>JAYGXS010000001.1:83980490-84009646 GCA_036362985.1 Ligula intestinalis | reverse complement strand
TATCAGCACACGCGGACGGTCTACTAGCACCCGAGACGGGGTTCTGTGCTCAATAAAACCCATCGTGCTGGTGTCTTCTGCCTGAGCCTGCTACTCGGGAATTATATTGATGGGGGCGATGTTCCGGGTGCAACCATTACTCAAACTTCCTCAGTGTCAAGGTTTTAGGGGGCTAGGGCTAGCGTTAAGCAGCACACGGCCTGGCTGCAAATAAAACATTTGCGGTGGTTTAAGTTCACCACAGAAAAGCTATGCGGCGACAGGATTCCTCGGGAAGTTAAAACACACACCGGCAGTAAACAGGATTTAAAAGTGCTCCATTGTATCCCCCGCCTCCCATCGACCCCCAAAAAATATTTTATCGAAAGAACCAAATAGCAGGCAGTACTCTTAACCCAATGCTTTCAGGTGGCCGTGCCCCCCCGGGGGGGGGGGGGGGGGTTTCGGGTCCACTTTGCTTAGCCGCGAGTGCTAGGCATCGCATTTGGCATCGGCTCATTATAGAAGGGTAGAATCATTGAGAAAGATGATGGGCACTGGAATGAAAATGCTCAGCTTTTTAGCCATCAACAACCCGGAGTATCCCCCCTCCGCCGACCCAGTTCCAGGCACTGGCACACTCGAAGTTTTGGTAAGGAACGTAACTAGGAAGCCTCCCCTCCCTCCTCAGTAATACAGGTGACCTTGAGGAATAGTTCCGCAAGAATACATCTTATTGAGTCATAAACCTAATCTTAACTAAAACACTACCTCAAACCTAATCCTAACTGTAACGCCACTAAGCAAAATCTCCCGGAAAAGTAATACAAGGCCCTCGGGACAGAGGGGTCAGTCCTATCCCCGTGTCTTGCCGAAGTTTGAGCCCGGGATCATTGAGCTCTTAGGTCGAACATTCAGCTGCCCTGCAAGAGAAAAATTACCAATACCCACCAGACCAGGGCGCTTGTGAAAAAGAAACTCCCATGCACGACAACATGAAATTTTATCAGAGTAGACAGCAGACTGGTGCATTACTAGGAATTGCGTTCTGCAATCGGAATTCGGTTGCAGTTAACGTGGTGTCGTCATGCGAGGTCATTGTTACCAGGCTACACGCGCTAAAGCGCATTCGAACTCGAGTTTGGCAATTCCCTTCGAACATTTCCTGGAAATGGTTCCCGAGAATAAGCAAAAAAGCGTTGGCCGGACGAATTGTTGAGTCAGCTTGGGGAAGTAAACAATGCCAAACCCACCACCGCTCATCTGTTAACTCCACTGTTAATGGCATGGAATCACAAAAGGTCATTCGTTGTCGGCCCAGCCAATCAGCGCGAACCATAGAGGTTACCATTCAATCAAACGTGGAGTCGAGTTACTTTGCCATGCGCATAGATTGTCCGGAGGTTAAAGCCCGACTCTCTGGACAGCAATGAACCTGGCATGAAATCGTGATATACGTGCTAAATTCACAAGAAATTGCGTCGGATAGGGTAAAGCGCAGAAAGAAAAGATCTCGGTAATTTAGTAAAAAAAAGGTCGGGTTAAGCACCGAGCATGTTCTAACTCAGCTTCAACTTATAAAGGACGACTGAATATCTTGGTAGCTAGTATGCATTTTGCGGAAAAAGTCAAAATATTCAAACTTGTAAAGGAAGGAATACGGACAAGGTAGATCGGGGTTGCCACTTCCGACTTATTAACTGTCATCAGGCAGCTTTGTCTAAACCAAGGTTTTGCCGCACCTGAGCCTCAAACCCGCACTTTTTTATCACCGAGTTCTACCAACTGAACCAGGATCTCTCTTTCCTGTCAGGTTTGATCGGCACTGTTGACCAACTTGGAAGTCTGTTCACTGACCACGTTCTGGACCATGCCTGTCCCTCGCACATTTTCTTAACGGAGGCGAATTCAATCCCCCAAAATGGTGGCCGTGAAAGCGGCAAATCTAACCAATTTGAGGAGTAGTTCATGATGTAAACTTCTGTAAGCCGACATTCTTAAATCGCTAACTTTATTAGAACCGGCAGTATTGCGAAGAAGGTGATGCAATAATTCTGAGCGGAGAATAAAACGAAATAATAACTTTGTAGTACTCACGTGTCAGTTGAATAACAAAAGTCATAGGTTAGCTGAGAGGTTATTACAAAATCCAGTACTTGTGCATCGAAACAGAGACCAGTTGACGCCCAGGAGAAGAAGTTCATTCACATGTTTCCCAAACGATTGAACTAGACTGCCAGCAGTCCTTGACGCATACAGGACCTGAGACGGAGGTGAGTGCATTAATGCTGGCCTCTTCCTCTCAGGCTCACTCAGAGGAGCCCGTGGGATGTGACTCCTGTGAACTGGAGCGAAAACAAAGTGCGTGCGCTCCCTACGCCAGCAGAAAGGGTCAGAGATAGAGTAGTAGGAGGCGGACAAGGCACCGGATATCGCCCCTTTACGTCCGAGGGTTAACGCCCAATCAGTCCTCGACGTTGATTGGTTCTCGCGCTGTGAGTCAGTACGGCTACGTACGCGCATGCGCATGCGCGTAGCCGTCGTCATTAGGCGAAACCCACGTGTGCGCTCAAGCAGAGGCTGGAAAGTCAACGCTCCTGCCTCGGAACGGAAATAGCCGGGAACAGACCTTCCTTCTCCTCACTTCTCTTCCTCCTGCCACAGCTCTAGTTTAGTGCTACTGAGTAATTGTCAGTAGAAATGCAGTTCGACAAAGTCTAGGCCCATCTGTTCAATCGAACGTTCAGAAGAATATGCGACAGGAAGCCCTGTTAGAACACTGTGTCCTAATATGGATGCACCTTTGCACGAGGGCGAATTATACTTACGCTAGCTGTTATATGCAATAGGCAGATAGTATTGGCGACAAAGACATGGGAGACTGGGATGGCCATTCGTGGCTTATTAGCCGTCATGAAGTAACTATGCCCAACCCCAGGGGTGGCGACCCCGAGGTTCGAACCCGCGACCTTGTTAGTTAGAAGGCATATCGAGCGTGTCTTGCTAACCATTACTGATTTTTTTGTCGTTAACAGTGAGTAAATTGAACGTCGAGCAACGCTCCCACCCTCAACGATCATCTCGACTGGGATCAAGGAGACTCAGTCAAGTATGCTATGGAATTGACCAGGTGAGCGACATATTTCGCAAATTACAACATGGTCACTCGAATCGTCTATGAGTTCCGCACCCAAACCGAGCGCATCGATCAGCGCGATTATCAGAGGAACCGGTGGGTCGCTCAATGGCGAGTGTTGATGCTATATGTTCATTGGCTGATGTCCGGGTTGAACGCATTCTTTGCCTACACGGGATTTGGGCTCCCAACAGTTTGGCCATCAATTTAGACGCAGCCCACGGCGGGGTCCATAAGATGGTGCTGCAGGGACGGTGACTTACGTTTGAATTCGTCTTAAGTGGTAGTAGACTTGCGTAGCACTTACCCCACTCTCTCTTCCCTCACCAGTTTAAAAAGGGGCTGCTGCAGCTGGATCTTCATTCATAAGTTGGACAGCATTGTCACCTCAATTGACAACCTTCTAGGTCACGACTATGAACTTGACTATTTACAGCGCGAATTCTAACCTCCTGAATCCCAGCTGAATTGAACTCACTGTAGCCTCTCTGTTGCTAATTTCCTGGTCCATTGGAAAGGACAAAGGACAAAGTAGTCAGCGTGGCGTAATCTTTTCTGTCCGGGTGGTCTGAGATATCGCGGCAGCAAATGTCCTCTAAGGCAGACAAAAGGCAGAATACTACTCAAAAGCCGCGGGGGACTCCAGAAATGTTAAGGCGTCGACGGTCGAATAAAATAACAGAGTTTATTTTATGGGTTACAAAACATGACTGTTATTTGTGCTAGAAAAGACCGCTCGAGCATCGGGAGTAAACATTGCTTGTTTGAAGTTTACAGTATAGCTCCTACGCCAGATCGAAAAACAGCGCATATTAAGATTAAATAAAACGATACGCGCGCTCGTCGTCGCGATGGCCGAGTGGTTAAGGCGTTGGACTCGAAATCCAATGGGGTTTCCCCGCGCAGGTTCAAATCCTGCTCGCGACGTGCTTTTCGACTGCTGAACCACTAATTGCGATCTAGCTACGTTGAATTTCAAACTAGGGGGAAACGGATTAGCATGAATTAAATGCCGTGGGCCGGATTCTTGAATTAATGGCTGAGGAAACTGCGAAAGCGCTGCTGAGCATTAATACTAACGCGAATTTGCGATTTATGTTTGCCGACATGTATGTCGACCCTTCACAGGCGCAAACGATGCCGAGCCTGGGTCTCCGTTCCAGTGAGAACTCTTGCGTGCCATACTAGCTGTTTGCTATGCAAACTAACGTCCGAGCCTTGCACAGGTTACCTAGTCTTCGTATTGTTTGTTACCGTTCACAAATACGAAAGACTGAAGGCTTTTCAACCGATATAAAACAAAAGTATCCAGCAAAACCAACAGGGCGTTGTTACTGTTAATTGTATATATAGCCGTATCGGCGTTGTTAGTGCTAATCCACGTGACTAAGCAAGCGCTAACGCTTACAACCCTCCCCCTATTAATTGACTACTTCGGATGCCTGTGCGCGACCCGAGCTCGTCGCAGAGAGACCTATTAGCGACAGGCAGCCATTACATGGACAAGTTGCTATAGCCACTTGGTGACAAAACATACGCAAAGACTAGTCACATTGTTTTCTAGGTCTGTCTACAGCACTCAAGCAATTTGGGGCTGTGACCCCGCCTAGCCCAGTCATCAATCCCGTCCTATACGGGCGATACTGGTGGGTATATACTACAACTAAACGTGGCCCGAAAAAATGCCTAACATTCCAATCCATGGAACAATTGAGAACCGGAAAAAGAAAAGTAAGGGAAGTTTTAAAAAACCGACTCAACTGGTAAATCATAGAAAAGATGAAAACAGAGGCTCAAAACAGACAGGACTGACCAAAACATGCAACAGGAACGAAATGCCACATAATTAAGCAGTCTACTTATTTAACTGATATCGAAACACCAATAAATACAAGGCCTGGAGTTAACAACTTTCCCCTGACATGGTCACATGCAGTCTAGAACGCAGGCTTATGAATGGATATTATCTAACTCTACATTACTATTTACTACAACGAATCGAAACTTTCCTCAAATAAGATGTACGTGGAGCGGCTTGAACGATATCGTCAGTCGACGGATTCCGGGGCTCAACGTGAAAGACTTGTCGAGGTGCGACGCTTCTGTCCCTTTTAATTTCTTCAAAACTTACTGCTCGAACTTGGAGTAAATCCCTCAGAACAAAGCTTTTTAGGGTTATCCCAAAAATGAGCGAACACATTTAGCTAGTACTTTTGTTTTTAGTAGGGTAAATCATTCAGTACGCTAGTTCGACAACCTGAAGTCATGTAAGTCAAAAGGTATGTAAGACTGAGTTAACTGGAAAGTTGGTTCTTCCGCCAAAGAGCCTACACGCGGTGACAGCAATTGCTTTCATCCGTCATTTGTCCCGGCGTGAAATGTATGCCTGTGGCGGGGCTTTGTCCCATTTCGGCCAATCAATAAAGAGATACACATCGATTTGGCGTCACGGTATCGGCAAACAGAGGACTGAGACACACGCGCACGCATGCAGGGATTGATGAGGGTGTTAGCCAAACGTAAAGTGGCATTGATAGGCGGTTGTGCCGCCGGCCATGTAGGCAGACCGCCACACCTCTCGGATTCGTGTTCTCACTCGAGGTTTGAGCGGTTTAAAATTTTTTTGAGATAACTGCACATACGACTACAGTGGAAGGTCAATTCTCACTCCGCGTCGTCAATTTCGTTGACTGTCTTCTGTTGTAAATCTGCTGGACGATCATGACTTTCCAGAACAAAACTTGCGTGGTAAACTCCTGGCTTGATTGTGGGGAGGGATATTCAGGCGGATGCACTGCCCCATGTCCATTATCAGGGCCCTCTTTCTTTGCGGCACTGTCAGCATTCTCGAAAGTGGTAGCCACGTAATTTCTTCCACCGGCCGCTCTCATTCCCTGAACGTTAATGGACTCCTTAGTTCGCCCCCTCCCCCCCCCCACCGCCCCTGGGGTTCCAGGTACGTAGTAGCATCGGCCTATTTAATCGGCTACTCACCCTTCGCAAACACAATCGTTTGTCGCATGGAAACGGGGCTCATCTACTCCAACCATTTAGGATTCCCTCCAGGGTAGGGATAGGCTATACGTATCACCAAAGTTATGCGTTACGGGACCGACGGTAAAATGAAAGCTTATCCTTCCGCATGTAGAGATAGTTTATGCATTAAACAATATATTTCAACAGTAACCAAGCGATTCAACTACTGAAAAGCTTCGTTATTAGTACTACATTTCTGCTGCCCTTCAATAGTTGTAGCGAATCTATCATAGTTGACTTCATCTTTATTTACTATTGCTACAGGAAAAAATGAATATTTTCTACGTTAATATCGTGCGCGTATTATAGATTTGTGAGCTTATGTGATACTATATTGATACTTATAATCTACCTTTACGCTTCTCCCCTCCGCTTACAAAAGCATAGCCCTTACTTTCGTTATTCTAATAGAGTAGTTATGCCAATAGTAAAGAAGATGCGACTTCCAGGAAGCAGTTCAGAAGAAGAAAATGAAATCGCTGGAGCAAGAGTTTTAGTTGCCTGACGTTTCGGATTCCCGGGTCCCCGATGTGCTTCAATGCATACATAAAAAAGCCCGAGATGCGTACATGTATTGGGGACCAGGGCGTTCAAGCCAACCCTACAGAAGTCTGATACATGTAGTGGGAGCCAGGTCATGTGTGGCCCGTGCAGAGGGCCACACACTACCCTACACAAACATTATCTGGCTGGCAGACTCCGATCGTCAGTTAGTTATAACAGCCTGTGTGTGTGTTCAACAATCGATTTCGATGAAGTCCACCAAGTGCGCCAACAGGTTGGTACAGAAAGTGACAGTCTCAGGGGGCAGTTTATAGTGATAGCGGAAGTAGTTGGCGCCAACCGCACTTTTCACCTTCACAGCCTGTATGTGCTCCTTCACTTATTTTTATTGCCATAGCCCTGGCAGTGGATTCTGGTCTAACACACAATTTTGGGTCGAAAAATTAAGCATGCGAGTAGCAGACTGAACGAAGACCTTGGTTTCTAAGTAGGATCGCTTTTAAAATATTGTATTATTAAGCAAGGATTTTTTAAAGAGCGCGACTTGCTACAAAATGACTGCAGAAATAAACCTCCTAATAATTATATTGGGAAAACTCACTGCCCTGTGAGGTGCTATTGATAGGGGGCATGAAACCTTAAAATGTCCGTGTCGGGCTTATTTGTCATCATCAGTCAACAATATCCCAACTTTGAATAATACGGATCCCGGCTAACAGGATGTGAGTTATTAAATCAAGTAGACCACTTTAAATAAAAACTCGACAAATAGTTGATTGAATGGTGGAGACGGTTGTATTAATAGTAGCAGTGGCGGTGGTAATAGTAGTAGTAGTAGTAGTAGTAGTAGTAGTAGTATCATTAATGCCGGTAGTACTAGTAGCATTAGTAATAATTTTGGGAATAATAATACTTATGGTAGTGGTTATAGTAGTAGTATTAGTAGTAATAATGACAGTAATAGTATTACTATTGTTTATAGTAGTAGTGTCGACAATAGAAGTACTAGTAGTAGTTGTAATAGTAGTAGTTATAGTAGTAGTAGTGGCACTAGTAGTAACGATGGAAGTAGTAACATTATTAGTAGCAGCAGTGTTAATATTAAAACCGAATGCTTCACAATGACGTTAAACACGTGGCTGTGAGCTAGGGCAAGTGGAACAAACTCAGCTAAAAAAACCTGAAACCTGGTGTTGCTAGAAAGGGACTTCATGAACTTAACCTTGTTTCTAATTATCGTGATACATGGCGATAGTATTCACCCAAACTTTGTAGAGTATTTATGGTGAAGCTGGATATTCAATAGACTAATTTCCGGTACTTCTATAGAGCGTATTCTTAAAGAGCTCCAAAATATGAATTAATAAAAGTGAGGCTCAATGGAAAACAAAGGATTTGAGCCAAAAATTTGGCCATTTTTCGTCAACATTCGTCAACCGTGTGTCGATTGAAACTTGAGAATTCTCTGCATGAGGTACCTTACTGTAAACTTCTGGTAAAGTAAACACAAAACTAATTTTGACAACGCAGAGGAACATTTACGAGGTAAATATTTAAAATATTACTTCAACCTGACTTTAACGACCGTCTCATGAGGCAATTGTCAGCCCTTAGAAACTTCTTCCCGACAGGCAATTTAATTGGTCCAGCACACACACACACACCAAGTAACCGGCCCGCTTACGTGGACAGCGAATTGCCCCTGCGAATAATGCCCAGCCAAACGTTGAGGGGGTGGAAGGCGCTCACCTCTTAGCTGGCCCATGGCCTCCAGAGGCTCGTAGACGGGCGCAATGTCCCGTAGGATGCTGATGTAGTGCCAGTATTCGGCATTCCCGACGGAAAAGGCTGTGCGACAGTACAAACGATACACCTGCCCACTGCTCACACTCCGTGAGGAGGACGAGGAGGACTGCGGTGGAAGAGTGCTGCTGTCAGGCGTCAGGGAAATGCTACTGCTGCCGAGGGACTGTGTGGAGGCACCACTGCTAGCATTCGGTGGATCCATGCCTTCTAGAGGCTGCGGCTGCTGCTGCCCAAGGGACCGGGCGAGAACCTCATCCTCGTCCGGGGGCGTTAGCTTCTCGTGCGCCTCTCTGGCGAGGGCTGAGACACTTCGGAAGTCAGTGGGCTGGGGGAAGTCCGAACGGAACATAGTAGTTTGCTCCGGGCCATAAGTTCATGAGTAGGTCTCTCTGTGTGTGGATAAGAAGGCAGCGAGACAGTAGTCTTGCCCTTATGACGTGCTCACTGTGTCTCTACGTAGGCCTCCGTGTTAGCCAGAAGGTGCGGCTGTCCAATCCTATTTGCATGAGGCACTCAAGCGTAAAAAGATTACATTTGTGCCCGACCAATCGGTAGGAGAAACTGGTGAGGTAAACGGTAATGCAACCGGATGTAGTAATTTGGAAAGGAGACGACGGTGACGAAGGCGGAGGATGAGGAGGAGGAGGAGGAGGAGGAGGTGGAAGATGCGTGGCTGGACAGTCATCACCGCAGACCATTTGTCCTTCCTGTCTCTCCCACATATAAAACGTTTAAATCGTTTTCGTGGCTCTAACAGAGTACATGGCAGTCTTCGCTCCTTCTCTTGGCTTGCAGATGATTTCCGGAGGACTGAGTTTAGTACTTTTCAATCACGCCTGACTGACGAGTACGCAGTGGCTGATGTTACGTCATAAAAACCCTTCACCATCGACTCTTGCGTGTGGTGGGACTGACTCCTCTCCAACCCCTCTTTTTTACCCCATCCCCATTCTACGTGGAACACGAAAGAACCAACGAAGCAGAACCAACGACTTTGCAGGGTAAACAGCGTCTCGTATCAGTAATAGCAGATAAAGAACAAGAAAGCCCCCGTTCAAGTAGTCGGAATTGGAAGGGTGACTTAGTCAGAAATTCTTGAGGAGGAGGAAGAGGATATTACTGTGCATGTTCATTAGCAATAAAATTTCATCTTGTTAAACTTTCAGCCGAAGACATTGTTAAATGCTTAGGTTGACACGTAATCAGATCTAGTGCATTTATTGGTACATAAAAAGGGTGTGAACACCTAAAACGAAATGGTACTCTTTGAAAAAAAATATTCTGAAGTCCATGTAACCAAAGAAAGCATCGGCAACAAGAGGTGGAGCTGGAGAGATTCTCGTTTGGTCAACCCCATCCATCAAACACGACCGGGAACACCACTGCCCCGGACAGTAATAGTGATGCACGTGCGAATCCGGTTAGCATAAAAGACTTGCCCATAATGGACCTCACTACCCTGTTCCCTAGTAGTCCTGTTCTCGTGAAAAAAAAACTAAAACCAATGTCTAAAAATGGGTGAGGCATCGTGGATGACCCAGCGTAAACTCTCCGTCCCCCACAGGCCACAATACAGCCTGTTCATCCTCCCAAGTTTCGCGGATATGGTCACCGGAAGTGGGGACAAACATCCCATCTACTCTAATCTGAGTTGGCCTGCCATTCATAGTCAATGATTGCCGGGGTTCAAGTCCTGTGCCCAGCAAAACTTACTGGGACCATAAATGAAAGCTGAAAGGCGCGTAGAATCAGTAGGGAACGACAATTTTGTCCGGCAAGACACTCGGAGAGACTATCAATTCACCAACTAACTAACACACTTCAGAAACCCCTAACGTGCCGTTATTGCTTGCATTGAACCGGCTGGTTGTTTGTCAGTTTTCAGGCCTCCTCTCATGTATCCTTGCACTCAGATTTCAAAAATGCTGGCACGAGGAACGCGGTAAAGCCAAGAAGGTAATCTGCACGTCTGATGAATAGCAAACCTGAAGCGTCTACTCTCCTAGTTTTGAGCACCACTGCTTGTGTGTAGAGCCTACGAAACCGTAGTGCTGAGATGTCATTTAGCCCTCACCGATTGGATAGGCTTGTGAAAAACTACCAAATGGATGGAGGTAAATGTTCAAATTCTATGCGTATGTATGAGAAAGGTGGGGGAAAACTGATCAATCACTGGATATGTTTTGCTTATGAGCTTACGAATTTGTACAGGAGTTCATCGGCAGCGATAAAATCAACAACGAAACAAACAACACCTACAAATGATATAAGACAATAAACTATCAATGAAACAGGTCGTGAGATGACTGCGCGGGACTCTGCAGGCCAGCTCCAGACCGATACAGATCGATCCTCAGTTGAGGCGTGGACCTCAATCAGTTTCCGGTTTGATGTGTTCATCAGACGAAGTCTCAGTGGTGGAACAGAGACAAACGTTTACAAATGGCCAAACAACAAGAGTTATCATATCAACCAGCCGCTGGTTCACAAACGAAGCTTCCGACATATGTCCTGTCGTATATTGGCACATCAGCGTTATGCACGGTCATTTCCAGCACGCTAGCTTACGTGCAGAGAAATAGAAATACAGAAACTGAGCGTAACTGTCTCACTAATAGATGTTCGTTTTTATGTTCACCTTTAGATATTTGTGTAGTTTGTTGATTTGCCCTGTCACTTCTGTGAATGGAGGCATTTTTTGCTGAAAACTGTAGATGCTTCTTTAAAAATAATGCTTATTTCTCTCATATTTCTCTCTCAAAAACTCCTAAAGCCGATACAGATTTATTTCAACAGCCCGCGATAAAAAAACGTGCTTGACGCCTAGTATCTCCGAGACCGATTTATGTGGGATTGATGTCCGAAGGCATTCATAAGCCGATGTCAGTTTATTAACCCCGGAAGACCCAAACGAAAACATTCCTGATTATATGGCACGCTTTGGCGTATGTAAAGGACGTTTCAGAGGCGACCGAGCACATTGCTGTGGGAGTACGCGTTAAATTAGCTATCAGCCCACATTTACCGTGCAGAGCAGGAACATAAAAAGTAAGGGCCGATCAAATCTCACTAAGTAGTCGCGTATAGTGCATCGCATTCTGTGCCTACACTGTCATTAGGTCGGAGTAAACGTATGACCGGATCGGGCATACACGAATATAAGCTGGCTGTGTGAGTGGGTGACGAATCGTCACAAGCGGCTACGCACACCTTTAAAACGGGTTGCGAGTGTAACTTCGCAGACATGAAGATACCTGCCCACGACAGAAATAAGATAACCCGATAATTGATTGAAATTGGGGCCTCGGATGAGAACCCAGTCAATCAATCTATCGATCTAGCGCCGGCATACAGCGTTCTGTGCAGTTACCTCTGGACCGGCAGTACTCATATTTGATTGGACCTTATCCCCAATAATTGTTGTTTATTTTGTTGCCGCTTTTACCTCTGATGATGGACTCCAGTAAGTTTGAAAGCTCAGATGAATAAAGAAGTGACTCCGGTGATAAAACAGCCCTCTTTCCCTACGTAGTAGCTAGGACCTACCAAGTGGATTTCCAAGGAACTCTTCAGATTGTCTACCGGGCACCAGCAAACTACTCTAAAGGCCTACGTAAATGGGTGTTAGAAACGGCCGTTGCTATTCGGATAGCGGATCCATCAGCCTGTTGTCAGAAAACTTTGATAAATGCAGTCTATCTTCGCCGGCCGACTTCAGGTGGTGATCGCTCGCATGCCTGAACGCCCTGATAACAATCATATACACTCCACGCGTTTTACATACAGACAGCACTCACACCTTACCTTACACCCCTCCACTCAACTCACACACTGACTTCACCATAAAAGCAGATCGGCAACAAGGGCTATGACTAACCCTTCCCCCCCCGAGCCAAGTGTAAATCCTTTCCACGGCTCATAAGTTCACTCTACGTGACATTCTTAGCGGTCTGATAATAAAATATCAAAAGCATGTGTTTGCCACTTGACAGTTTGAGGTAAATTTTTCGGCAAAGATAGTTTAAGTAGTGTATCTCATATACCTCTAGTCCCCGCGTTTTTTTTCTTCGGGAACGGCGGTAATAGGATTTTTGAAGGTGGGGAAATAGAAAAGGTAGTGAAGGATATTCGTGGAAGTAAGAGTAAAGTGGAATAATGTAGCTGAATTTGTTTCCCGCGGCCGCTGGGAGAAAGTAGTTCAGTATGTAAATTGAAAGTGTGCGCGGCGCTTCGCGCCGGAGACTATAATAATCTAACTCCGGAACGGTAAGTTGGACCCCAAGTAAGTTGAAGTAGACGACCTCCTTACCACCATTTCTATCTTTTCAGGAATTTCAAGAAACCTACATTTTGATTATCAGGTTTTTCCACAATACTTTGAACGATAATACAGATTAAGAAAATGTACAAATATAAATCAACAAAATTTCTTAATACAATACGACAAAAATGAATATAGCAGTTATTAAAGTATATTCCACTGTCTATCCTAATTCCCCATCCATAAAACCCCCATAACCGCAGTTTCCGTAGGACAAATAGCTGGGACTAGGGGTATACGAGACGCACTAGTTAAACTAATGTGTCCTATTTTTCATCGACCTATTTGCGTTATCTCTTAGAGCGGCGTTCTATATAGCAAAATAAGGCCATGTGTTAACACTAAAGTGGTATGTTGCTCGTTCGTTATCGTCTGCATGCAGACTCAGCCATCGCCCCTCCCCAAAGAAAACGAAGAAAGCAACGGCGCAAAAAAAGCATGCAGCAATTCAATTTACCTCGATATCTGCGACTTGCGATTAGGCAGGAGCTGCGAAAGGTACCGCGGTCCATAGTAAACTGACAGGCCGCAGTCAGTGTGTGTGTGGGGGTGAGGACAGCAACACGCCAGTCTAAACAAAGACGCACCAATCAGCTTAGCGCTCCCTCTCTCCCCCCTCTCTGGCGGGCGGCTATCTAGGATCCTGTCGTTGCTAATTGGACGCACGTAGTGCACACACACATACACACACTGCACTCATGCGTGTAGGCTGAGTCACTCTGTGTCCCGACTCGCCACTCCTCCACGCAACGATCGACATCCACCTGCGAGGTGGCGCCTCGAGGCCGAGGTAGCTTGCCAACCTGGAGGGCGGCCGACGTCCGCGCCAGCGGCACTTTAACGTACTGCACCAGATCCGCGCACCGTCTCGCACACGCGCGGGTAACTCATACAGCCGATAAGGACAGAAGAAATAAGCTGTAATTTAAAGTGTCTGGGCTCCTCTGGCCTGATTTGCCGGCTGTTACGGGGCATAATCACCGCGAGTACGGAGGATAAAGAAATTCTTCTTTCCGCAAGGTGTATACTGATATCCGCACAGGCTTAGGAGCCGGTTAAAAGCCGGTTAAAGATACGTGCGTTACGAAGCAGCATACTGACGTATCTGATACATCATGGCAAAATAATCAACCTTACAACCCTAATGGAGTGAAAAAGGTGTATTGCGGCACTTCGAATAACATTCCATGAGATTGGTCAGACGCCCAGGACTGCCCACTCAAAAGTTGAGAGGGTGTATTGGTCGCTTTTGTCCGATGCCCTCCTAACTCTTGACGTCACAGACAAGGTCACTCACAGCATAGGACCTTGCACGAGTGTACTTTTCGGCCTGCCTCCAACCAGACGCAAACTGACGCACGAGACACGAACCACCCACGCCAGTGTCTACGTTCGTGTGGTCCAGCCAATAACCATTAAGGCCGCGAGACAGAGAGAGAATGCGGCGGCCGCCCACGATTACTGACGCCAGAACTCACTTGGCATTCCGCCCCTGAGCGGGGTGGAGGCCTCGACGATGCCGCGCTCTCACGGCCCTCACGGCGAACGCAACGCCAGACTGAATCAACCTTCGTGCTAACTATTCTTCTATCCTTCTGCAGAATAAACTATTCCTAACAATCTGCCTTTCCCAAGACTCCTCTCAGCTCCTAAGGAACCAGGCCTGGAAGATCACAGCCGTTAGGGTTGAACCTTAGAAGCATTAAAACATTGCGATAAGGGGACCTGCACAAGCCAAACCGAAATCTGGTCAGCATAAAGGCGATTGCACACTTACGCTGCAGGCGAGCCATCCTTCCGCCAAAATCGGTGCACTGTTGAATACTTTCTTCGGACGAGGAACGCAGCGGCCACTCACTCCTTTGCCCCTTCTCCTCCCCGATCGAGAAGGCCAGCCGGCTTGCCAGGCGGAGACTGCGACTCCTTCGCAGTACCCCATGCCGCGGCGGCGGTGGGGCCTCCCGCAGGGACTTTGATCTCGCCAAAGCATCCGATTTGCGGTTTTGGCCAGTTCGCAGGGGACCCCATTTGCTGCGTCGGAGACTGCGTTGCAGTCTCGTCAGCCTACGGAAAGCGCTGCTACAGCGTAGCCTGGCCTGGTTCCTCCAGCGCTTTTGTCGCAGAAGGAAGGCCTGATAGGACTGCACGTCCATGTTGGTGCTGATTCCAGTGCTTCTGTTGGTGACTGTGTGTGTGTGCGTGTATCGAGTTAGCTCAGCACGGTGAGCGTTGTGTACCCGCATGCCCACAGGTCCTGGTCGAGCCGGGAGCGAATGCAGGAGCGGATAACCACCAGTGTACACCTCAGCACTAGCAGTGTACACTCGGCAGATGCAGGAATGGGTGACCGGGCTGGGTTTTTAGACGTGACTCACAAGCACACATACACACACGCACACACCTATGTTAGCCCGCATGCGGGTTGAAGAAGATACCTTTCATCGTTTGAGGCGCGTGTAATAAGCTCTTATTCTAAGCCATGCTTTGCTCACATGCCTGTGGGGCATGACCCACAGGTCTGGCTTTCGTGCCTACCAGTCCGTGCGCGCTAGACGATGTCCAACCTCCGATTAAGGTCACGGACTTGTCTGGCCAACCACTTCCCAAGGCCAAGTCACAAAAGGACCATAAGGTGGCGACTGCTTATTCTCAGACACTTCAGACCCGGCGACTACACCGACCGGAATGCAACCCTGGACTCCGGCCCACTCATGGCTGGAGTGCACACGTCTGGGAGTCGCTTACTCATTACTTATATTCTACTCATTCAACACTTGATTAAATTATCTATAACATTCTGGTCTGCCACGCCTTATCATAGTTTATAACCATTGGGATACGTTCATCTTCTATTATCCGGCCGGACTACTTCGCACCCCACACACGTCTAGAAGTGACTGCATATGAGTGCGCAGGGCTCTGTACGCTAACGCCATATCGATACATAGATTGATTGAGTTCCGAGCTATGGACCAGGCTTCAACCAATTCTCGGCTCTTCTTGCTTCCGGTGTGGGTGAGTACCTTGACGACTGCGAAGTTATGCTCGTGATCCGTTTCAGAGGTGTGAGCAGCAACCTGCGATAATTCATCACCCCGTCCTACAGCCAGTTTATCTCGTGTATGTACACTCCGGGCATGCGTTCAATTTTATTGGTTTAGTTACAAGGCCTCCGCTGAATGGTAAATTGTGTTCGTCTTCTCATCCTTGTTTCCTCGTTTTTCTTTCTTTCTTCTTCTTCCTCTCTTCCCCCTCCTCTCTGTCTTCTCCCCTGCTCTATAATGCTCATCGCTGACTTGTTTTCCTCTTTAGCACTGCGCCCACCCCAACTCAGACGACCGATCAGATAAGCGGTGGCCCATTGCTGGCGGTCGCGAGAGAGTGAAATTGACCCTCAGCAGATTCCTTTCCTCACTATAAACAATCTGATGCGGTTGAAACTACCGTGGTGCGCTAAAAGCCATGGCTGCCAACTGACGGGATAACTTGGAAATCGCAGTCAGTCCAGTGTGTGTCTTGCAGTGTAGAGAGTCAGGCTCAATGTCTCCTCCTTATTGTATCCTTTATGGCACCCCCAGGTAGGAGCCTACCTAGCGAAGTGTGCTGTTGGTACGCGTACTGAGTGTTGGTCGCACCAGCCGTCTGCGCCCTACCCTATCACCGGAGTAATGAGATAGTGGGGTAGATTCTCCGCAAATCTACTTTCACTATAATTCGGTTGTAGTCACCGAGTCTGCCTTTACCTTGCGTGTTGAGTGTTGGGCACGCCAGCCACCTGCGGCCTTCTTGACTCTTGTCTTGACACCGGGTCCCGGTGTAGAGAATGAGGGTAGATACTCCGCAAGTCTACTTTCAATATAGTCCTGTGGAAGTCACCGCGTTGCCTCAGCCTGCTGATGCTCGTGATGGACATTGTCGAGAGCGACGGTCGGACTGTCGTAGTTACAGGGGCAGCTTAGGCATGGGATTCGATTGTAGCGACCTCGTATTCTGACACGTGCACGTCCCGCACGTCTAGCTCTCGTGCGCGCCAGACATGTCAGGGTCACGGACGTGCCTGGCCCCACTGGCCAGCCACTTCTCAAGGCCAGTCCACAAAGGACCATAGTTCGGGGATTGTTTACGATCAGACACTCCCGGAGCGGCCCGCTTATGACTGGACTTGCATTCATCTGGGAGTCGCTTACCCATTTCTCCTGCTCAACTCTGTCTACACTCAATTAACTCATTCATCACACTCTGGCCTTCCACGCCTTATGTTATTTACTAGTTCATAACTATTGGGATACGTTCTATCATCTGTTATCCGACCGGACTACTTCGTGTCCCACATTGTTGACCACGACGTTCACGTTACCCTACACTGCCGACTCCGACGTTCTCGCTATCTCATATTGGTAACCCGATTTTCTTCGCGCCTTTGTGGTGACTCACTCCACATAGGCGAGCATGTCCGAAGCTCGTCACTGCTAACGCGTACGTCTGCACTAAAAGGCGCCTTCCGCAACAGCCAATCAGGTCCCGCAAGAGCTAGCCTCTCTCAGTGGCGAATAGGACGCATGCAAGCCTTGGTCGATGCAGTCTTTCCGGCCAATAACCTTTGAGGCAACCAGACAATGCCATTCTCGCTGCTGCCTGCTGCTGAAAACCGCACTTGGACTGCGGCTGGCTCTCCTGCCGGACGTAGGCTCGCCAAGTCAGACTTCCTATATCTATTCTCCTCTCCTTGTGTACACAATACATTCTTCCCACTACTCTGGCCTTCAATGACTTCTCTTCTGCATTTAGTAGCCATGGTCTGAAGATCGTTGTTGCTGGGTTTGACTTACTTAACCTCCTGCGATACCTTTATTTCCATTTACCTGCAAAGAATTAGCACACTCCATCTCTTACACTGATGATCTGCGCCAGGAAACCAATTTTCATCTTCTGACGTGGCTGCCTTCAATTAATTATCCTCAGCCGTCCTTCGACTTCAGCTGCAGCTTCCTGTGTTACTTTATGTGACCACTCTATGGAGGATGCAGTTACTGACAACCTTTCGTGAAGCGAATTGGAGACCTTCAACCATTTTCAGCACATCATCCGTGAGTATTTTTTTATTAATACATTCAACATACAACGGTGTTCTCATCACTGCATTTACAAACTTTCGACATTTCGCTTTATCTTAATTCTGTGTCTGGACGGCAATGCGCCTACCTCACAGACAAATTCATCCGACTCAGTTCACATTTGGATACCGTGTGTTTGAAATATCACTCTCTCCTACCAACGTTCCGACTTACTGGCATACGTTGACGGGATGTCTATTCTTCATACCTACGTGCCCATTTACTGGCATATGATGACGGGATTGTTCCAGTACACTCTTTTCTCATACCAACGCGCCGACTTACTGGCATTCGTTGACGAGATAAACCTTCCTCATACCAACTTGCTGACTTACTGGCACACACATTAACGCCAGCGTTCCAGTACATACTTCGATCCTTCCGATTTGCCGACTTACTGGCATACGTTGTCAACATTACACAGTCGATCAACATTTATTTCGGTAGGTGGTAACCTTTTGTTATACATTTATCTGTCCACAACTTTGCTATATTATTATTTATACACTATTTTCTACACTGATTCTGTTTGGTACGCATTTTTTCTGACCTTTGCCAACTTTTACCTTATGCTTAACATTCGCACATTTTGCTCCCACTAACACGTTTGAACTCCGTTTCCCTGGGAGGGGGAGTATTGTAGCGATCTAACACATGCAGATCCCGCAAGTCTGGCTCTCGCGCGTGCCATCCGTGTCAAGGTCACAGACGCGTCTGGCTCCACTGGCCTACCACTTCTCAAGGCCAGTCCACAAAGGACGATAGTGCGGGGATTGTTTACGACCAGACACTCCCGGAGCGGCCCGCTTATGACTGGACTTGCATTCATCTGGGAGTCGCCTACCCAGTTCTCCTGTTCAACTCCTTCTACACTTAATTAAATCATTCATCACACTCTGACCTTGACGTCTTATGTTATTTACTAGTTCATAACTATTGGGATACGTTCTATCATCTCTTATCCGACCGGACTACTTCGTATCCCACACAATACACTACCCCAGATTGTTCATTGGAATTATGCTGGTCTTTGATTTTCATCACCCTGCTATGCACGATAGTTTTGGTTGTGGGACTTCAGTACACTTTTATCTGGGGCTTTGATGTGATGAGGGCGTAGCTCATGGAAACTCTTTGGGCAAAATTAACTTATGTAGACCCTTTCATCTACCCCTAGTCCCAGCATTTTGTCCCGCAAAAACGGTGGTCGTAGAGTTTTGGGGGGTGGGGAAATAGAAAAGACAGAGAAGGAATTTTTTATAAGGAAGCGTAAAGTGAAAAAAGTAGTCGAAGTTGCTTCCGGCGGCCGCTGGGAGTAAGTTGTTCCGCATGCAATTTGAAGGGGTGCACGGCACTTCGCGCCGCAAACTATACTAATCTAAATTCAGAACGGTAAGTTGGACCTCAGGTAAGTTGAAGTAGACGACCTCCTTACCACCATTTCAATTTTTCGGGAAAGTCAAGAAACCTGCAATTTGATAATTTGCTTTTTCTGCAAGAAGTTAAACAATAACACGGATTAGGAAAATCTGGAGACATAAATCAACAACACTTCTACATACAGTAAAATAAAATGCATTTAGCATTTATGAAAGTATATTCCACTGCGTGTCCTAATTACCCACCCATAAAACTCTATAACCACCGTTTTCGTAGGAAAACATGCAGGAAGTAGGCATTAATGAGTGGGACTAAATAGGCTAATCTTGCCATTCTTTGATTGTGCCAAATAAAGGCAAAACACAGGCCAAGTAGTAATACACGCCTCAGCAGATGGTAATAGTAGGGTCTTCGCAACTGCAAACTATTGAGCTCTAGAGCAGTGATTCTTACAAGGGGACAATGAACTCAGGCGGATGGTATATGTGAAACGTCTGTGTAGATATTTTTTCGTGCGTATAACCGGGTAGGTGGCGAAGGTAGAGTGTATGGGAAAGAGTTGTAACGCTCCATTTGGTACATGAAAAATACGTTCGGACATCTTCAGGCCAAACACACTCTTCTCATCTGTATTCGGTAGGTCCTTAATCCTGTTTTTGAGGTAAGGTTATAATGCCCTTTCAAGCACCATAGCACGAAGAAAAAGCGCAAAATACGAGATAAAGTTCATATGAATAGAGTACTTCAAGCATTTGAAGTCACCTATTGAGTATATCAGGTCACATTGCTGCAAATCTAGACCCTAAAAGGTGAGAAAGGGCCTTGAAACCGACACAAGTAACTGTGGCGGGCAGCCAACATTGCTATTCGACTTCCCTGGTCAATGCCTATGGCCTCAAGGTCATGCAACTCTGCAGCCAGCGCTTTCCGATTCGCAGACCTACAGACCCTTGCCAGGCATGTACTTGCCCATGCACGCGCATCCAGATGGTCGCGGCTGCTTAAAGGGCCACATGAACACGCCACTCCTCGGCCGACATGGCATGCACCGCAAGACACAGCGCAAGCTCGAGTAATGCAACACACCAATTGCCCACTACTTGAAATTGCTCCAGAATCATATAAAAGCAGCTGCCACCGCTCTCTCCCTCACTCTCTCTCGCCCTCAGGTCTGACCGGATGTGTAGTGGTCTCTGCCGTCCGACACCCTCCATTGCTTTGCCCGGCGTCATTGTTCAAGGCCAGCTGCCTCAAGGTCATCCAATACCTCAGTCAGCGCTTACAGGCGCGCTGACCTGCACAGACTTGACCTACTTCCACTCGGACACACACACACACACACACACGTGCGTCTAGGTTCTTGCGGCTGCCGAAGCACCACTCGAGCAAATTCCTTTTCCCCCACTCTCGGCCAACAGACATCACTGAGGACCACGGTGCTCCAGTGGAATGGTGTGTGCTCCGATGTCAAAACTCTCTCCATCTATTCTTCATTACTTTGTGTACACACTAAACTATTTCTACTATTCTGGCCTCCATCGACTTCTCCTCTACTAAGTTATCATCGGCTGAAGATCGCAGTTGCTAGGGTTTAACTTACTTAACCCCCTGCGATAGATGCATTCAGCGCTAGCCCTGACCCTAAATTAGACTCAACTACCTACCGCAACCCTAATCCTATTCACAAAATCCCATCACTTACCCTAACCCTACGCATAACACTAATGCTAATATATAACTCTAATCCTAAACTTACCACTAACCAGCGTAGCCAGGGCTGATATGGACAAAAAGAAATGCCCAAGTGCGGCGGCAGAACAGATGACATCATCAACTACGCATGCCGACACTAAGAGCACCCCTTCTTCCCCCCTCTATCCAGCTTGCCGGACCCAACGCCACCAACAGGCTAGAACCCACATGCGTGAGACAAGGGAACACCACGCTGACTAATTAAACCCCCCACCCAACCCCTCCCCCTACCCCGAGAACCATTTAATAACTACACCACCTTTAACTGACCATTTTTGTCCTTGCATTTAACTGGCCCGATGATGAATTGCCGAAAACCTATGTTTGCTTACATGAATTTTCAATCGTAAAATGGGAATATTTGCGGAATTAATTGGAGGACTTAAGGCCATCGGTGGTTGGCTGTCCACGGAACTGCGTGCGTGCATGCTTCCTCCACGCGAAGCGGTAATCACGTGATGCTTAGTGCAGCGTGCCGTCTACGTGGGCGGAAGGCACGTGTACTCTTTGGATGCCTGTAGTTTCTGCTCAATTAGCATAACTTCACCCTCATCTTCTATGTAGAAAAGCCACGTATGCTCGCCAAGTACTCTTCTGAATTCTCTGCTGGGAATTTTCGCAACTAGAAAACGTTTTGCTAACGCTCAATTTGCCTTTGCTATGATCTGGCCCGCTGTGTGCTTAAAGTTGCTGTCCCCTTCGGTTTCAACTTCAATCCGCTGATACACCGTCTTCCGGGACGGTTTGTCTTTTGACTGACAGCTTATCCTTCTCCCCTCCGATCGGGGTATGAGTGTGTGCTGCCAGTATGATAAATTACAAAATCAATTTATACTACTGTGTGTCCGTTAGCAGCATGTGTTTATATTACGCGGTTACCCGCAGTGGCTGATGGAGTTCGGCCCAAATATATTCACCAAATTTTGGTTTATGCCTACATACCTTGAATGCACTAATCTATAGCGAGAACAGAAATAAAATTCCAAGGGAGTTTTAAAAAAACTGTCCCAAAATTAGTTTTATTGGGACCATGAGAAGCGCATTACAGAACGCACAGTGGTCCAGTTGTCCGAGCTTGAATGGGGCCGAGGGTATCAGGGTTCAGTTCAAATGACCAAAAATTCATGCACGACCTCAAAACGAGGTAGGAGCTTGTGTCGACAGTCAGGCAGGTCAGAATGGCATATGGGTGGACATGGGAGACTGAGACAATGTTCACGAAAGTCATAGTGTATCATCGTGGCAGCTTGCCTTCGGTATTGCAGCGCTGATTCATCCCGTTCTTTCTCTCCAAGCCTTCAGCTACCTGTGCGTACTCCGTGGACCCAGCGCTAACTCATCCTATTTTCGCTAGCCATGTCTTTTTGTACTAGCACGTGACAAACTCCCCCAGCACCTTCTTTGTCAATCGCTGAGAGAAGTCCTGCCTTTTTTCCATGCTCTCGGTCGACTCGTTTCCTGAGGTGCACGTTACTTCGAACCCATCG
Source organism: Ligula intestinalis (assembly GCA_036362985.1). Lineage (NCBI taxonomy): Eukaryota > Metazoa > Platyhelminthes > Cestoda > Diphyllobothriidea > Diphyllobothriidae > Ligula > Ligula intestinalis. Next base: position 83,987,131 of record JAYGXS010000001.1, on the reverse strand, counting down.
CTACGTGCTGTGCCACCTTATTGGCTAAGGGCACACTCCGCACTCAGGGCTTCGCAGCAGCGGACAGTTTTCCCTTACTCAACTGCACTTGCCAACAGTTATTACGGTTATGCCTTTTCATTCAATATTACCTCTTATAACACTTTTGCGTTTTACGTCGTCATTATTTTGGGATAACACTCGCTAGGCGCTTCGTTAGTTCGTCGGGACATCGAAGTGCGACATCACACTTGCGACAACCCTTCAGCTTTTACAATAACGGTCACAGGCAGAGCAGGCATACTGCAACTACAGCCACTTTTATGCCTCGAAAATTTTACTGAATAGTTGGATGTTTATCGCAGGGGGTTAAGTGAGTCAAACCCAGCAACTGCGATCTTCAGACCATGGTTACTTAGTAGAGTAGAAGTCTTGGAAAAGCCAGAGTAGTGGAAAGAGTATATTGTGTACACAAGGGAGCGGAGGACAGATGGACAGGGATTTGACTTGGAGAGCTCACGACCAGCAGGAGAGCCAGCCGCGGTCCAAGTGCCAGTTTTAGAGCAGTCAGGCCAGTAGACAGAGAAAGGGCGCGTTCATTGGCTAGGTCGGCCTGTGATTGGTTGGACAGCGTGTGGGTGGACATCGAAGTGGGTGGTCCACGTCACGCGCGCCAGTAAGTCTGGCGGCCGCCACGACCTTGAGGTCTAGACAGATTGAGTTCACGACAGGAAGGCCAGGCATCGGGCAGGCAACGACCCACTACATGTTCACGACGTCAATTTGGAATAGCCCGTTATTATATACCCCCTCATTTGTTGTGTTTGTTAAAGAGTGGAAGGTTTCGGGGAATCTCGGATCGCCTCCACAACAGGCTGCGCTGATTCCGTTATGGAACATACTCATCCTATTATGCTTTAGAGCACATTCTCGAGCTCGGCCAGCAGCCGCACAGCGCCTAGTATAACAGGGCAGAAAAACCTCACCGACAAATACCTGAAGTGCAATGCTCCGAGTATGTCTCAATGCGATGGGTGAGTACCCATCTACTGCAGTTAATATATCCGATTGCTACTGACAGGAGAATGAGACTGTTATAGGGACGCCAGCGGCCATGCACTCAGAGCCCACAGCCTGGAGTCATGCTCACAGGCAAACGGCGAACGCTAACGACCGCTCACACAGCGTGAGGACTTATCGATCAGTATGCACACGCGACGACAGTTCATGCAGCTTGGAGAACTCTCGATAAGAGATCATACGTAACGACCATTCACACAGCACGGTAAACTATCGATCAGTGGCAGGTCAGAACAGCGGTCACATGCTATTGGGCCATGAGTATTCTAGAAGGCCAGAGCCTCATAGATAGGCTGTATTGGAGAAGCTAAGGATTCCTGCTGTCTCTGTATCGTCGTGAATAAAGACTCCAGCGTAGTACATAGCTGCACTCCGATCTGGTCCAGGGTTCAATAATCCTGGTGGTATCGTCTTGCAAGTCGCTGACACTTCAGCTTTAAGTGCGAAACAATTATGTTACTCGCTAACTTAAAGTAACCAATGTATTACTGACAAACGTTAGAACCGCGAGATGCGCGTATTTCTGGGTAATTTTCCTTCGTCAGTCGCGGGCACCTGACTCCAGTATAGCCGCAGAAACTGCTGCCAAACTCGAGTTTTGAACGCGGGACCAGTGAGCTAGAGATGACCGTCCTTAACCACTGAGCCACCGGGTTGACGGCTTGCTAGTTGTCGATCGGGACATAGATTAGTACATAGCTGTACTCCGATCTGGTCCAGGGTTCACTAACCCTGGTGGTTTCGTCTTGCGAGTCGCTGACACTTCAGCTTTAAGGGCGAAACAATTATGTTACTCGCTAACTTTAAGTAACCAATGTATTACTGGCAAGATGTCGACCTGGTGGCTCAGCGAATAAGGACGGTCGTCTCGAGCTCACTGGTCCCGGATTCAAAACTCGAGTGTGGCAGCGGTTTCTGCGGCTATACTAGAGTCAGATGTCCGCGACTGACGAAGGGAAATTACCCAGCCATACGCGTATCTCGCGGTCCTAACGTTTGCCAGTAATGCATTAGTTACTTAAAGACTCTAGCGATCAGAACCGCCGCTTGCCTTCTTCTGCCTACTAGTCGGGTCGGAATAAACTGGGCTATAACAGAGCCAGTGGCTCAGTGGTTAAGGCCTCGGACTTCTAACCAAGACGTCGCGGGTTTGGGCCACAAATTGGGTATGGCTGGCTGAAAGCGGCTAATAAGCCCGAAGTGGCCACTCAAGTCTCCCGTTTCTGTGTCGGTAATGTTATTCTGCCAGGTGTTTGACGTATGCCTGCATGCCACGTCGGTCGCTGCGCCAAGCTTGTTGTCAGGTTCGAATGATTAACTGATACCACGAAGAGGGAGGGGAAAGGGAGTGAGGCCAGCGCTGCGGGATTCAATCCCATTACAAAACTGGGGTTCTGACGCGCCTGAACCTATGACCGCATGCTGAGAGTCATGACGTGGACGGATGCCAACGGACAAAATAACTTAGACCTCTCAGCACGAAGGGTCCAGCTGAAATGACTCCCAGTAATTATGGTTTTTATGGCACTCTCACTCATGTTTGATCCAAGCCGTCCGCTTTACAGTCGCCTCAGCTCCGTGGGCGCACAATGAAGCTGCGCACGAAAATATATAAATCAATCTCCGCTCTAAATTCTTCCCGCACTGGGACATAGAAGAATGGAATGACCTCCCACAATCAGTCGTAGAGGCGACGTCCCTATAGCTCTTCAAAGAACGCTTGGATAAGGATATGTGTCCCCTGTTGGCCCTAGACAGTATGAACTCGAACTAATATCACACTAACTCAAGGCGATAATTATTTGTAAAAACAGTGCTACTTACAGTTTGTGAATAATATTATAAAATCGACTGATGTTTAAGCAGGCGTGTACAAGGGTATATGACGCACCTGCATATACAGACTCCGAATTTCAAAGGCATAGCCTAGTACCCTCACCAAATAAACTGTAACTGATACATATTTGGTGCATTGGGTCGTGTATGACACGCAAAAGCGTTTTTTTTAGCTTAGTCAGCCGCTGCATCCGCACCTCGCCATCGGAGCAAGACGGGTGAGGAAAGATAGAGTGCGGTCGGTGCAGCGAAAGTTTACCTCACGACAAACTAATTCAAGCCTAAGTCACCGTTGTGGCCTCCACTTGCTGGGGTACGCAGTGGACGCATAAACTAACGATCGCCGAACTGTCAGTTTTCAGTTTATTTGATGAGGGTAATAGGCAACGCCTTTGAAAACTATTGTTTACATGCCGCTACGTCATATACACCTACACACTCACGCTTAAAACGCTCATTTTTAAAAAAGTACTCACAAAATGTGAGTGCAAATAACGCTTGTGTAGAGTGCGACGCTCTCGTCGCGTTGTTTGCGGCCTCGACGCATTGCAACTATGGATTCAGATTGCTCTGTGCCCAAATGCAGAGTTCTGTCTGTGAAGATTCTATATGAATTTGAGTGTTGTTCAGGTAATCGTTTCTTAGGCTGCCAGTTATAGGGTTGTTCGTTGGATGCAGGTGGAGTACGGCACATTTTTGCACACTGAAATCTAAGAGCCGTTTCTCAGACCACATCTATGGTCTGCACATATTATTTTGCAGTTTCCCGGTCGCTCAGGCCCTTAGTGACTGGCCAGAGCAAACACGCCGGCAAACATGAGTTGAGCGCAGTTCAGTACCTAAAGGCTATCATCAGAATAAAGGATTGAGAGCAAAGGACAGAGAACGGAGTTTTGAGGAACACCACTAACCCCGATACATATGCGTTGTTTTCGACCGACCAAAAATGTCCTGATCCAATTCCGCAGATTTCCTCTGATGCCAACGACGTTCAGTTAGTGTAAAAGGCATTTATAGGGCACGCTGTCAAAGGCTTGGTGGAAATCTATATATGGGATAGCGATGGCTGCATAAAAAAGTCATAACGAAATTTAACTGGGTAGTTTAGCATACATTTAGTCATGTTATTTTGACCCACTAAGTTGATTTAATTCTGAGAAAGCCTTTTCGTCAAGAAAACAGCCCTTTTAGTTCAGTTTATTGACGGAAATAGGCATTAATTTTGGCTAAATCGGGAATAACCTGATATAAAACAAATTTCCCATGCTATTAAGTATGACAGAGGCAAACTTTTTATTAATATGAATTATGCTATGAGAGAATCCCAAAATAAGTAAGAACACTTGAAAACATATCCCTTCCAGAACCGAAAAATTTTGTCCGAAGTTGCTCAAATGCAAGTGAAGCGTACTTTAAGGAATCGCATTTATTTCAGAAACAAAGAACAATTTCAGCTCTAAAAATTGCTAGTACGTCAAGTTATTTGCCACATAATGCAGTGTGACAAATTACGCTCCTTTTGGTTGCTGCTTCTTACCTCTGCATATGAAGTCTTGTAAGGTTTCGAAAGCTCAGGAAAATAAACAGATTGATGTGGTGCTCGACAAGTCTTCTTCTGTATCCTTGCAAATACCTGGAACACAAACTTTTTTCATTAACGAACAAAAATGTTTTTACCTCATTTGATTTTTCCGCATCAACTATTTGGGACGTAACCAAAACTAACAATATATTATCGCGAAAATGAAGGTAAAACTAAATTTTATCAAATATAAATGATGTATAAATGCACTTTTTTCGCTTATTCATCATTTAGAAACGGAAGTAATCCACTATGGTGGACAATACTTCAATATAAAGGGAAACGTAAGTTCTTTCATTTTCAACCAAATCGGATCATACTTCAGATAAACTAGACAACTTGCCAACGATCTCCATTTCCCTTTTTAGCATTACCTAGGAAAATGGCAACATGCACAAATATTCGTCAGCTGAATAACTAAAGTGCTTTTTAAAGAGATAACCTATTATAGAAAGTTTTTTATCAATCTTAGAAATAACAATATCAGGATTTTTTGCGGACGTTCTTTTTGCTCGACAATGTATTTTGATGTTTGGAGGGATTTCTAAAAATGGCCCGCATAGCCATCAGCATGGCTTCATTGATTTCTACTCTAGGCCGGTCGAAGTTGGGCGAAATCTTCCCAGGTTGCCAGTTTCCTTTGTACACCTGTGAGGGGGTCGGTGTTCCGAAGGGTGACTTTTTGGCTTCGCTTCTGTCCTCCTCGTCGGCAAACACTCGTACCGATAGCAAACAGGAAGGATTCACTTGAGAAATCGTTCGTTCTCCCTCCTCCCGAGGTGATCGTTCCAGTGCAGTTGAATTTGCCTCGACATGGCGTAAGTGCTGGGGATTCCAGTCCGTTCCGGGAACTTCGTGTTGGGTATCCGGCCCTGTCCTGCCACCTCAGCTTTCGTATTTTCCAGAGGCAGCTGAGTAGGAAGTGAGTGAGTTTTCGAGTGTGATTGTTGTAGACGGTCTATGCGTCTATCTCGTACAGTAGCGTTTTCCGGACTACCGCCCTTTACCTTTTGAGTATCGTGTTTAGTCAAAGTCCGTGGCTGTTCCGGACGGAGGCTCTCTGTCGACTGGAAACCTAGCTGGCTTTAAAGATCTGATGGGTCACTTCTTCGTGACCTGGCTGTTATTTTTTTCAATATCTGTCTTGTCCATCAATGCAGGTCGAGTTCTATTCACGTTGCTGCTGCATGTAAACGGTTCTTCCGCTGGTCCTTGTTGGTGCACGACGACCGGTTTATCAGTGTCGATGTTCAGTCCGAAGTTTGCGCAGGCGGACTCGAAAATTCCTATGCATAGCTGCGTCAGTCGCGACAGTCGTCCGCGAGGCGGAGTTCACGCGATGTACTAGTTGACATCTGTGCGGATGCATGCATTTATCGGGTGTTTGTAAGCTGTTCGTTGATCCTATACGCAACGTGGACCCCAGGGCCTCCATCCCGGTAGTCGTCCATTGGAACATGAAACTGAAGGGGATGAGAGCGAGTACGCAGACTTGCTCCACTGCCTTTGTCACTGCAAATGCCTCTGAGACTCTCGCATAATTTTCCAGAGTCCATCGCTATTCACCATGCCTACGGCTCCTATCGGATGCACGAAGATAGTATAGACGTTTGTACGCATTTTCTAGTATTCTACTTGCAGCTAGTGACCGGCGAAGATTATATTGACAGTGCTGCGGTTCTTTCGGCATCCGTCTTGGCTTTCCAGAAGAAGTCCGTGCTCCAGGTGGCTGTAGAGACGATTGAGGTGGATGCGGCTGAAGGTCTTCCCCTCAATGGTGTGCATTGAGATTCCCCTGTGATTTTCATAGGTCTACCAGTTCCCTTTCCACGTGTAGAGACTATGAACAACTTCGTGTCCTTGTAGTTCTGTGGAATTTCTCTTTGTAAACCCATCGCCTGGAACATCGTTGTAAGTTTGTCCATCTGACCGGGACCACCATGCTTATAGCCTCTGGTGGGGATTGCATCGTAACTCGGTGCTTTGCCGTTGGATAGCTGGTACACGGTTCTGATTCCTTCTCTGAGAGAAGCCGGGAAGTTTAAGTCATTATTCATTTTCACTCGGGGAAATCCAGTGATAGCGTCATCGGAAATTGTGGACGCCAGATTGAGGACAGTTCTGAATTTTTTATTTTTCCACAAGGGGTGTTGGTCTAGTAGAG
>JAYGXS010000001.1:83931757-83972340 GCA_036362985.1 Ligula intestinalis | reverse complement strand
ATCATCATCATCATCATCATCATCATCATCATCATCATCATCATCATAATCATCCTTCTGCTCATTCGGAAGAAGAAGCGATCACTGGAACAAGAGATTTATTGTCCTGACATTTCGGATTCCTTCGGGAATCCTTAATCATAGGTAATAGAAGAACAGTCTGAGACATGCGCAGATAGGGTCACCATTCACCATCATAATCATCAACACTATGACCACTCACGAACTTTGGACAAACCATAAATTTATCGGTTGGGAAGATAAATGTGGCCGTGCTCGCACTGCATAATCGCATTCGAATAAATCCTGATAGATTGGATTAAATTAATTACGCAGATTTCATTTTTTGACAATTTGTGGTTTGCTTGGTAAGGGGAGGGGAATATGAGATTATCCGGTTCTGCTTCTGAAAATGATAAACGTACAACCACTAGAGCAGTAGATGTATTCTCCATGATTTTGGACTGGTACTGGAATTCGTTATCAAAGACAATATAAATGCAACAAGAGTTGATCACCTTTGTAGTCATACGATTAGGGAAGGGAGGTATAAACTGCGACTGGGCCGGGTTCTCCCCGTCTAACTCATCTTCTCCATAACAAACGTCTTTCAAGTTGCACGCCATGGAAGATCAAAGTCCCAAAACTTCGCCTAATTTAGCTATTTCGGATATTAACATTTGCATGCAGTTCGGAGGAGATATTGCAGAATCTAGCGTACTCAAAGCCCAAAAAGGCCCAGAATACCCCGACTCTGGTTTGTGTGTACAACCAATGGGCGCTGTGGATCTCTTTAGTTTAGCGCACAGGGACAGAATTAATAGCAGAGCGTCATTGGCGAAGAAGAAGTTTATTTTTAGAAGAAGATGCAGTATCCTTCTGAACTACTTCCTAGAACTCGCCTGTTCGACGAGGTTTTTTGTCGAAGCCACGTGGGTCCCCGATACAACTGTTGTCAACCTGTCATATCTCTCAACACCTGACAGACATGACGTGAGGTTCGCATCACTGTTCATTCGGCTTGAAGTCCAACGATGTATCACTGTGCCACTCCATCGACCGCGATCCCTACGAAGTCCCTGATGAGATTACGTCACAGATCAGGCTCGAATCTTCGTAGGTAGCCATGTAGCAAACACGAATCCATACTCGGAAAAACTTAACCGAAAGTGTATGTTTTGTATTAGGGTCGAGAGAGGCCGGGCACTGCTACTGTCATGCAATCGCGAATGCCCGTGATCAATGAGAACTCGCGAACCACCTAGGCATCCGGTTCAAGTCGTAGACCTTCCCGACCAGCGGTGGAGGTGACAGCAAGTTATGCATTAACAGCTACGCCAATCTACCATCAATTGATTTGTGGATCTCGAATAAATGCGAAGGTTCGCGTTCCATGTCTATGCACGAGTAAAGGAGAAGACTGGTCGCGCACCGGTACAGTTTTTAAAAATTGTTTTGAGCTTTCAGACTCGTACAGGAGTTCTTCATCAGAAGTTATGGCAACAACAAAAAGGGGAGGAGGTGCAATTATGGAAAGTGCAATTAAATCAACTATCAGTGACGCACGTCTGGAGGTGACTGCGCGACAAATCGATACATAGATTGATTGAGGCTTCAATAAATTCTTGACTAGTCTTGTCTCCGGCGTGGGTGAGCACCTTGACGGCCGCGAAGTTGACCCGTCTCCTAGGTGCGGACAGCAACTTGCGATCTGATATATTTGCGCGCCGCTAACCGATGGGTAGTCAGTGCTTCGGTCATGCATAGTGTTCACTGGAAGCATTTTCCCCAGTATGCATTAAAAGAAACAGGCATTTAAAACGGGATATTCTGGAACCAGCAAATCTGATAACGGCCTACCAATTACAACCCGTCGCCTTATAACACAGTTAACGAAGCCTACAGCAAGTTGAAGCTGCAGAGAAAATAAAGGCACAACAGCAAGGTCAGTGCCGACACAAGCGAAAATGCGATTCCCAGGGAGCACAGTGCGGCCGGTCCAAATTTGCGAAAGATTGACAATCACTCGCAAACTGGCATGAATGCATGTACGACAACTTTACAATAATAGTGAACAACCTTAAGTGAATTTATAACTTTTAGAGAAATATAAAATATACTAATCTACTAATTGTTTGTTTAGAACTACAATCTTTTTAAAGAAGCCTCAAGTTCCGAAAACGTGGAAAATAGTTATAAATTTGACTGATAATTTTTGTAAATATAATCGTCAGGTGAAATCGTAACCTTGCAATTTTCTTTATTTAAAAGGACTTTTATTTCGTAAAATTTAGCTGTAGGAAATTCAGGTACCAGATTACAGTAAGTTTCAGATAGTCCTTTAAATTTCGGCAATTTTTAATTTTTCCCGTGTTTTCAAGCTTTGCTCAATAAATGTAGCTTCTGTTTAAGGTGTATATCAAAACCTTCAAACAAAGATATTTCCTAAAAGTATTTAACAACATCGTGCATTTTAGGATATAAGTAGGATATTTTCGGCGGCTTTAATACATACGCTGTCAACAGGTCGATAAATTAGATGAACATGCCTTCATATGTATCCTTTTCGAAGTAGACAACCAGTCGCCGACTGAATGACTATATTCTAAGCAAATGAAGACGAGGAACATACTGCCGAGAGTAAGATTACCGAAGTCGATAACAAAAACAGAGAAGTCTATAGTAACATTAATTCCTTAAACCGTGTAATATCAGCCATTTAGGCATTCATTTCAGGGAGAGGGCTAGTATATTCCGGTTCTGCCATTGACATTTTGTTGTTGAGAAAATCAGGTATCCTTAAGGCTGTTTGGAAAACAGATAGGGCAAAAGTAGCTTATGTAGGCCCACTCATATACCCCTAGTCCCAGCATTTTGTCCCGAAAAAACGGTGGTTGTAAAGTTTTGGGGGGTGGGGAAATAGAATAAGCAGAGAAGGAATTTTTTCGAAGTAAGTGCAAAGTGAAAAATGTAGTCGAAGTTGCTTCCCACGGCCGCTGGGAGTACGATGTTCCGCATGCAATTTGAAGGCGGACTATACTAATCTAACTATAGAATGGTAAGTTGGACCTCAGATAAGTTGAAGTAGACGACCTCCTAACCACAACTTCAATTTTTCGGAAAATTCAATAAATCTGCAATTAGATAATCGGGTTTTTCCGCAATAAGTTAAACGATAATATAGATTAGGAAAATCTACAGATATAAATCAACAACAATCCTCAATACACTAAAATAAAATTGCATTTAGCATTATTGCGTGTCCTAATTCCCCACCCATAAAACCTTATAACCCCCGTTTTCGTAGGAAAACATGCAGGGAGTAGGGATTAATGAGTGAGCCTACAAAGGCTACTGTTGCCACAGATAGAAATGAAAAGTTACTTACAGGAAAACCATGATAGTCTTCAGCGTGTCCTCTGTCAATTTTGATAAGTACCAATGTACTTTTTCGATAGCAGAGTTTATCGCGAGGTGTCGGCCTTATCCTGACTGATTATTTCCACGCTCGCGTCTGGATTGCTTTTCGCCTCATGATTGGTGCAATTACGGTGGGTTAGGTGGTGACTTCAATCATCATGACAAAATGGGTAGATGAACATACTAGGTAAACCCAGCCGTTTGAAATGCAAGCCGGTTAATATCTAAGTTCAGGAGATAGTTGCCTTGTTCCAAAATTCAACCTACTTTTGTTTGTAAAGGGGAAGGAGGGGAGGCTGTCTGAATGTAACTGCAGCTTCTTAAAGTTGTAGATGGGAGCTAGATGAAACAAATAGGACGTGCTTTGAACTGACTAACATTCCACCGGGAGGCCTGCTTTTGCCGGGAGTACCTGCTGATTTCTGGGAGCTAACAATTTGTCGAAGGGCTGAAACCATACCGATAAAAATCCATGTCTTTATTAGAAATACTCATCAAGTTTTGATTGCTTGTTTCGATGCGCAATAGACGGCAGCTGTAAGACACCTTCAAGGCGGTAAGGTACGCCTTTGGCTTGTGCCAAAACCAGACTGGGCTGGTGAGCGTACTTATCGGTGAAATTCTTTTTAAACTTCTCATTTTTCTGGCTAATAGCGGATACAATTCAGAAAGGTTCCCCCTCTTTCCCTCCCTCTCCTCCCTTCCTCACAAAGTCGTTTCTCTGCTTCAAGGTCTACTGGACAACATAGATACCGTATATAGGTGCCTGCGATCCACCACACACATTTATCCAACCCACAGGCCCCACTAGACAATAACTGCTGGTTTAAGCCATCATTACATCACTTTCATACTCCCTAAAGAGACTGCGCGGTAGGTGCGCTGGACCGAGATGGGGGGCCGGATCAGGGTATGACAGGCGTTATTCGGGTTGCGCCCCGATAACAAATGCCGAACTTGGAAGACTTGGTAGCACGGATAGGCGCGGCTTCGACCGCGCCAGCCACCTGCGCCCGATCCCGTCTCTAGTCTTCTTGCCTCTGTCTTGACGCCGGGCATAGATGGGGGAGGGAAGGTAGAGTGCGGTAGATGCTGCGCAAGTGTCCTATCACTTAAAACGAATTCACGCGCAAGGCACTGTGGCCGCCTTGATCTTACTGATGCATGCGGTGGACATGGTCGAAATCGACGCCTGGCTGCCAACGAATAATAGTGATAAATCGCCTGATGTGCTTGGAACGGACATTGTTGCGTACACCTCCCGACGGAAAGCTTGACTGCAGAATATAGCAGGGAAGACAACACGAGAGTGGCGATTAGGACTGCAGTTGATGGTGGCGTTGTAGGCAAACATCAGAGTCCTATCAGCCAACAAAGTAGCCCTTTGTGACTTCGTTCAGTGTGGATTGAAAATGTGCGTTACAAGCCAGCTTCCGCGGTCCCCTGGCTACCTCTTCTCTACAAGTTCTCATCGTAACGGCTAGTATACCGCTGTGATAACGTAATTTGCCTCGACATCCAATCCTCCATCCGCACTCCCCCTCCAGCGTGGGATTTGGGCTGGGAATGCCACAAGCGAGGTGGGGGGGGGGGGGGGGGGAGGGGAGGAAAAAGGGGAAGGGGGTTGGGGTCCTTTTTTAAAAGGGTTTTTTGGGGGGGGGGGGGGGGGATCTGTGCTCATATTTCCTCATCCCTACCCCCCCCCCTCCCTGCCCCACCGCTCACTGTGCTGACCGCCCTGAATACGAGTCACCACAGCAACAAGTAATGATAACCCTATGAGACCAGCACAGAAAAAGGGGTCAGTGGCACCAAATCAGTGTAGACATTGTGAGCACAAATTCGCGTGAAGAAGACCTTGGGGCTAACTTTAATGCATACTATTGAAAATTGGTTTGCGTTACCGACAAAAACAAGTGATATTGGAATGACCATTTCTGGCTTATTAGCCATCACCAGCCAGTTATACCGAAATTCAGGCATAGCGACCACCAGAGGCTCGAAATCGCGGCCTTCGTAGTTAGCAGTCCAATGCTCTGACCATCACACAACGGGCTTGTTGCTATGCCGGTTTCGATCGGGAGTGTACACAATGGCAGACAGGCGTTCACCGATAGTTTACAGACCTCATTCGCCTCCTGTCTGCCTTGAGGTTTGCTCTCGAACCCTGCCAGCATCTCAGTTGAGTTTTAGCAAAGAGATTTTTGTGTCTCAAATCAAATCGATAAAGGAATCTCAAGAAACCCAATTAAATATAAAGCATGAGTAAGTAAAAAATGTCCAAATTTGTCCCACCTTATAAACTATAAGTAATTAAGAAATGCAAGTAAATATCTCTGTATATTTACGGTGCGCCATATTATTGCGAAAAAATTAGATTATTTAAACATTTTCTGGGGCTCAAAGTAGGATTCCGCCAAAAGTACCAATCCCCAATATATGCAAAATGCCTCCTCCAAGTTCGGTCTTCACATTTAATGAGTCAGGCTTAAGGTACTTAGGGTTCAGAAACCTTGCACGGATTTTATGTGTCCGCAAGACACAGTTGTACGATTTCAACTCAATGACTGTGTCTTTTTCCACTAGAAGGCTGCAAGCGACTACAAACTCGATTTGAACACCAACAGGTTCAGGACGCTGGAGGTCAGTCCTGGAAACGCGATTTCCTGTCATCACGAGAAGACCGAAAACAAATGCAGCCGGCAGGAGCTCCAACGACAACTTTTCACAATCGCTGTTCTCTCGCTCAGACATGGGCGCTTCGACCAGGTGTATGCAATTCTGGTAGAAAATACCTTCGATGAAGAGTTTCATGCTGAACTGCAGAAACTCTGGTACCAGGCGCACTATACCGAATTTGAAGTCGTGAAAGGCAGAAAGTTGGGTGCAGTTGACAAGTACCGTATCCGACGGAAGTATCCCCTGCCGAAGACTATTTGGGATGGCGAGAAGACAGTCTACTGCTTTAAGGAACGCGCCAGGAGGACTCTATGTGCCTCCTTTTCGAGAAATCGATACCCGAATCCAGAGGAAAAACAGGCGCTTGCAACAGAAACTGACCTCACAATGACCCAGGTAAGACATCAGCCCAGAGGCCGCGAGTCGAACCGAGCAACCGGTGGTCCATTGTGTTCTAACTTGTTGATTTCTATTTGCCCGGTCAGGCTGTCGGAACTTACAGCATAGAAATTGGGATAAAAAAGAATAAGAGTGCAGTTAAAAAAAGGAAACAGTTCAGGAGACTGGTCCAAAATGTGCCAGAACGATCTCAGACAGTAGCGTGTTCTCGAATCAGATATCGGGGGACGGAGTTTAGACTCCAGCCTTTGAGGGCGCCCAAGTGGTTGCTAATTTGTGTTGGCATGAGTACGTATACGGGAGCTGTTGCTACTGGCCGAAACCTTGTCATGTGTCAGGTAGTCTGTACGGCCCAGATGTGCATCAAGGTCATGCTAATCGACCAATCCCCAATTGGCCTTGACGCTTATAGGCGCACGGGAACACGAGCCAACGCGGGGCGTAGGCAAAACCCATACAAATCTGGCTGGGCAGCCGACGTCTGATAGAGTGTGTTCCCACAAAAAATGCACTAAGTTTTCGATATTTTGTTCTCGGGCTAAGAAAGCTATACGCAAAGCTGATACCCAACTAGAAAATGACCAAGAACAGGGGTGCTATTTACGTGGGGTGCGGGAAGTTCGTGAAAGTCACTGACAGTTTGGAAGAGAGGGAAAAAGCATTAACCAACGATAGTTAGCGATGCACTTAGGCTGAATAATGTATCAGAATTAGCCTCATTAATTTTGGATCATGGCAAAAAACTATTTCTTTTACTCGAATGACCTGCTTGTTCGACATGACCCTTATCGGCTCCGCTATTTGTGTTAATGCTACAGTAGGGACTTCCTACGGCTTGGCAGAACTTGCTGTCCTTTATGGAGTACTGCTCCGTCGTCCACAAACAGCAGCCCCTTACTATCAGAATGATCGCAAAAAATTAGATATGATCACTGGAGCAAACATTTTATTGATTTTACGGTTTGCGTTTGTAGAAATCACTCTAATAGTGGACGCGTGCGCGAAGCTGAAGCATCGAGCAGATAAAGCTCTTTCAGCCGTGACTGTGTTCCCTTCTTCACGTTCGCTTCCCACAACTCACTTCTACTGGCAAATACCAGAGTGATCGCTCATGTTTTCAACTGTTGTAATTCGCTTTGCAGGTGCGGAGGTGATCTGCGCTGACATCTTGTGATCGCTTCCAAGGGGTTGTTTCAGATCTAGCAAGAATAAAAATCATACTGAGACGGCCAAAGAAATGTATGCGTGCGCATGATTCCTGCTCGAAATTACTCGCCCGCGGCGATATGCTTCCTCAACAAGCAACTACAGAAGACGTTTAAGCAGTGTCCGCATCCAATTAACAGATAAGCCCAATGCTCTAATGCGCCATCCCGAGACACAATTGGTATGCCATTTTAGTGGCCATGTCAAAAAGGGCACGTTAGATAACTTTCACCCTGGCTCCTAAGTGATATTGAAGGCACTACCCGTATTTTGCATGCCTATATTAAGATATAATTCCAATTATACCCGGCAGATGCTTGCGGTAGTTCAGCGGTAATAAAACAGGAACAGAATATATACTAAGATTAATCAGTAGACTATTTGTATACAATTAGTAACATTTAGTTATAAACTACCGTCGGTGGCTGGTACAATCATCTCACTGGTAAAAAGTTGTCTGCATCAATTAGTCGACTAAAGGCGAAAAAGGAAAAAATTACCGGTAGAAAAGTCGGGTCTAAAACAGAAAACAGCGAGGAGGGCAATCCTTTAATTATGTTCAGTTGCGTAAGTCAGTCTTATTGGGACCCAGGCACACCAAGACCATATCGGTTGCAGACCATTCCCTGATCAGACTGAATAATACGCCCAGCAATACGGGAATATATATTTGAAAAATGGATTATTGGGGTATCTAACATAAGAAGCAAACAAACTATTCGAGAAGAGAGAAATCGGAGATAATTCAAAAGTGAGTTTGGAGGAACCGAGGTGTAGAGGATAAACAAGAAGTAAGCTTTTGCTCTCATTCTGAAGTGTTACGATATTTCCAGCATTTACCCTTAATCTAAATAGCTTGCATTTCGTGTCCGAAAAAGGTTTTATAGAGGGGCTGCACTTAAGGTAGCAGGAATCACCTGCAGTATCCTAGAACTTATTTCACATAGGCTTAGCATATGTGCTTCATGTTGACATCAGTCTGACTTGCAGTCAAAATCTGCAAAGAACGGCATTTACATATGCTAAAGGGTTCTCAAATACATTTTTTTATCTATTAAGTATGTTAATTTTTTTTAAATGAAGTGGTTTTGAAATCAAACAATTTAGCTGAAATGAAAAAAAAACGTCTGTACACTGACAATTAGGAAAATGATAGACGCCCAAAAACTCAGCGAACGGGCTAAAGCGTGTGCACTGGCCCAGGAGTTTCCGGGGAGCGCAACATCAGCAGTTGTACATTTTGAATTTCTCCTTTCACCGGAAATTTTCAGCCAGCTTAAGGGAGGACTGATGTCTCATGCACATTAAGCAATCACTTGCAGTCAACGGGCTGTTCCAGTCTGCGACGTCCTCAGGCTGCTGATCGTTTGTTAATGGTGTGCAAAAAGAAATCCACGTCACTTGGCGCATTAGTTTCATCTAATGCAAGTCTTAACTAACTGGACGAGATGCACTGAATCTCCTGGCTCTGCAGCTATTCCACAATTAATAAACTTTTCTTTCCTTCGAGGTTACAAACTGGTTCAAGAATCGACGCCAGAGAGATCGATTTCAACCGCAACGGGACAATTCCGGTCGGCGGACCGAAGATAGTTGCAGTGGAAGACAACAGGATTGCCAACACACTTCAGACGCCTTCAGCCCCTCACCAAGTCTGGGCTCAGTTCACCTAGGGCATCAGGAGGTGCCACCTTGGAACTTGAACTGTGTTGGTAGACAGGAACCGACTGGAAGGGACTTCGAGATGTCGAACGCTCTGTTTGCCCTACAGAGTTGGAATACAAACTGTCTGGAGATACAACAGTCAACTTTTTGGACTCACACGTATTCACATGGGTACGCAAGCGAGTTCCGCGATGAAATTGGTCCGTCAGCGTCCGCTGAGAGGGGCTTTCAGGAGCAGAGCCAGCCAACTGGCGTTGAAAACTGCATCCACTATCGACCGAATACTAATATGCCCACCATGAACCTAGAACACATGCCCTACTGTTTTAACACGAGTGCTTGTAATTTTGACGAATATTCAGCAATGCAACCAAACTCCTTGAGCAGACAAGGGTATCCCGGGGGAGCAATCAATCTAACGGTAAGCAGTGATCCGCGGTTTACTGGTCCGAATCAGGAAGCTTGCTGGTGGTGACACAATGGATGGCATTTTGCAGTTTACTCCCCAGAAAGCTTTTATTGTCTTTGAATTGGAACTTTTGGAAGATATATCACTCTTTCAAACTAAACTCAGAGTTGAATTTACATCAGATGTGCTAAATACTTATATCGTAATATACCTAAAACTTTCTGAAAATTTTTAACTGTAAATAATGATCATTAGTGTGCCTTTCTTTACATTTGAGAAAGAATTTTCCTATAAACATGTTTTCTTTCGCTTCTTTGTTAAAAAGGACATAATTTTGACCTTTCTATAGGCAGTTCAAAAACTGAAGTCTTGGGAAGGATCAGTTTAAAAGCCAGAGTCGGCTACAACACGATAACACAGTAAGATACAGCTCCTCGACTCGGCAAAGTCAGCACCTTTAACGAATCAAGTTATTGACAAAAGCCACCCACCACCACTATTATCACCACCACAACCAACCCAAATACTCACAGTAGTCCATCTAGTAACGAACCGACCAAAGTAACCCCCCCTCAGCTTAATGACAGCTGCAAAATCTGGGTCACTATGGCTTGGGAACCCATATTTATCACTGTAGACACAAAGCACTAACGGCCCCCAAAGGTACCTTTACGGCTGGGACTGAGTAGACAAAATGTTTTGTGTACGATGGTTTGAGAGGGTTGGCATAGAGAGAGACACACAAGATGTCCTGAGAGTATAAATGACGCATAGGAATGCTTCGTATACAGCAGGTCACGAGCTCATTTCGAAGGTGGGGGAGGGGGCATGTTATTAAATGCATAAATCTATCCTAAATATGCGGCTTGAGAAGTGGCCGTATTTAATTAACATTTCATTTCAATTTTGTAATGCTCCATACTATCATTTGACTGATTCTATCAAAAAGTGTACGATCGACAGATTGTCCTTTGACTCAAAAAGGACACTGAGGAATCTGGCCGTATTTTACATGTCTGTATTAGGATATTTTATCCACTATACCCGGCTGATGGTTGTGAAAATTTAGAGGTGAGGATGAACGCAGGAACAAAATCGATACAAAAATTAATAAATAAGCTTTCTTATACAATTATTTAGGTTGGTCTATAAGCTAGCATTCCTGGTTATCACAAAGGTCTCACTTCTAAACGGTTATTTAACGACTCACGTTATTTTCCTTGAAGGCTCATCTAAAGTCTCAAAACAATTCTTGGCAAGAACGAAGGTTTCAGGAAAGTGAGAGCATCAAGGCGTAGAGCTCTCGTTTTCAAATCCACACAGAATTGTTGTCGTCACGTGATGACTGTTTCGAGAAGACCTGGCAAAAATGTGGTCTGGGATAAAGTACCAGTTACGCACAGCGTGTTTTTCACCTGGAGAAAACTTTATCTGCAAGGTGGTCTGATGGTAGAAGAACCATTTGTTGGAGAAAGTGATTTCTGCGTCAGAGTTTCCAAGCCAGCTTACCTTCAAAGATCTGAATATTTACATGCAAAACCAACTAAATCACTATCAGACTAAATAAACGGTAAAAAGCCTCAAATGAATAGATCATAATACCCAGTTATCAGGTCCTCAGTGCTTACCTTTAATTGATCTGAATGTTCTATTAAAAAGGAAAGGGTTCTTCATCTTGCAGTGCTTGAAACTGACTGTAGGTAGGTAACATTCCAGGGAGAGCTTCTTGCTCGGATGAATATGGTAGGCTAGAATTTAGACGCGCATGAGCATGTAACTACCATTCAGTTGCGGATAAATCTGAACGAGACCGAAGAGTATTGCGAGAAAATATAGCCGAGAATTTAACCTGCTATTCTTATTATTATGAAAAGTTCTATCAAAAGGCAAACTCTAAAATAAAATGAGCGAAATATTAAGTAAGCACTAAAATGGGGATGATTATTTTTTGTACGCTAGCATGCCAATCGCTCGGGCAGGTTACCTCTTTAGGAAGTGGCTCCTTCCCTAAATTCGTTACAAGAATAAAATTGTAGAGCACGATAATATTCCCACATTTCTTTACTATTGGCGTGAAGTTCTTTCAGTTCATAATCACCTTCACTTATCCTGCTGCAATATCCACTGCTGGTAGACTGTTTTCTCATCATGACAATTCACTTTCAAGGTTTTTGTAAATCAGCATTGGTTTCAAACAACCTATGCTTTTATTATTAATTGACTGAATCCAGGCAAATGATGCCTTGTTTCCGCAAAAGTTGGTTAATTCAGCTGGTAAATCCTCAAAAGTCAGAATTATTTAGCATACTAGTCACGCTCTTTGCCGTTCATAATCCACGCGTATTCTTAACAAATGCGAGCAATGACGATAGGAAAAAGTCGAGTGAAAAGTCCATTACTTTTATTACCTATCGATCACAGTCATAAAGGTACCAAATCTACTTTGTCGCTGGAGTTCAAAGCTAGACTTCTGACGATGGGAAACAAATAATATCGACTTCCTTAACTTATGTCCTACACACGCATTTACATATATATAGCAAGTAATATTACTAATAAAACCATCCGTGGCCTATTTTCGTCGTCAGTCAGTTCCACCATAGGTTGGGAAAACCCGAGATTAAGAGTAGAGTGGAGTTGATAACTGAGCTTAAAGTTGTATTAGTTAAATTACGGACTCACTGTCTGGTAGTCACAGTTGAAGGTATTCATATGCAGAGCGAGGACTTTCATCGACCTGGTACTTAAAACGCTACAACCCGCTCTATTTAACTGCGAAGAGTAATGGTGGCCGAGCAACTCAAGGACATCAGCCATTCCGATCAAATTGACGCAATAAGTCAGCGGATTTGGCTGACAATAGAAAGAAATGGTGGCTCGACTTCAGCCCCGGCAGGCAACGGAGACCGAGGTCGACTTCATTGGAGGAGCGGAGCAGCTCACTGCTCTGAGTATGTTCGTGCGGTCATCGCACATAGGCTTCGACCGTTACCATTGTTTACAGCGACAGCCTTGATGGTCACCACAAACCCCAAACGGAAATGTAATCTGCAACAGATGTGGGCGCACATATCGAACGCCTCTGACGATGTCCATTTACATGACAGTAGGTGGTGTATCTCATGAAATATTCATCAGAATTATGAAATGGGCGGGTATTTTGGAGGCGGGACGATGCTTTATCGAAGTCCAACATGTCATGGCCAAGACGGTATCTTGTCCAACCGAAGTGACCCCCGCCTCCCATAGGGCGAATAATGGTCCAGCCAACTCTTTCCAATATATGAAACACAGGTAGATCAGGAGCCAGTGTCAATCGCGATTTCAATTGTGACTGTTTGTGAAAATTATGATGGCCTGTAACGACTCTATAGCGCCTTCTACTTTCTGCGGTACGCCATGCATGAGGTCACGTGATTGCAGCTCTAGGTTCGCCTCTGGGACAGCCAATCACAGGTGTCGCAAACTGTGCCAACAATAAACATCTCACATTGGCTAGCAAATGCACATACACCAAGGCCTGTCTCCGCCAATCCAATCTGGTCATCCACCTCTGGCTCATACAGGACCTACCCGCAACGACTGCCAGGCTCACACACTTCGGATGCGACCCTCTCGCGAGTGCTTGTTCACTTGTCCGACATCCAACTTTCTCCTTCCATGCAGAATACACTATGCCGCCCACCTGGCGTCTCACTTCTTCTCTTCCCACTTTGAACCAAGCCTGAAGATCGCAGCGTCAACGATCTCCCCTATTAATTTAAGACACTGCGAAAGGCCTAGTGAGAGATTACGCAGAAAAGCATGTTCAGTTAGGTTGTCTTCCACTCAGGAAAACCGTTAGGCCTATTGCTTCCCCTGCTGTCCTGACTGTAGAGCAGTGGTTTCGCACTGGGTTCGTATGGAGGGCACTAGTTGGTCACTTTATGCCTGAAAACTGCAATCAGACAACGCCAGCAAAATTCTACCCTCCGGGCGACATACGACAGTGTAGAAAAACTGAGGCACAAACGACGCCACTAGAGAGTCGGCCACAAGGTGCGGAACACGGTAGTATACCGTTGAGTTCATCCAACTGAGATCATATTGATAATCGAGGCATGTAAAGGAAAAGCTAACGAATTTAGAGCTGATCTCGTGTGGGAACGAGAGCGAAGGAAATGAGAAAGCTTATGCACCAACAGGTGCGGTGGAATTGGAGGGATGGAGGACCACCCGAAAATCTTACACGGCGGACGGAAATAGGAAGACTGCGTCTATACTGTGATGATAAACTTCAGAAACTACAACTGCCACCAATATGTCAAGGAGACATTTTCTAACCAATCAACGCCCACATTGAACTCTCCTCATACAAGGGGATGAACTTTTGACTGTTTGAAAACTGTCTCCGAAGCCCACCACGACTACTGCTACCGACAGTTCGGCCGTCGATTTCGACGATGTCCACCGCGTGATCTAGCAAGCCAAAGGCAACCGCAGGGACATGCGCGTGAATTAGTTTTGAGTGATAGTAGACTTGCGAAGCATCTACTGACCCTTTCTTCTCTCACCTACTTCAGCCCGGTGTCAAGACACAGTCAAGAAGACTGGAGGTGGGATCGGAACTGGCACGACCGAAGTCGCTCCAGCCCAACCACCAGACCCACAGAAGTGCAGCCAGTAACGACCCGATCCGAGCACGGAAACTCAGCCTAATGGCAGCTGCGAACTCTGGGTCTCGTGCTGTCACTGCGGCTTAAAAACCTACATCTATCGCTGTTGACACAAAACAACAACTTCCCCTTAAGAGGAATGCACAGATGGAACCGAGGGTTGGCAGATAAAAGACGCCATTAGAGTAGAATGATGCACACGAGTAATTATAACACTGCAGGGCTCGAGATAATTTCGAAAATAGAGGACAGGAGACATGTCGGTAAAAATATACATTGTCTCCTAAACAATAACAATCTCTACAGGTAGCATAATGCCACATAAAAGCAAGGGCGGGACGGCAAGTAGGAAGTACAAAAGCAAAACTGACAAGCTGAATGAACAAGGAGATGTACAAAACAGCCAGAGCTAAGTAATTAGAAGTTGTTATCGGCGGTTGGACTCCAAAATATCCTAATCCTGAGTACTGAAGACCAAAATGCTCATGTCTCCGAAGAGGAGGAAGGCGGCGGTGGAGAAGGAGTGGAGGGGCTCGGCCAGGTGGGAAAGAAGCCAGCTGGCACGTAAGCCTGATCGGCTGTGTCACCGCGAGGCAGGATAGCCATGAATTTGAAACGCTTGCCCATCTTGTCCGTGCCCAACAGCATCTCAGAGGCCGCGATTAGGTTCTTCCTGTCTTCCACTGATTTACATTGCTGCACGAGAACCTTAATACGTCGAAAAGAGGAGATTACACATGAAAGAGAACTGACGCAGGATAGGCTATGAATTTACAATTGGCATCGGGAACGACCGCGAGTTGAAAAGAATCTACTGTCTGGGTTATACAATGCGCCGAAACACGACCAACGGTTTTCGCTACACTTCCGAATCGAAAAGATTAATAAGTTGTGGGCGCAAAAGCAATCCACGAGGAATATAGTCTTAACTCAACTCTTACACGGCAGCGTATTTTTAAAAGTAATAATCCCTTTGTGTATAAATTCAGTCACACTCAAGGAAAACGTGGAAATTACACATCTTCTGTTTACAGGAAACCACGCCTGCTTCGTTGCAGATTCTTGAAGGAGTGCGCTTCGATTATGGAGTCTACTGATTTCTGCATGTTCGGGAACATACAGTCTCTGCTACTACTACTACTACTACTACTACTACTACTACTACTACTACTACTACTACTACTACTACTACTAATACTGCTGCTGCTAATACTACAGGCCGATATGAATGATATCCCAGGCAGAGGGGAGAAGCCTCATTATACAAAAATTACCCATCTATACGCCGTCTGCACAGAGTGTGAACCGCGAAGGCTAAAAACCTCGATATACGCTAGGGATTAACATGAATGATTAGTTCATAGGCGCTTGAAAAAGAAGGAAATTGTCGAAAGAAGTTAACAGATGAGTTCCGGGAAGCCGTTTAGCAGATAATGATGTTATCGCTGGAACATGAGGTTTATTGGTCCGACGTTTAGGATTCTCAGAGACAGTCGTAGATAAGGGTGATAAAGGTATCAGGGGTGCAGTATTTATAGGATGTAGATGCCATGCGTGAACAATTTAATTAACATATCCCATACAAATACAAGCGAACATGCGAGTCCCAGGAAGAAATTGAGAAGAAAACGACTCGATCGCTAGGACAATACTTTTATTCGCCTGACCTTTCGAGATCGATCGCAGATTCATCATCGGAGACATAAGCAGAAATCAATAGCAGATACGGGTAACATATGCACAGGAATTCGCAGTATTGATAGGATACAGTCATCACTGCAAACATACAACGAAATTAACTGTAATTGCCTTCTTGTGCGTTGGTAGTCCCAGCGATCGAGTCATCTTCTCCTTATTTACTTCCTGGGACTCGCATGTTCGGCTGACAACTCAGTTAACCGATAGATCGAGCTGGCGCCCTCATATGTTGCCCTGCACAGGTACCTCCAGATTCATAGCACTGGTAGTCCTGCCTCTCCTCGCCCCTATGACGGTTAATTGGTCTCTTCCTTTTTAAATTTTGCTTGCTTTGGTTGACGGTTTTATCTCTGACAATGGAGTTTCGCAAGAGTTTAAAAGTTCAGACTAATAAAACTACGATTCTGTTTGTCTGTATTTTACGAAATATAAAAAACAAAAAATATATTGTCGACACGTAGCCAGTTGCGCACGCAGAGAGATGAGAATTTAACTCTATCCTGTTGGTAAACTGGGCTTTGTAGCCGGCGACTGGGCTTATTAGCTGGCGGATTTGGCTATGGAAAATTCCGTCCCAAGCTGACTTGGGCTTAATACGCGGCTGAGCTTATTAACCGTGGGCTTTAAACCGGCGACAACTGTACTAGAAAAACCACGGATTAAAAAAATTTACCTTTAGGCGTGCTATGAAACCCATATGCACGAGGAAGTAAGCCTGAGTCACCGGACCGTGTACAACGACTGAAAAGAGAAATATAGGAAAGTTTAAAGGTTTGTTAGGAGATGCTTGGATCCTGATATTATTATTGGTCAGTGTGCTGATAAATAAGAGCCTTCGCAGCAGGCGCGAGGCGATGCTTTGTAAAGGTTTAGTCAACAAAGCCCATACTCGGGCTCCCATTTGTTATATACTGGTGTAATAGGAAAAAACTTACCAGGTATATTGGCTGCCTCGATGGAACGCTGGAGAAATGCAAAATCCACATCTGCGGTAATGTCGGCTTGGCCTGGATCCTTGAGGGGGTCATGCAATTCATGATTCTTAAACGCCTACGATAAAATAAATACCATATTGCAAGATCAAAGCACACGAGGGAAAAGAGGGGTTGCACAGCAATTTAAAAATCATAAGATCAACGTCATCGTCAGGCGTTACAAAGTAAGACATTACTTAAGAGAACAAATTTCAGTTGCGGGAAGAATTAACTAAGAAGGGTGCCGATTACCCGAAGCGTATCACCTGATTCGCCAACATGGCCGTAATCAACGACTAAAGCAGCGCCGCCATGGTCAAAGACACGTTGAGAAACCTTCTGGAGGATTGCACCCGCCTCAGGACAGACTTCGACACAGTTTCGACTTTCCAAATCACCAGCAAGCTACAAAAAGTAGGAGTCCTGAAAACATAAAAAGCTACAGCAAAAATCGAAATAATTAATTTATATTCATTATTCGTGATCCAGAGCATAATCGGAGCTATTCCGGCTAGGATTAATGGGTGTACAAATTCCGCACTATCGGCCTTGGTAAGTAGAATGATAAGGACAAGTTTGCTAAAAACCAAGCGGCGTTCTCGAGTACTGCCCGATATTTAGCCCAATTTTCGAACAGAATATGGGTACCTTGGGTTCAATCTCCATTTCATCCGAAACCATGGTCGAAGGTAACAAATAAGCCAGAATCAGCTAGTCCAGTCCCCCTGTCATTGCTAACAAAATGTCTTAAGTAATGACTACTGAATAAGTTAAAAAGGTTAAAATTGATTGATAAAAACAAACCGACATCGGGGAAAATTAGAGAAAAGATTTGGGGTGAAAAAACAACAGAACTTTTAAGTTCAGTTTTAAAGTCCTTACTTTAAGATAGGCGTTCATGGTGAGAGTGGGAGCCCGTGACGCACGAAAGATAAGTTGTTGAGCGGCGTCCTGGCTAGATGACTCAGAAAGAGTGTCCATTACATCCACAAACACCTCGTGCCATTTGCCATCCACCTTCTAAGCCAGAGTTGCGAAAGGAAGTACGACAAACCTGGAAACGGTGGATTGGAAGAGCGTCGAAGAATTCATGTGCAAAATAATAAGAGCACCGACCCCGAGGAATCTCATCCAAGGAAGTGTGCCAGTGGATTTTGGGACTCGGTTTGAGCGCTTCTAACAGGGGACTGAGAGTAGACTGTTGAATGGTGCGCAGGCGGTCACTTCTTTCAATCAGATGCAAGTTTTGCAATTCTGACGCAACTTTTGGGAATTTACTGATTGCCTGAAGAAAAAAAGAGGGAACTGCTTAACTGATGTAAGCGTTGTTACTTGACGGGAAATAGAACATTGGTTCGGTTAACAAGCCGGAAGAACCTGATAGAAGTCGAAAAAGTTGGCTGCATATGAGGAGCACCGTAATTTCTGATTTCCAAGACCCACAAAACGGATCTAGTTTGTGCGTATTGTGGATAAAAAATTTTCTATACAACAGGCCACGCGATCTATGCATTGGATCAACACAGGGGGTCAGATCGGTGTACAGCAGGAGGTATGGGAGATGCGCAGCTATAGAAAATTCCATAAACTGGGAGAAGGGGTGGGGGCACGCTTAGAGGCAAACTCACGCCGCATTAAGCATCTGTGTCTGATTCCGCCTCCAAGCTTTCTGACTCTGCAATAATACAGGGCCCAGGTAAGTGGGGGGAGGGAGAGTGCGACAGATGTTCCGCAAGTGCACTAATGCGCAAGTCACCGTACCTGCGTCGATCCTGCTGTGGGGCATACGGTGCAAATCATCGGAAACAACGGCCGAACAGCCTTGTCTCTTGTTTTGGGTGTTGACCGGGGATATTGCTGATTAGAAATAACACGAAAAGGCCTCAAGTAGGAGGTGCTTATCCCTTCTACTACTTGTTTGGCCACGTTTTGGCCCGGTAAGTTCTTGCGTACTAATTTTCCTGGGCCTCATGCTCGAATTCAGTTAAGTAAGAGACAACAGTAGTTGTAAAAGTGCTGGATTCTTGACAAAGTCCCTCCAGAAGATTGGAAATCAAATGTATCGGGCTATAGAACAGTATCACCCCTCAGGGTGTCATGCCTTTGGAAATCAGAGTTGTCATAAAATTACTTACCGGCCGAAAGTGGAGAACGATTCGCTAAATAAACCAAACAGCCAAACTTTGACCTGCATTTTAGAAAAAGGTCCAAGTGAAGCCAAAATGTCAAATTTTCTAGATTTAAAAGACTTATAAATTCGAATTAGCTTTTTTTCAGGGAACGGGCAAAAGTGGTTCTCTAGAGACAAGAGTCAACTGAACATATTAAAACAGCACTTAAGTAAAAATCGATCTACAAACTGGGTACGTGCAATTATAAGGATACTGCGGACTAACCCGCTATTTTACCAAATAAAAGGTTAGCAGAAATTAATGACTAGACAAACAAGAATATTGGGAAAAGAAAATGAAGAACACGTGAAGAAAAAATGTCAACATGGAAATCTCAACGCCTCCGTCGGCCAAGCCTGGCTAAGGCATTTTAACGTGGTATAATTGAACGTGGTAATGAAATCCTGTAGTCTCCTACTCAGTGAAATAACTTAATCAAGCTGAGTTAGAGGTGCATTTTAGTTCGCATTACATAAAAAACGTGCTTTATTACCAGATCAGACCAGGTTACATATGAGAAAGGTTTGCCAACTTGGCTAAATATATATATTTCAGGCACTAAAGTAATCATGGTATGGTAATCGGGCAATATTAGTTCAGCATTCACAATGCGAAGACAACTTTTGGTTCAAAGAGGTTGACAATCCCTAATACTGAGGTCGGAGAAGTACGCCATTTAGGTGAATTTTCGTTGGAATGGCTCCGTAATTGCTGTGAGTTGTTATTAAGCAAATATGTAGGGCCTGGATATAGAACATTCTAATCGAAAACCGCATATATAAGCGTACCCGAAGAATATTGGAAGAGAGAGTCCCACGACCGGGTCCAAATTCCACGATGTCGAATGGTGTCTGTGTTCGGAATCGCATTCGTTCATTAACTATCCAAATGCCCAAGAGCTGACATAAGCACACATACAGTCATACCTCACCGAAGATCTGGCATATTTCGGGTGATGTAATAAAATCACCATCAAGACCAATGACATCCGAATTCTTATAATAGCCCTTATTTTGGCAAACGTAATTTAAAATAAAACAATTTACGTAAATCGGGTGATGAAGGGCTAACTTCATGTAGTCTGCAACGCTTATTGGACCAGAGGATCGTATTTGTCGGCAAATAAAAGACATCAAATCAGGTTTAGATTGTGCAATCGAGCTAAGGCATGTCCTGAAAATCTTGTTATTTAGAAACGTAAATGGGGGCAATAAACGCATTGTGAAAATGAGGGCTATCGCACAGGACGGACACCAGCGGGTCACCAAGTTCAATTTGGTGCCAGAAATGTGCATAAGGCCCCTGTTCAATTTAGGTCGAAATCCCCTTTGTTTGAAAGCAACATAAATGCATCAAAAGAAGAAAATTTTAGCACATAACTACATGCATAAAAGTTAAAGTCTGTACAGACAGACAAAACACCTCTAGTGTTAGCCGCACTTTTTCATATCGGATAAGTGAAATGGCTTGCATTCCGAAGTAATATAATGAAAAGAAAGAAGACATTCGGAAAATCGAATTTTACTCACGAACTTTTAAGCAGATAACACTGGACCGTTGTCAGACAAACTGAACTGATGTGTTGGCCATTGCCGCACGTGAACTTTTGGTGGGGGAAGGGGAGACAGGCAGACAGGTATTCATGGCAGAAGAAGAAGAACTGGGTTATGGTTGGTGCTGACGATGAGAAGATCGTTGCTTAATGTCAGCTAGTGGTTCACTTGTCGGAAAATGCCGCATGAGTCACTTTATTAAGCGAAGAAGGCTTTCGCCCTTAATTGAGGTTCTATTCAGCCAGCTATTCATAAGTGACTGTTGCCTGAAAGCCGGTGATAATTGGTGAATGCTGGTCATGCTGAAGTGGCAGGCTTCGAGTTATTCTCGCCATGGCGATGACCTCGGTGATTTCCCAATTGAAGCGGTATTCACACTCAAGGGAGGACGAAAATACGAGCGATATGAGGTCCATCGGCGAACGGCCAACGCATTTTGGTTGATGCGCGTCCCAAGACGTCGGCCTGTGTGACCAACGTAAACACTGGCGTACGGCAGGCGAGAAACAATGCTGCTCACTTTTCCTTTGGTAGGGGATCCTTTACTCGGCATAGGGTTGCGCATAGAGAGGATACGGGCTTGTGGAGGATAAAGATGCCGGAGAGACTTCTTCGCCTAAATATTTGTTTGAAAATTCCTTTCAAGTTAGGGAGGTTATAAAATTTCCGTGACACACTACTTCTATTAGGAAGAAGATTTTATGCTTTTTCTGAAATACGAGTCACTTTTAACGAAGCTGGGTGGATCCCTATTGGACCTTATCTGCGACTGCCAAGTTGCTGGACTTCACTTGACTGTCCGCCACACGCCGAATCATCACACTCTCGCCTGCAATCCTTGCGCACCGACGCTGTCCGCCTCAAGTTCAAGCCAATACCACGATTCTTGGCCCTGGCCCCATGAGAACTCCAGCCAAACAGACTGCAACATTTTCTGATTGGCTACATGAACGAAAATATGCTGGGTTTCCGGCGATCCCTACGCCCTACGTGGCCAGCGATTGTTCGCTCGTTTGACAATTAAATTCCCCCTGCCTATGCTCAACTTCTTTCTGTGCAAAATAAACGGTCCCTTCCACTCCGAGCTCCCATTCCCTTAACCAACTGCTTAGAAGCGGCTTTATTCTGCTACGTTTTATATTTACAAAGTGAGGGTTCACTAAACCCTGACCCCACATTCATGGTAGTAGAATTTTTCGCTGCTTTCTCCTCAGTTAAACATATTTTTTCATATAGTGTTGACTTTTATTTTTAAATGATGATGGCAGGCATGAAATTATCTGCCAAATTTACTAGACACGTCTGATGTTTATGTGGTTGCTCACAGAGCAGCAAGTATCCACTTTGTACTTATTTCAGCAACAGCGCTGATTCTGCAATGCTGAGTACCTTCGGAGTTCAAATATGAAAATTTACTCATTCATGTTTTATTTGTTTTCCTCCAATAAACCGAGCCTAAAGATCGCAGGTACTAGAGTTTACCTTCCCCCATCCAGTGCGATATTGCTTATGTTTCGTGTTTTTTGACTTTTTCCGACTCTGTCTCAAGCAGTAACGCGGAGGTCAAACAATGACGATAACAAGTTTCAATGTTATTCGGTACTATTTAACAACAATGGACACAAGTAGTCAAAAATAAGAGAATCGGCTAAATCACCTTACTCTAGACAAAGGAACGACACACTTTCAACTACGCCAAACAGGACGAAGCCAGTCTAGCGAGAGCTTTTCGTGAGAGATAGAGGAAGTGAATGCTGTTTTTATGTGACTTCAGGGATCATTTCGTGTGGCATTCGATTGGTCTGAGGCATTAACGTGAAATGGGGGTTGGTTAAATTGGTCCTTCGATAGCTGCGACTATCTCGCGTGCATGCGTGCCCGCGGCGGGTTGATGTCCTTTAAGTGTAAGCGTCTCTCAGCGCATTTGAAAGTGGATTAAGCGTTGCTGAGGGTACCGAGTTAGTGACAGATAAAGAGGAGTAGAACACCATTGTCGTATATCATCCACAAAGTCATTTTATGGTTCTTCATCTCAGAGAGTCCAAACAGTTGTCTACTGAGGCAGCGGTTGGCCGATAGCATTGTGTGAAAAATGATTGAAAGCAAAAAGTCTTAATGGGGCTGAAGGATAGTTTTTAGAGTCGTGTGGAATCGAGTGAAAAGGGCCACGGGGAGGATGGCAGCATGCTTTAAAAAAGGGGACGATTTTTGGAAGAGGAAAACGATGGTACAGTGGTAAGACAGGAATTTTCACTAGAGATTTTCAAACTTTTTCAACCGGAAAGAACAGGTGACTTTCCGTAGTGATCTGCACTCGCAGCTGTGGAAGCCTGTGCTCACTTCTGCTGCACTGACTCGTCCTCTCTTCGCTCTGGCAATGATCGTACCCACACGTTATCATCTACTTTACACGATATCGGCCTCTTCCCCGATATCGGTCAACTCGCCGCTTCATACCCGCCTACAATTCATGCCAATCGATACGCCTTGCTTAATTTAATAAGCTTCAGGTGAGTAAACATAAATCACACAGGCAAGGTTTCACGACGTACACACTTAAACGGAAACTACTGGCGTGCAAAGTCCCTCATAGTGTGGTTCCAAGCGCCGCTGATCTCGATCACGTCGTATGAGAAAATGTCACTTGGTCTTTCTCGAGCTTAGATTCCGAAATAGAGATAGCGTCACAAAAAAGGCTGTAATCAGGATCCTCGACCGAACCTGGAGGGGGAAGCCAAGTCAACTCAGCGAGATGTCAGACGGCGGCGCTTAACAACAGTTTGGCGGTGGAGCGCTCTATGCCCGGTTAGAAGGAGGAGCGGTTACCCAAAAGGACTAGGGGAGACTTTCCAACCAGTTTTCCGGGTCGGCCGCGGTGCGCGTGCAGGCTTTCGCTCACGGTGAATCCACTCGGCCATCCCCTTGGCAGCCGGGTAATAGGCAGCATGATAGTCTCCAGCCACCGGACCGATCGATCAAAGTAGGTGAGGAGATAGAAACGTTCATTGGACAGAGGCAGGGAGCCTACGATTTGTAGGTGGACGTGACTGAACCTTGCAGCGAAGCCGGGGAAAGTGGGTGCCTCGTTGTGTTTGTGAATCTTGCTCCGTTGTCAGCTCAGGCAAGCCACATGCCCAAGCTTTGAAGTCCTTATGCAGATCAGGCCAGACGAAGTGGTCAAAAACCAGCTTGTTTGCTACTCGGCTTCCAGGGAGAGATATTGTGCCGGGAGGAGGAAATGTTTGCGTTGATGGCATGGTGGCATAAATGATCGGTGAAGGGTGTGGAGACATCACACTGGATATTGCCGTTGCCAGTAGACTGTGGCAGTTCTTATATTTGGAGTCTGGAAACATCCTCATTACAGGGTAAACCAACACGGCGCTGTTCGACAGTCATTGCTGTCATGTCGACCGCGGGATTTATTTGCAAATGGGCATTTGAGGGTCTGTGTTATGTCCCCGGGAGTAATAGGCAGAATAGATGGTAAATCAGGTTTTCATAACAAACCTTCATTCAGGACGGTACGGAGAGAATGGAATGAATCAACGCGCCCACTACAGCCTATTTATAGGCTTTGATCTTTCTAGACTTATCCTGGTCTATCACACGCGAGGGGGTTCTGGCATGCATGCTGATTCGTGGTCCATCACGCTGCGAGACGTTTCTAGAACATCTGCACTGCACGTGGGGGCGGGATTCACGTGTGCTCGCGGCGAACGCTGCCGGTCTGCAGGTATGGCTCAACTGGGGTGCACATCCAATCGTAGGCTCTGAATGCGTCGCCACTCGCGTCACCGTAACAGTCTGAACAGTGCGTCAGCCACCTAATAGTGTGACCCATTGATATGGGGGTATCTGAGGTGAACTGCGAAATATGGTTCCGTTGCCGAAGCTCCCGCGAGTTCAGCTTGTCAGAATGTGGCTTCAGGTCGTGAGAATATGAGTTTATGTTTGGAGCAGACAAGTGCCGGAAGTATTTAACGGCAAGTGATACAACCAGAAGCTCCCTCCCAAGTGTTCTATAAGCCGACTCGGCAGGTAGAAGCTTGTTGGAAAATAAAGCTAAGGGTTGGGACTGAACTGTGACGTGTTTTTGAAGAACCGCACCGACTGCAATATTGGAGGTTTCAACCAATAGAGAGATGGCAAAATCGATGACATAGTGCGTCAAGAGTGTGGCATCAGCTGGAACAGCCTTCATCTTTTCAAAACCAACAAGGGTGTCCACAGATAGCTCTAAAGGACGTCTGAAAGTAGAGAAAAGATTTGTGAGCGGCAGAATGTTGCCAGCATAGTTCAGAAGAAACCGGTGATATAAATTCACCATGTACCGAAGACGCTGAAGCTGAAGCTTGAAGGAGGGAGATGGGAAGTCATGGAAAGCTGCAAATTTGACGGGCAGAGAATGCATACCGTGAGTCTTGACAAGGTGTCCAAGATACTCGAGGAGAAAAACACCAATGAAACGCTTAGATGAGTTGAGGACAACGTCAGACACCGTAGTGAGATGTTCCACGTGTTTCTCGGTGGTAAAGCTGGTCGTTAATGTAGGCATAGACAAAGGGTAGGTCACAAAGCACCCGATAAACGAACCTTTGGAAGGTGTTGGAAGAACTGTGGAGTCCAAACGGTGTGTGCAAGAACTCAAAGATGGCAAAGTGGATGGCGACGGCTGTAAGCGAAACATCCTCCGGTGCGATGGATATTTGATGATTGGCCTGGACCAGATCAATCTTCGAGAACACAGACTTGCTAAAACACGGACTGCCAAAA
Organism: Ligula intestinalis; assembly: GCA_036362985.1. NCBI lineage: Eukaryota > Metazoa > Platyhelminthes > Cestoda > Diphyllobothriidea > Diphyllobothriidae > Ligula > Ligula intestinalis. Next base: position 83,946,735 of record JAYGXS010000001.1, on the reverse strand, counting down.
TACCCACGATGCAGTAGAGGGTAGCTGTCTTCAGTGATGACATTTTTTTAGGCTCCGCAGTCACTGCAGATTCGCGAACCACCAGTATTGACTTGAAAACCATATGGAAGGGAAAAGGCCCGTGGGCTGTCAGATTGGCAGATGATGCCCATTTGAAGCATATGTTCAAACTCTGCCTTGACGGCAACGAGACATGCAGACTTAAGACGTGCAGGCTCGAGACGGCGGGAATTAGAAAACACACGAGATCCAGTAGTTTGGATGTGATGGCCAGTGACGTGCAACGGGGCTGATGCGCTTAAGGTTTGACAGATGAGAGCAGCATACTTGACGAGAAGTTGCCGAAATTGACTATCTGGCTCAGGGTCCAGGACAGCGAATTTGCAGGAAAACGTAGATAAGAAGATACCTCGGACGCAGAGCTTGGTTGTCTGGTCATACAAACTGGAGTGACGGCAGTCCACTGTGAGATAGAAGTCGGAAAGTGAGTCCGCACCAAATATGGCAGAGGGTACATTTGCGACGTTTTTGGACTCAAGGGAAAAGGCGCCGCAATCTGATTTTCAACGAAAGAGAGAAGGCACCGAATATGGCAAAAGATGAGACGTTGACAGCCTGAAGGAAAGGGTCAGGGTTAGGGTAGTGACGATCGGTTGCTGACGTATGAATGACATTAAATTGGGCGCCAGCGTCAACCAAGAAACGTCTGCGACTCAGGACGTCACAGACGTAAAAGGTTCGATCGGGGCTAGAGATACTGGTGGCATTCCCCTTTGCGTGGACTGATTAAACTTGCTTGCACTGCGTGGAGAGGAAGGGCAGGTAGAAGTACAATGACGGCCTCCGACACCACAGGTGAAGTGATACCAGCAGGTGGTAGCTGAGCTGAGATGAGCTGAAAAAGTGGCCTGCACATACCGGGCAGATGGGCTTGGGAGACATCGGGGTGAAGAGCTTGATCGCTGTTAAATAGAAGCTACCTGTTCATCATGTATTAGGGTCCCTGGAATTTGAGACGGTTCTCTTCACATTAGTTCCTACATGCGTTGAAAATATCCCCCACAGAGTCGATCATTACAGTGGTTTTCCATCTCCAACACTCCTCAAGCCTCATTGGCAAATGGTAATGAACTTTTTTCCGTTTTACAATCCTGGTAATGAGCTTAACGGTCTCTAGCGATGCTAATGGCGATACTTTTGTTTTTGCCAGCTTTTCTGTGGATTATGCAGTCCACAAGATCCAACCTCTGGAATTTTGGTGGTGATCGATTGACCTCTACTGTCCCCCCATCGTTTTGATCATATGTTCCGCGATAAGTTCCTCTTGCCTCCCTTCCCTGATGGTTCATCCTGTAGTCAGTTGGACGGCGTTATGGCGGTGAACAGACGCCTTTGCTGCTTTAAAATTTCTCCAACAAAGAGAAGCGGTCGGACTTTTCATGCGTTCTGATCAACAACCATAGTCCTCTCTGACAGTATCACAGCAATCCTATCAATCGACATCTTAATTTTTAAAGAAGCAGTTTTTTCTCATACGTTCTATTTTTATAAACTATGAAACCACTGATAGAAGTTTTTCCAATGCTTCCTCCTTAGTTCACCATACTTTGCAGCGAGTGTTGATCATAAATTTGCATGAAAATATGTTGGCGGATATTAAATAATCTGCCTACCATACTTTACACTTCCGCTACTTATGTGGTTGTTCACCCAGGGTAGCAATTAACTCTTTTGTATTTAATTCGTACCACAGTACTAGTTTTGTATTAATGAGACCCTCTGGGCCTAAAATATCACATTTATTCATTTATTTGGTAAATAATCACGAAATGCGCGATCAGTGCGCAGAACAAAAAAACGATACAAATACTTGTTATTGTTCCACTTATAAAAAAAATCAGATAAAAAATATTCAACAAGGAGAAAATAACCACGGTAAATTCCTACAAGTTAGCACATTTAAGCATATGGGCTAAGAAAACTATCAGGACAACTCCAACTTTTCAAGAAAGGAAGCCTATAGGCCAAGAACACTATTCGAGTGACCCTTATTACAGTAAGGCAGCCCTATCATCTATAACTGCATGTTCACAAGCATGGAGATACTGGGGAGTCAAAGATAAAATTGTCACGAAAGAGTTTATAGGGAAGACCCAAATGGTACGGATACAAAGCTCTGTCGCACCGGCAACCCCTTCAAAAACCTTAATTTATTGCTTTTGAGATAAAGGCGTTCCGCACTTTACGAAATTTTTATTGTTGTCTCTAGCTTGGGAATGTTTCTGAATTTGCTACAACGACCAATCAGCAAAGTTACCCCTGTAAACCTCCTATTCAGCAGCGAGGGCTGGATGTACGCAAGTTCTCCTTCGCTGTCATGAAGTGCCCTGCCAACAGATGTTGTGCTGTTATCATTGCCGGAATGCTTCAAACGACAGCTTCACAAACACATATTTAAAGAAAGCAGTCAAAGCCATGACGGATTTAAATTCACACTCGGCGCACCAGTCATCGAGATGTCTTTATATTTCCCCCTCTGGCACGAACCGTTAGATGCCGCCAGTTATTTTCAAATAAATACCATAGCAATCTGCAATGAGCTAAAAAGAATATAAAAACTCAGCAAAGCTTTACCTTCTTTGAGAAAACGATCACTATTTTTTAAAATGAGGGACAACTTTTAACACCGTTGGGTGCTGACTTGACGGAAACTCACCTCAACTGCGAATCTGAACCCCGTGCCAGGCTTAGTAATAAGGATAATGGTGCTGAATCTGCAAGCAGCAATCGGCTAAATCTTCAGCCAACAGCGAGCAACCATTCACCGACTAATTAAACTGGCACACAAAACCGGATCAACAACATTTAAGGGTGACTGAAAATACGCTGGCCATGTGTCAACCCTTCCCCTTCCCCAAATTCAATCTATCGACGAACTGAAGTTTTCTCTCCAGAAAAACGCCAGAAGGAAACCATAATAGTGTTTTCCACTGTTGGCTCCATCCATTAATGTTCGTATATTTTGACCTTTCCTGTAAACTTGCAATAAATAAAAAACTGCCGTCCCAAAATCCTTTACTATCCTCGAATATTGCTGTCCATGCTTTTGATAATTAATGTATTTGCGCGGGGCAAAATTGAACAAAGTTCAGATTATTTTTTGCTCGAATACTATTTACTTGAGCTTAATCCAGCATTAATTATTCTTTATATGTAAATAGGCAAAGTGGCCAGTTTGTATCGGTTGAAAGAATCGGGATTGGCCCTTGCTTCATATTTTGCATGAACTTTAACCGAAATAATCCACGTACATGAACTCTCCCCTCCATATCGGTCTTATTTAGGCAAGTTATTTGCATTTACGCTGGTTGTAAGTGTGGTTTTCCTAAGGGTTTCTCATATGCATCTACAACTGTTCAGGATATTTCGACTGATCAGAATCTGACTAAAGTCTACCTTCTGTTCACAGCCCCGACTTCTTGTTTGCCCGCTGTTCCATGTTGCCGTGCAAACAAGCCCACGGGCGTGATATGACTTCTAATTCCGAGAATCAGAAAGAAACAAATTTCTTCTTTGAAAACTGGTACATTCAAACAAATTTTAAGAGGGCAACAGACGAGGGTTAAATCTGGGGCAAATGAACCACCACAAACGAGAAGGAACCTGAGTGCAAACGCTTTTGCAATTTCCACAGAAAATGAAACTGTGCACCGTAATTAAAGCATGATGTTGGATCATAGAAAAAATTGCCGACAAATCTTCCGCTTTCTCCTGAGACTTTCAAAATCCGCCTCGCGTTTTAACTCACCAAACCAGTGAGAGCGTAGGCGCACTAATTCGATTCTAAACTTTTGTGCGGTTCGTCCGTTGTAATTTTTGGCGTGTTTTGCTCATGCTACTTCATATTTGATACTGAATATCAACCCATTACCACACTTAGACATCAACTGCACACCTCTGATTGATGTGAAGTTATAAGCGCATTAACTTGCGTGGCTAATAGTTAAATGTATACCATGAATGACCGTCCATTTGTGCGTAAACATGTGAGACCCTATGCTGCTTTTTGTGGAGGCGCAGAAGGCAATTTGCTAGTATCTATGCCTTCCTTGCACAGCTCAGTTTGCTGGCGTTACCAGCGGTGACTTCATCTATCCAGAGAGCCCCTTAAGTTAGTTTATAATTAGAAGAGAATTCGATATATTTATCTATCATTGCCGTTAATTTAAGTATTCCTCAGGCGTTTTGGTTTAGTTTGTGATGACCATACACGTGGTTCATTTATTTCCTTTTTTCACCACCCTTTATCTTGCAATATTTACATGTCAAACGCAAGTATTACTGTACTATTATAATTTAGTATAATATCTCCATGTTCTAAAGTCCCATTCATTGTTAAGATTCTATTGAGACGATTAAAGTGGGTCACACTTGCTATGTTTCGATTATATTTTGCAAGAAGTCAAACGCCACTGACAACATGCGGTTAGAACTAAATTATGATTGTACAAACATGTTCCACGAACAAGTGTATGGCGTAGTTTACAAAACGATACGTGTAAGTGTATTACCCTGATAAATAACTGCTGTTATGTGAGTAGGCTGCTGTTTAGTCTAATCGATATACTGTGAAGTTTGTTACAGTACCTGCCGAGCTTGCGTTCAATCCTATGCAGTGAAAATTTGCCAGACAGAATAGAATACCCAAGGCTCTGGATTCGGCTGCTGGATTTCTCATATTCAGTGTACCATCTAATAAGCGACAGAAGAAAACATGGCCAGGACTGCAAGCTATTTCATAAAGAGCTCTGCGGACACCACAACCCATCATATATGGGTCCGTTCTTTGGTGTTTGATATAGAACTGCGTTAATCGGAAGGGCTTCAGCTGGCTCCATGTTGCGGAGTAACCAAATCACAGATTATCGTCCGCTGTTGCGGTTGGTCAGCGGCAGAATTCCGAGTACAGTTAGGCCAGCTGGCATACCATTATCGCTTTCTTGAGAATACTATTTCAGGACTGCATCTGAGGTGAACTCTCCGCGTCCACCCATGTATTTAGTTAAAAACATCTACGCTACTATCCTTAAACACCGGATTCGATTTAACTGACATCCTGGAAAAATCTACCGTCAGGTCAGTGCGGCATATAGTTAAATCATTTCCTGCTGCAAACATGGAGGATTTGAATCACCTTTTATGCCTGCGCTTGACAGTACGCCCCATCGGAGACTCATGAAAAAGGTCGAATTGGAGAATTGGGAACGATCAGCATCGATCGACTGCATCCAGAGAAGTGATACCTTCCGGAGAGCGGACATATCAGCGTAGGAGGGATGTGGCAGGGACTTCGTATACTCGCAACCCACGCTGACATAAGCGCTTCAGCCAAGTCAGAAAACGACGGCGTGTGCCTAGTTGATCCGATGGTTAATTTAATCCCCACCATACCCCTCCGGCAGAAATGTTAACGCAAGGTAGCAGAAGCCGTCAACTTCTCTGAGACCTTAGTTATCCACCGTAACTCAGCATACATATCTGACAGCAAAACTGGAGTCAACCACTTCCTTTTCCTGGAAAGACTGACATTCAAGCTCATTTCCGTTGCCTTGCTACGTATGTGGGCAGCAACAAATTGCGTTGCATTTAAGTATTTTACCAGCGCCGAAACTTAAATACAATTTAGATCCATAATCTATTAAACACCAATGTACTTAACGCCAATGTATGTATTTAACACAATGTATGCAACAACAAAGTAATAAGTCAGTGCTCGTTGAGCACTTCCCTTTGTCACCTGGTTGCACAGAGTTAAGGCAGATACGCGAACTCGGCGGACGTTTGAACTGCCATCAAAACAGACTTTCTTTGTTTTGCATATACCCTTAGGTTCGTGCTCCGTCATAGTAACCATAATTTACCTGGAGCAACTCTCGTGACGTGCTTTCCTGAAGCAGAGTCACAAGGAATACCGATGCGGATCTAGTCAAAATTCACGAAACAGACAGGCATAGGGTGTTGAAAACAGTACCTGTGCTCGAGGGTTTGCTAAAAAAAGGAGCGTATGTCGACACATCCTACCCCGGACAAAAACCTCATTGCTCCTGGTTCACCCATCCGGACAAGAATGGAAGCGATTGGGGAAAATGACTACTAAGACGTTTTAGGAAATGCCAAGAAAGCGTACTTTGAGGTCTTTCTTACAAAGTTATCCTTGAAACCCCAGGGAACTCCAGCGTCACTCAACTATGCAAAAACTATATTTGCTTTTCGAAGTCATGCTCGAAAGCCCTGCGGACGGTCAGGTGTGTGTGTCGTAGCCCATAGTTGGATCAGGAATCCCCGCCGGAATCCAAACTGGGAGTATTTGAGAGACGGAGAAACGCCGCGACCTCGACCGGCTTGAGCCACAGGTCCGGGGGAGTGAGGTGGGTGCCTGGCCGAAAGCTGCAGGCGAACAAATGATGGCAGTCATGCGGCGAGACGCCGCAGTCGGGACAGCAGTCGGGTTTGGATGGGTCGAGCCGGTGCTGGTACTGGCGAAGGAGCATGCAGTAGCCACTGCGTAGCTGCGCCAGGGTAGAGCGAGTGACCCTCAGGAGATGTCGTTCCGAGGCCGCAATCGGAGGTGAATAGCCACCCAAAAGGACCGGGGGACGGTAACCTCTTTTCTCCTCGACAACAACTCTCTGGTGGAGACGCTGGAAGCCTGTCTTGGTGGCAGAGCTATCAACAGATAGATCCGCGAGAGACGAGGCAACAGCTTCCTTGTAGAGTGCTCGAATAGACGGCCGGACGTTGCGGCAGGGCTCGGTATGGGTGCAGCGGTGATGATTGAGATGACCGGGTTGCAAACAACTCCACCAGAACTGCTGGCTAAGGAGCGTGTTGTGATGGGCGATCGGAAGAACAGAAGCCTCCGCATGAAGATGATCTATGGGCGACATTTTATAGCAACCCGTGATCGTGCGGAGGGCAGCGTTCTGTGCTGACTGGAGGCGGCGGAAGCTGGAAGAGCTCATCGTAGGAGACCAGATTGATGCCGCATAAGTGAGGTACGGCTTGGCCAGCGCCTTGAAAGCAGTCGACAGAGTCTCTTTCGCGCAGCCCCAGGATGTGCCTGCTAGAGCCTTGAGGACCTTGGTGCAGCGGCTTACTTTGCTTGCGGTTTCCCTGGCATGGTCTGCGAATGTGAAGAGCGAATCAAAACGCACACCAAGGAGTTTGGGCTTGCGGACGAGCGGTAAGGACGCCCCATTGACGGTGATGACCGAGTGACGATTAAAATCCTTCGGATCAAGCGTAAAAACAGTTACGGACGACTTGGCTGCCGAGATCGTCATTCCACGCTGGGTGAGGAAGTTTTCGACAACAGGCATGAACTCCGTGAGGAGCTGTGCAGCCTGATCGATGTCATGGTGCTGGCAAAAGAACGTAACATCGTCCGCGTAGGATACCACTTGCACAGGTGCCCGGGGGAGTGGGAGCTCTCGCAAGTAGTTGTTAAAGAGCGTCGGGCTGAGCACAGAGCCTTGAGGGACACTACAGGTCTGCTTACGGGGCTTAGAGAGAGCGCCCCGGAAGAGGACACGATCGTGACGGCCACGGATGTAAGCCGCCAACCATCGGACCAGGCCAGTCGGGACGTTCAACGAGACCAAGTCCTGCAGCAGCTGATCGTGGCGGACGCAGTCAAAGGCTCGTGACAGGTCAATTGAGACTGCCACAGTCCGCGAAGCGGGCTTCTGTTGATTGAAGCCCTCGAGGATAGCGTCGCTGAGCTCGAAGAGCGCCGTTGTAGTTCCACGACCCGATCGGAAACCATGTTGGTGGCAAGATAGTTCCGCCACAGACGTCACAATTGGGTGGATGAGCCGTTCCAGGATCTTCGCCAATTGACTGAGGAGGACAATTAGACGATAAGAGGTCGCTAGGCAGGGGTCCTTACCCGTTTTGACCAGGGGGATAATGATCGACTGGCCCCAGCAATCAGGGATGATTGAAGTTCCCAGTGAAAGTTTGAAGAGGGTGGCAAGGTAGGCAGCCACCTTCGGGCCGATGTAGCGCACATGGATAGGCGCCAGACCATCTGGTCCTAAGGCTTTCGAAGCTCTCATTTTCTTGACGTTGTTGAGGATGGCATCAGCCGAAAAGGAAATGTCTGGGGGCGGGGCTTAATGGAGGAGGCGAAGAAGGGGGCGCTGGCTTTTGGGACTGGGCGCCGAGCGGGGCGAGAACAGCTTGTTCATCTTCGCGGCGATCTTACCGTTGTTGGAAATGAACTTGCCGTCCCCAAAGCTAATAGACTAGAAGGTCAGGTAATATTGGTCGGCAGTTCCTGCAATTCGTCTTTGGAATGTGGTCCTTGTCACGTTCTCTGATGTTCTACTGTTTTCCTTTGGGGCATTGTTAAAACGAGTGTTGATTTTCGCATTCCAGAGCCAACTGATCGTCTCCAACTCGGGCTTCTGGCAAGTTACAAGTATTTGTCACATGTCATTCAAGGATGCGTGTACAGCTGGTCACATTAATGCATTCTACTCACGTCAGTTTTTATAATGAAATAATGATAGCAAATACACGTGACATGTTGAATCTGGTAGTGCCCGTTGGACGACCATGTTTTAATTCGCCCACATCTGACAGTTCACTTCTTATTTGGGTTCCAATATCTCAAACTAAACGCCTGGGTGTCACAAAATCACATAAAAAAAACAGATCCAGTCCCGCTTTTTGGTCCTTGGAGATATAGGAGACATCGAAATAGTCATTCTTGAGGTCCCCAGTCAACACGGCAATTAATTGCATTTTCGAATTAACGCATCAGCGCTGCACCACTGGATCAGCCCAAGTTGTCGACCTGGACAACCAGAGCCGGCTCTTGCATCAAGTATTCCTTCTTACATGTCCGTAGAATGTTCCTTAAAGTTGACTAGAGATAATCCCCAAAGCTATAAGTGCGAAGTGTTCATCTCAACTAAGCAGATTCTGAACAACGTCACTTGAAAATCCAAAAAAATATTCGCGGGGTTAGTGACAGGTCCTCGGCACTCCGTGAACGATGGCGTTGTGCATGGAGTATTTCTTGCTGACTGTTGTGATTATTTGAGCACTTGGGGTGCCTTATCGCCTTCGATGACCATCTCGCCACTCCTTTCCCATAATCTGCACGGGTATTTCATCCACCTCATGCGTGTTTAACGTTCTGTGATCCTGTCTATAAAAACGAGGTAATCAACAGAATACTTCGGCTGCGCATCACGAAGTCGTTCCGAGATGATGACATGCCCCCTTCAAGTTTGCTTGCGTCAACACTGGCGTCCTGGCTCTACGAAGTGATTGGATAAACATGTGGGAGGGAGTCTGTACATAATGACTGACGCTCGCCTGGTGTTCTACCTGTTTCAAAGAAGAGGAGTAATACGATGCGTGAGAACTTTTGCGTCAAAAGTTTCATCCGCTTGGTATCCTGGGTTTCTGTCATTGTAATTATCAGAGGCCTTTCGGTCTGTGCGACTCGAGAACGGAACCCAACGGATCCATATTATGAACTGAGCATGAATTTACCGACCAGCAGTTTAAACAACTGCGTACTTTTGAATTTCACTTTAGTTGCCAGCAGTCCACGTTAGTCAGTTTTGTATATTCCACAGCAGTCTGATTCCGTCAATTGTGAGTCTCAGTGAGGAAGGATGAAGTAAGATGACATACCAGAGGAAATAATTGTTGTGGTCATGACCTACTATCGTTCCAATTCTGCTGAAGTGCTGGTTCATGAAATTGCCTTCACTGTGCGCTTTTAAATCTTGCGCTTGGAAAGGGTGCATTCTATCGCTCGCCCTGTTTTAATACACCATTAGCTAAATCCCTGACCGACTCTGGCGGATTTTGGCAACATCAAATTTGCACATAAATGCTGGCTAACAAGTCGATTATGCTGACGAATTCGCCATGCTTTGTACAAACCATATAGAAAAGTGTTTGGTTACGTTTTTATTCACTCGCTCCCAATTGCGTATTACTACCCATTAACTGTCGCCTCCGACCACCTAGAGATGGTGAAAAGGCAGTCATTTGAGAACCTGCATGAACACAGTCAGTAAACACAAATTTAGTTTTCAGCATTCGGTTCTCCTCTTTGAAGAAGGGACGTGGTGGAGCCTCAAAATCTAGTACCAAGTATAATCACGTTTGGATAGGTGGAATTCAGGCTAAAATGAAGGTCGACACAGGGCTTGGCCGTAATCTTGTCACATATAGTGATAATTGTTAGAGTAGGAGGCGGCTAGATGTTTCCCTGGGTGTGGGAAACATTTGTGTAACGATTAAGCAGTTCGACTCGAAGAAATTGACAAAACTTTTATCATTTTCCCAACAGTCTCTAGGCCAGTGCATTACAGTTTCCTGTCTTGGCGTGCCAAAGACCCACTATGCCAACGTAACGCACAAGAAACAAGTTGGAACTTTGACATAAAAACTATATGACATCTGAGACCCACCACGATCCAGAACTATGTCAGTGTTGACAGCTGCAGTGAAAAAAATTCCCAGTGTTATTTTTTATGACACAGATTAGCAACGTGTAAACCAAACGTTGACTTGATTAATCGAACGTTCGAATGCCTTCGACTTCCGGGTCAACCACTGTATCACTAGGTCGACGCAACATCACAGTGAAGGCTTATGCTCCGTAGGCTTCGCATTTCACCCACAGCTAAATAATTCGTGTGTCGGCAAACATGTAAACAATAACTGTTAGTGCGTTATAGTTAAGTAGCGCTGTTGTCTGTTTATGGAAAGAAGTTCAAATTTGGAATTGGGCTAGATCGACCGCTCTCATGCACCAATGGCCTGTCTGAATTGAACCAGTTGAGAATGACATTGAACGTTGAGGCCTGTTTTAGTGAAATCATTTATGACGTGGATTTTACAACATTGAGAGGTACCGTGAAGGCTATTGCATTCTGGCATAAGTTACAGAGGAGGACCACGTTATTCCTTTAAAGTCACAACCTTGGGCGTGCCATGATAGATTCGAGAACGTCAGATTTATTTTCATGAGTGGTTTTTTAGTTTGCTCCGTTTCGTCCTTCCTCCACCACACGCCAGTGATCTGTCCGAAGACTTAAGGGATCGGACGCGAGGTTTGGCATAACGTGTCACGAACATGCTCGGAAGTAGTAAAGGACTCATTCAGATAAATGCAGGCCATGCGTCAGTGGTGTCTCCGTCCTAACGCAATACACCTGACATTAATCTCGTTTGGGAGAGGTATGGGGAAACGGTACGTTATTATTCAAATCGGTTGAGGCATAACAGGCCGACCGTCCCGAACAACGATATCCACCGCGTGTCGCACAGCAAGGTGGGTGCAGAGGAGAAAACTCGCGCATGAATTAGTTTGTAATGATAGTGAATTTGTGAAGCATCTACCATACTCTCTCCTATCTCACCCACCCGAGACAAACACAGTCGATTGCCGGATCGAGCGCATCGGTTGATAGAACTCAACAGCCCATTTGAGCGTGCCAACCATGCCTGGTTCGCGTACGACGGGACTATTTTTCATACACACAAGAAAGAGGCGGCTGGAGTTCCATCTGGGTAGGAGTGTAGTAAAGGCCGCAATGGAAAAGAACCATTGCAATCTGGCTCTTTTGGCGTTAACTATTTATCGAGTTTTTATTTAAATTGATGTGGTTCGCTGTAAATCAGAAGAGCGAAAATATAGCCTTCATTGGGACTCAGTTTTTGCTAGCATTTTCGCTATAGACGCACACACCGATTTATGACCATCTGCTTTTTTTTCCAATTCAACTCTTCTCATACCCATTCTCTTTTTCTTCCAGTGTGGCTGAAAAATGGCAAGTCTCAAGTCTAGCACTTATGTGCGAAGGCAGCCGACACAGGCCAGTGCCGCCGGTAAGAATTTATTTTTTTAATGATATTTTAGAAAATCTTATTATCCCTGCTTAGTATAATTGTGTTTGCAGGTTTTTACATGACACTTGAAGAAATCCATGGTTGCATTCAGTGGTAGTTTCTCCTCTGTCGTGCATTCTGCCGTAAAGTTAGTGCGTGCCTATCAAGCCCGATGACAGAGCATATAGGGACGACCTGGCACGCATAAAAACGTACACAGTTGAATTCTGTTAAAAAGCATGCGAGCCGGTGAAGTACTTGCCCCTTTTAGCGGTCATAGTCGCCCCTAGTTTTACTGCTTTCTAAAAGGTTTTAAGCTAGTGTGTTAACTACAGCTGCTGGTTGGATCAAGCACACAGGACAGTTAGACTGTTGTTTCCGCTGATCTCCGCCGTGTGCCTGACAATATGAAGGATGTGGGGACGGTGAATTGTGGGGAAGTAGTTTCTTGTGATAGTTGAATTGCGCAGCATCTCCACACTCTTTCCCCCCTCTCACCTCAGTCCGGTGTCATAACAGAGCGAAAAAGACCACAGGCCGCATCGGGCGTAGGTGTCTGGTGGTGCGTAAGCCTGTGCCCAGGCGTGCCTATACATCCCAATCTCTGGAATTTCTTACGGGCATGCATCCCTTTTAACGCTTACCGTGCCTTGATCTGGTCCAGCACATCTGCCGCGTGGTCCATCGCATATTTCCTTAGCCGCAACCACATAAATGGGAGCACACATCATCCTGCTATTAATCTATATTCAGGGCAAACAACAGGGTGATGAACATTTATTTCCAAGTTGTCATGGGGCTAGTGTAAGGATCCTTTGTGTCATCCATCTCTAACCCGGAAGACAGAATCTGAATTTGGATAACGAAGTCGTAAACAACCCATTTCATTCGTGACTGTCAACTGTCTGTGCTTGTCCCACCTGTCTTCATATTCATGTGTAAAACTCACCGGCGCAAGTCAGTACTCCAGCTCATAGGTAGGTAGACGAAAATACCATAGTGTCTACTACCAGCAGAGTGAAGGAATTCGCAAGATATATAAAATTGCGGCTCCTGGACGTGTACACACGGATTCAAAAACACTCCTAACGCCTATAGCGTGTCTTGCCGCTTTACTATTATCCCTATAATAACTTGACCTGAATAGTTCCCAAAATGGCGTTTGAGATAAGCAGCAATGCCTGCGTACTTAACGATTATCTATCATCACTGTCCAGTCCCTCATATTTGATGCAGAATTTTTCGATTTACTCATCTCAGTGGGTAAAACACTGCTTGACGTTATTTTGTACTCCTTTTTAAACAGCTACTGGAATGGTTGACGAAGAAGCCTTCCGACAGGCCTTTAAGTCAGTCTCCTCACTACCGGTAAGTTCTCCAGTTTTCTTTGAAAGCTTCCCTTCAGATATACTCTAGCAAGGACATGGCTGAATACATGAAAAAAGTCAAGGATTCGCTGTCAGTCAGTTCGGAAGACTGGGAGCGCCGAGTTGATGCGGTGAGTAGTACCTTTATCTCATTGCTTAAAATGTTTCTGCTTCACGACTTCTGCATGTCACTTCTATGGACAGGAGTATACAATCAGCGTGACCTATTTCTTGAAATGTTTATGAAAATTCCGCAAGATGTCTTTTTATTGGCAGGGTTTACCTACGTAGGATTGTAGCGTTACTTTTCACGGAGCATAATCCACAGATAAACTCCAGTGACGCCATACTGCCAACCTACCAATGCGGTTATTCAATGCAAAGGTGGCTAGGGCCGCTTAGCGTCAACATGTTAAACATAACTTTTAGTGGAACATTCTAGATGGCGAATTAGACTAATGGGTTTACGTATCTCCTGTTTAGCCCCAGCATCACTTCACTAGTAAGGGGTTTTTATCGAGTTACTGCTCCTACACTGCAAATAACGAAGGTTTACTATTTTTTATTCCCGGTGCTGTCAAACGCTGAGCTACGGCGTAGGCAGCGTTTTGGAAATCCGCCTGACAGGTTAATCAGTACCCAATACCAAACCACTCTCGCATTAGGTACCTTTTGATTCCTGCTTTCAAAAAAAATCAGTCTTCAACGATAGGTCTTAGATCTCCTAAAAGTGAGAGTACCATAAAGGCCGCCTAAACAGGACACGGGAATAGGAACACCCCACCAACTTGAAGTAGGTGGCCCCCCGATAAATTTCTGGAGGTAAATACTCCTGTGTCTTGATCCTAACACTAGCCCCAACATAAAACTAGGTTGTAGCACTACTATTACCCCTATCCCTGCCCTGGCAGCATGCGGGCCAAGTATTTTCGGAATCGTTGCACGTTTAAGGGCGGCAGGTGTTGTAGGAATTATTGAATTACAAAAAATCTATGGTTAATGCTTTAATTGCTAGATTTTAGCAAGCGCAATTGGCAAACAATACCTTAAAAAGCCGGTGGGCCGTTGAATTATTTTTGCGGAAAACGTGAGGGTCCTTTTCCTAACTCTTTGGTTTTGTGTACTAAGAAACTAAATGCCGGCTCCAGCCGAGACGATTTAGGGTGTATTGCTTGGCAGATAAGCAAAGTACCTCGACAAGCCTCCAGCCGATCGCGGGACTTCCTCGAGTACTGTATAGGATTGCCTAGATGACAGTTACACGGCGTACATTGCAGTCAAACCTTTGAAGGTCACAAGCCGCTTCTCTCAGTAAAGTTTGCCAAGTGCTCAACGCCAACCCCGACGCGATCAGGAGGGCGCATGCCCATTGAACTGCCATCACCTGTGGATTTCTCAATCGTCTTTATGCGCATGTTTTATCAGACGTAACAAACCTCTGTCACCCAATTTGTCATGGTTTTGATGAACACTTATACCCGTTCGGTAGAAGAAAATGTTGTTTATTGTTGTTTATTGTTTATTGTTGTTTATTGAGTGAATTTTCGACACTAGCTCACCAGGTCTTCATCAAACGGATGACGCTTGTGTGAAATCCTGGCGCCTGTGTTTTTTATGAGGGATGGGAGGGAAGGGGGGGAGAGCAGGTCGTATACGTAGTACGCGCAGACGTAGTCATTACGTATGTCG
>JAYGXS010000001.1:83906185-83924967 GCA_036362985.1 Ligula intestinalis | reverse complement strand
AGCGGTGGTGGAAGGCAGCCGTGAAACAGACAGACTGTTGGAGCGTAGAAGTGGGCAGTTGGAGATCAGTGAAGGCACTCCGACGATTTTATAAAATAACACAGTCTGACGATGGGACTGTGACATAGCGACCTCACGTGACACGATGGTTTCGTCAAACATTTTGTCCGTGTCACACCTCGTAACCAAGCCTGTTCGCTATAACCAGAGCTGTGCTCCTCTGTTCCTTCCAATTTTAGGTACTTACGAAGCATGCTTGAAATGTACCCTTTAGGCGAATCCGAATTTGCATTTTTTGAGCTTTGATGCGCTTCTGAACCGTAAAGTCCTCCCAAATACATACTCTTGGTTGCACAGCAGCCCCAACCTCTACAGTTCAATCTGAATAACTGTTCTAGATGTGCAATCATGTATGTCGTCAATGATCACCGTACGGTTGAGGTGTTCATCCGGCC
This sequence comes from Ligula intestinalis, assembly GCA_036362985.1. NCBI lineage: Eukaryota > Metazoa > Platyhelminthes > Cestoda > Diphyllobothriidea > Diphyllobothriidae > Ligula > Ligula intestinalis. Next base: position 83,924,512 of record JAYGXS010000001.1, on the reverse strand, counting down.
CGAGTATGCGCACTAATTATGGGAGTCCCGATCGGAGTAGCACTCACAGGCAGTTCGCGTTTGCATAAATACGCACACACAGAGAGCATTAGTCAATTCCAGTTTGATACTAGCCAGCACGTGTCTACCTTCTTTTCCTTGCGCGTCGCTTCAACTCGTCAAGGATGGTTATTCACACAGCTAAGGTGATTTTTGTGTGTGTGTGTGTGTGTGTGCGCGCATGTGTCTGTTGGACGTCTAATGTGGATTTTTATTGCCTTGGCATTACACCGTCCTTGCTGGGCTTTCCTTCATGTGGGATGGACAATTCTCCTCTAGAGAGGGTTGGCAGCGAGCTGTACCAAAAGTTGCCTATTCCATCCTTTTCCCACTACAAAATTCGGTCAAGGTACACATGCAAGCGCCTTTCTACAGTAAAAAGACGCAACTAGCCCGGGTTAAGATGCCTATATGGCCGCAGGACCCGAGCACATACCTTTTACGACCTGTCCAACTCGAAAATGGGGGATAACCGACAAATGACGTTACACTTCACCGCGCATCAGCTGGGTGCATATGCCGGTAAGTGGTCGACGTACAGGTTTACTGTTGTAAAGAGTGAAGCAGAGCTTGGGTCATATTTCGGAGCAAGCATTTCTAAACCTTCAGCGGGATGACATTCCGCAAGCCCAAATGGCACAAGTGGTCAAATACCGCCAGAAGGCAACCATCATATTATGGTAACACTTCGATCCTCAGCCTTCGCGGCAGAAATCCTGGCAAATGATTGTTGATACGCGAACGTATGACAGGAAATATGATGGAACCCATGCCGGGTGGGGGCGAACGGTCAAAGTGTGAGAACTAGGACGTAGACAAAAATAATCCATTAGGTTAGTTTGACGGCTATGGTAGGAACGTAATGCGCAATCGTACAAGTCATCTCTCTCTCTCGCTTTTTCGCAAGACTCCAGAAGAAGCGACCAGATTAAAAATTTTAAGTATAGGAGTGGTTTTGACCGACGGCTAAGCATCAGGAAACGTAGGTACCTTGAATGATTGGTTAATGAGACAAATTAAGGCGGGCTCTAGGCTAGTAAGCAGGACATAAAAATAGTATTGCCGGCAATGATAAGGGAGACTGCCATGGCCATTTCTGGCTTATTAGCCGTCGTCAGCGAGTCATACCCAACCCCAAGTGGTGCACCACCCGAAGCTTAAACTTGCGGCCTTTTTAACCAGTCCAACACTCTAATAATTGAACCACGAGCTCGTTGTCTTACCGGTTTATATCAGGAGATATTGACACTCGTTGATTCACTTTCAGCGATCGCTAACGGAACTCATTCGTCCCTCTCTGCCTTGGGTCTCATTTATTGGCCCCTGACAGCAGCCGCACAGCGATCTAAGTCGGCAAGACAATGAACTCTTGGCACCACTTGGGTTTGAGTATGACTGGCTGACGACGGATAATCAGTCAAAAATGGTCATTCCAGTCTCCCTTGTCTTTGCAGGCAATACTCTCGGCCTGGACTACCAGCCTCTGCGGCTGCTGGCGGGGTTCGATAGTGAGACCTAAGGCAGAACAGAACGAAGGAGTCCCGAAATAGATTGGTGAACGTTCATCAACGAGGACACAGAGAGTTGTGTTGTTACGCAGTTAAGTCCATTTGCTGTTGAACCAGGAAGTGTATCGGGTACAGACACGGACAGAGGCGAGAATACAGTTGGTAATGGCGAATAAGAATTTGAGAAACCACTTTGATTCACAACTAGCTGGGATTAAATGCAGACCCAATAAGTCTGATTCTTAGCCATCGTTGAACTAGTGGAGGAAATCGTTGGATAGTCAGCCGGTTTGCAGTTTTCCAAATATAGACAGTAAACCAGGCAAGATCATTTGCTGAAGAAAAAGGCACCCCAACAGTTTAGTCGGGCAATTATTTTTTTGGAGCAGCAGACTTCCTTTTGACCTCTCAAAATCCTAAAGTGGGGAAGGGGAATTTGATCAGATCAAATCATGACAGTGTCATGAGTACAGCAGGGATAAAAGCTTTAATTTATAAGCTGTTCATACCTTAACATATTCTCCATGGTATTAACGACCAGATCACGTGCACCATGCCAGTACGCAATTCCGGCGCCTGCCAGTCCATGGGCACGACACAACCGCATCCATAAATTGCGCTTCCTTATTGCTAATTGTTGTGATGGGAGACATATGACGAGCGTCTACCGTGCGCATGTACCTGAGCTGTTTGCCTGTCCGGGACAAATTGCGTGCCTTAAACTGCCTGCTTTTTCGCACACTTACCTTACAGTGACCTAGTGGTTGCCCTTGGAACGCGTTTGTTGCGGGTGGTCGGGGATGGTAGGGCGCCATTCTTGGCAGGGGTTTTGTGTTCCCCCAGTTCAGACAGCGTTGTTTTCATACAGGGTGTGGACAAAGAAGGATCGCTTGTTTGCATTAACCAATCGGCTTCCCCCCACCGCACCTGCGATTATATCTCCACCACCGCCTTCCCAAATTTCATTCTCAACGCCAAATCACCTTACGCACGCTAAGCCACGCTCACCGTACCGATCACGCAATCTCCGATTCAGTGAAAACTGGCAAGTCAAAAAGCATACAGAAGTCGTGGTTTTCTGGTAAACACTAGACAGCTATTACTGCGCCCCTGGGGATCGCGCCCACCCGACCGTACGTTTTACGGTGAAGTCCCCAATATCAGACCAGGTCGTGACACCTAACTGACTTCACGGCTGCCCAATTACAACCCTAGCGATCTGTTCACTTTTATTATTGATCCCTGAGCTGCTGGCTTGCTTCCTCTCTCCCCCCCAAAAGCACTGGATATCTCCTTCCGCCTATACACGCCTCATTTTCCGTTTTCTTTCTGATCCACAGGGCCTTCCAGTCATTCGCCCTAAAGTTTCCAGATGAATCTCGGACACTGCTGCAGAATCTGGAGCCGGCACAACGCAAGATGATTGAGAAGACCCTCTCAGCTGACGCCTCCAGTGACATCAGTGCGGCCAGTAGCCGGACCGCTAGTCAGACCAATTTAGCCTCCCGCAGCGGTAACGGCGGAGGCGGCGGCACGAGTACTGCCAAACGACCCAATCGGCCCTTGCTGGGTTCTTCGGCCGCGGCCTCAGTGCGTCGACCGAATGCTGCCGGTGGCTACAATGGCACCTCCGCCCTAGGTGGTAGGTTACACCAGTTTTACTATTTGCGATGATCATAAAATGACCCAAAGAAAGCTGTCTGTTCGATCTAATTTCTTGGCTAGGGTTGACCTTTATGTGGGCTTGTTATGCGCATTTATGATGAACCGCTAGATGATCGTTTATTTATCGAGAGAGATTTTTTTTGATTGATGATGAGAACTTTATTTTGGTGATAATATCAAACTTTCAGCAAAAAAATGGCTAAGTTCACGGAGAGCAATAACTAAAGTAATTAAAAAGGTCCAAAAACTCAAGAGTAAACGGTCAAAGATCACAGAAAACTCAAAGTAAGAAGTCGACACGGTTACCACATCAGTTATGGAGTCAGGTCGGCCTTCAGCTTTTCAATTTCCGTTTCTTCACACGTGAGGAAGCGTGCTAAGAATGGGAGTATCGAGTTCTGGTAGTCTGATGTACGACATGTCATATGTCGGAAGTTTCGGCGCGTCGTACGAGAAGACTTCGTAGCCATTAGTTCAGAGTGGAGAGGGTGAGTGTCATCACTAAGAATACGGTCCACGAAATTCTTGACCGATTTGAAATGTCGCTGAATTATAAGGTCAGCTAAAAAAGCATAGGAATAGCCGGCAGCTGAAGAGAGCACGCGGAGAACACGTTTAATAATAATAAAGTCCTTTTTGAGTAGTGCTGGAAAGGTTACTGGAGAGCAGAAAAGAATGAGAGGGAGGATACAAGCGTCTATAAAACGCCAGATGAGGGCTTGCGGGGTGCGATAAGAACGCAAGCGGTGGATATAATATAAAAGTTTGCGGATTTTAATATAAAAGGTCTTCAATATAGAGAGTAAATGAGAGGTTGGAAGCTATTGTTACACCAAGGTATCGGAAGGAGGATACACTGTTGGGCAGAAAGTCGATGGTTTCAGGACTGGAGGAGGGTCGCAGCCTGAAGATACTCTGGACTGCCTTCCGCTCATTAAGTACAAGGCCATTTTCTGACGACCATGCTGTGACATGGTCCAATCCATCCATCAGTGTTTGAAGATGGGTCTGGCTTTTGAGAGGATGGCCGACAACCATGTCGTCAGCATATTTGACAAACAAACATGAGTTTGGAGATCGTAGGTCATCAATATGGAGGGAAAAAAGATGAGGGGATAATATAGACCCCTGCAGAACTCCACAATTGTTGGGAAGGATCGTGGATTTTCGCTTCCCGCTCTGAACGAATTGGGTGCGGGAAGTAAAATAATCCCCAAGCCAAGAGACGGCCCAGCCAGGAGAGCCGCATAAAGAGGTTTTATTAAGAAGAAGATTTCGCGGGATCGTGTTGAAGGCTGAGGAGAAGTCAAGAAAGGCACATGCGTATGAACGAAATCCCTTGTCCAAGTCTCTAAGAGCAGAGTGGACTACCAGAGCAACAGCATATAGTGTACTATGCCTAGCCTTATACGCAAACCGCAAGGGATCAGAAAAAATGGATGAAAAAGGCTTAATGATGTCCAAAGCTGCTCGTTCTGTAAGCTTGAGGAGTGCAGAAGAGCAGGCAATGGGGCAAAAGGATTTGGTACCAGTTGAAGTGTTTTTTTTTTCGGGATAGAAGTGATTTTGACCGAACACCAGCCGTCAGGAATCTTGGACTCCATGAAATATAAATCAATAAGATGTACCAAGACAGGAGCTAATTGAAAAGAGCAAGATTTAAGGCGAAATGGGGAGACGCCATCGGGTCCGGCAGCTGTTGTACCGTTGACCTTGTTGAGGTGTTTCATGACTGTTTCCACGGACACTGGAGAGAAATCACTTGGTGGTAAGGAAATATAATTTGTCAGCAGGTAGGAGTCGGTGGGAGTGTGGATGAAGTTTGAGTTTAAGCTGTCTAGGTCAGCATCAACATGTGCCAGTGTATTTCATTGACCAGTGAGACGTTTGAGACTCTTCCATATTTCGGAGGAAGTGAGAGGAGCGGAAGATGTAGAAGAAGTAAAAAGCTGACTAACAAAAAGGTCATCCAGCCTGGAAATCTCACGCTTTATCTGGACGTTCAGATCCTTTAGTCTATCTCGCAGACCTAGTTTATAGAACAATTCCTTTTGACGTCTCAAAGATTTTAGGTGGGGAGAAGATATTCTGTCAGGTCTAACCATGACAGTGTCAAGAGGACAGCAGACGTTAAAAATGTTGTTTAAAAAAGTAGTGAGATGTCTACAGCATGATTCGACATCTGAGTACTCTAGAAGGGTAGAAATATTGCCAGTTATGACGGTCTGGAGCAAAGAAATATTATGCGGGAAGGTGTCTCGAACCCTAAGTTTCCTCTCGGGAATTACTAACAACCCTTTGTTAGAGCTACAATAGATGGTTGGCAATCCGAATAACACAAAATGGTCTGAGCCTGCCAACGGTGCCCTATTTTTGACGACAAAAAGTTTGGGATGGTTAGTCAATATGTGATCCAGAGGGGCGTCGGCACGAGTGTTGAAGGAAACTAAATCGTCTAAACCTAACAGTGTAAGGGGACGAAGATTTACACGGTTGAAATCACCGCTTAAAATTATGACATGTTCGCAAAACAGTGCAGCAAGTTTTTGGGAAAGAAAATCGAAAAAGGTGCCTAAAGCACGTTGGCATGTAGAGGGAGGAATGTAAATACTGACAAAAATAATGCCTTTAGAATTGCTTAAAAATCTGGGCTTGCATACTACAGCTATGGCGTCTATTAAGTCGTCTGAATAAGAGAATAGGGACTTACAATTTGTGCACCATTGCTGGTTTACAAAGACAGCCACTCCACCACCTCTGCCGCTGGTTAAGGATTTTCTGTCCGAACGATAGGCATAAAAATATTGTGGGGTGATGAGTTCCGACTCAATGTCGCTGTTAAGCCAAGTTTCTTGCAGACAGATGACTGCCGAGTTCTTATGTTCTCTTTTCAGCATGAGTTCCGATAATTCGACGCATTTGTTAAACAGGGATCTACAATTTGTCGACATGAAACCTAAAATTCTTGTAGAGGCTTACGTTTGTTTCCTTGTTGTCAACCTGATCTGTGTGTTCTTTTCCGTGTGGCGCGGAGAATTGTGGAAGACATTGAATTGCTTATGCGACAGATTGACCTCATTTGACAGATGTTGGAATGTTGATGTGTTGTAAATAAGATAACTTGTTTCCGTGCATTTAAAAAGGTGGCAGTGTACTGTAGAAATGACCTCATGATCACAAGTGCAGACAAACAAAGCAGAGGATTAGGGAGGATGGTATAGGATAATAAATTCCCGCGTGAATGGAGAGCAAAAAAATGGGTGGCTCAAATTCGAAAGCCGCGCCAAGTTTGGTTTAGTTTTTTGCCATTCACCGTTTGCCTGTCACTTTTTCCGAACAGAAACAGAGCACAGGCTTGTTTTGGCTTCCTCAATATGTGTGCCTTTCTCTTCTGCCTTAATAAAAACAGCAACTTGTAGGACCATTTGCAGGTTCAGTCTTGTATTTTCTGCCTCACTGAAATGCTCAGTGTGTCTGAAAGTGAGCGCAGCGATTTGGGATAAGGAATATTTACTAGTTGCCTGAAATCAAGCAAGGAAACACTGAAGTTGCATGCTACGCGAAGGCCGTTTGAACTGCGTACTCCGAGTTAACTTCTCCTGCTAGTCATCTTCAGAAGCTGTGCCGCCGATGGTTTTTTCCAGAATCACAAGTCAAACGAGCTATATAACTTTGAGCGCGCGCGCGGAATGGGTGGTTATTTGCCTGAGAGAGAGAAAGAGGCAGCATGCAAACTATGCCAGAAGCGTGAAGTCAGATGCAGTCTCTGTTCTCAAACGTCCCTACCGAGTGGTATGCCGATTTTCAGTGCTCCCATGTGTCTCCATTTTGCGTCTTTTCTGGAAGGTGTTCAGTACAGTGAGGTTTAGGGGGGGGGGATGATCTAAATATACGCGGGTACTAGTTAAGGGCTAACTCAAAGCATATTAGCATATCATCACCGGGGTCTCACCGACAAACTCGAGTGGTTATAACGATAATATTCGTTCCTTTTCCGTCAACTGTCACTATCACCTCTATCCCAGGTAGTATACAATGTCAAAAACCGAATCCACCGGTCATTTTTCGTGTTTAAACCTCCCGATCCAGCACTTCAGCTACGGGCTTACGTTTTATTGACAGTGAGGGGAATTTTCAAGGTCGTGTGGCAATGGCTTTTACCAATCTGTTCAGGGGATGAGATGCCGACATTGCAATTCTCCTTCTCCTTCGGCCCCCGGTTGTAGGGACACACGCATTCACAAACGGGGCACAGGTATTAGTCAAAATGTTTTCGATGCAATCCTTGCAAATATTCAGCTTGGCCAAGCCTAACATTATTAGGCAAATACTACTCGAAGGGCTACCGTGTAGGATGTACTAAAATAGACCATAACACCAGCTCGTCTAGTTTCCAACCACAAATTATAAAAACTTTATCGAGGAATCCTCGTCGATAGGAGGGGTGGCTGTTTTTGAGATGATTCGGTGCAAGAACGTAGTCCCTATTTCTGTTCAACGTTACAGTCCATCTGACCTTATTAACGTCAAGTTTAGAGTTTACTGAGACGTACAGTTTCTACAGTTGTTTTGCAGAATAGAGGGCATTTTGTACCCGTGGCGTCCTAGATTCTATACGGTAGTCACGACCAAAGTGTCAACACTGCAGAGTGCTGACATAATTGGCTGTTTTGTATCCTCTCCTTAGTGGTACTGTTATTACGTGTTATGCTTTTTCATCAAAGCTCTGCATTCCAAACCGCACCGGCTGTTGGGCTGCCTTACCACCGTCCGGGATCCCATTGACTTTTCACGTAGCTGGCTGTTACATTGGAAGCTTCAAAGGCGTTTGCCTATATTTCCTTTAATAAATTTGACTTGACTTGTCTTCTGCGGTGCTAGCGCTCACTGGCTTTTCCCTGTGATAGTTTAAACACCAGATCTAACATAAGCAGTGAAATATGAAGGGAACCGGCTCGGTTACTATTTTTTAATACAATAATGTCCTAGCTAAAAAAGCACATTGACTTTTGACTCGCGCAATCCTGCTGGTTTGCCAATCGTTTTCTATGAACCAAATATTTTGAGGCACTTAAAGGTTGAGGAGATTCGTTGAAGTAACGGGCAAGGCCTACGGTTGTCGCAGTATACGCTTAATACAATCATCTTTCATCGTTATTTTCCTCAAATGTATCATTTTTAAAGTTAGTGCGCATGTATCATGTGATATTTCACCAAATGACTCAAAATATATGGGCTCATGACGAATAGGGGTCGGGTGATTCGTAGAGATTACTGATAAGTACTCGCGTTGAAGTGTTGGTCTCATTCCATAAGTCAGCTAAGAGTGTTTTTACCTCCCGGCCAAAATATGATGACATTTCTTAACTGAGAAGTCTTCAAAAAGGCGACCAGGGAAGGTGGTTTTAACATTTTGGGTGGCACCGAGAGTGAGAACGTTGGCTTTCAAATCATCAGGTTGCAAGCTCGATTCTCGGGTGGTTCAACACCTGGGGTTGGGTATGGCTGGCTGGTGACGGTTAATGAGGCAGAAATGACCACTCCCATGTCCGCTGTCCTTTTTAGTAATGCTCATCGGCCTATTAAACTAGCCGCTGTGCGGCTGGTGACGGAGCTCGAGAGTGAGCCCCGAGGCAGAACGGGACAAGTGCGTTCCATAACAGATCAGTGAACGTTCATCAACCATATCGGAGTTGTTTGTCCGTATAAGCCAGTCATAATCAAGATCGGGAACCTCCGGGTCTTTTAAATTGATACCACGGCATGTAGTTAACGCTCCGCCAGCTAGTATCGGACGCCTCTTTTTGATGAATGATGGTTTGCAAGCAACAGACATTGAAATGTTGCGTGCCCGATTTAGATTGCAATAATTCGGAGATAGCGATGCTAAGAGCCCATAAGGCGAAGGTTTCCATTCCTCTTCATTTACCCTTCATCTGCCTAGCTCGCTTGATAGCCTAAAACTTTTTTCTTACCAAAGCATACAATGACTGCTTGCTTTCGAACAAAAAATCCCGACACTTTTATGACGTCATTGAACCCCGCTTGCCTCCCGACAACAAAGATTGCGCTATTTTCATCCGCTTTAACGCTCACGTGATTCAGATTGACTTGCACTCGCTAAGCTAACGGGATCTCAACGCAGGGGGAGAGAGGTTTGCATTTACCATTTATTTGTTGTTTAGATGTCAATGCATCTGGTTCTCTTGCAGGGCGAGTTAACTCCCAGTCTTATTCAGTGTTATGAGGGAGCATTTTAAAAGAGCACGTGCTTTCAGCTGCGGGGTGTCTTCAAATTTTACTAATGATGCCTACAGCCTAGTTTGAATTTACGTCGCTTTTATTCTCTGCCTGCTTGCTTGTGGTAGTTTTATTGATTACCTGCATTGAAGGGGGGGGGGGAGACATTCCACGAGCAAGCTGACGCGCTGTCATCAGCATAACCGTTCAGACCAGCTGCTCACGCGCGACCGACGATTTTATGGACTTATTTGTTGGCTGACTCAACCCCCTCCCTTCTGTGAGAGCTATCTGTGTGGGAAATCTCAGCGTTTGGACGATGGCGCGCAGCACGGATTCGAGGCTCCCATTTGATATCCTTCCGTTGTCCGCTATGTTTATAATGACCAAAAGACAGCATTTCGGTGGGTTTATAATATCGGAAAACCAGCTGCCATTTCCTTACTACCCAATCCTGATGAGGTTGAAGTGAAAGCTGAAGGAACTAGCGCGGTGTGAAATCGTTCCATGCCAAACTGTCCGGTTTGAACAACAGCACGTGAGCTGGTGGGTCGGATAACCTCCCTCCTGGTTTGCCGACCCTTTTATTTAACTAAATCTCACAATGCGCTGCATAACCGAGAAGATTAGTTGCGATAACAGGCAATGTTTAAGGTTTCCGCATTAAACGCCCTAAGTGGGAGGTATTTGGATGGAAAATCTTAGCAATTGGACGGTAACAAGCAGCTGATAAGTTTAAAGTGAATAAGTACTCACACACAGGCGCAATCTGCGGTGGTAGTGGTTAACGCTGCAAAATGTTGTTAAACAATACCTGGCTCTGAATGCGGATGAACTGAGAGAAATGGTTTACTTCTTAACTCATCTCTATCCAATCATTTGAGTAGTTGTCGCGAAATCATTCTCCCTGTCTTCATGTCCGCCGCAGTTTACACAACTGAACCATGTCCTTAGGCTGTATGGGTCGGCGGCCGGACCCCGCTTCGTGGAATGAATGGTGTATTTTGTCGTATTCCACTTCTGCTATTGATTAACGTTTTTTTTACAGTAAGGATAACTCCCGCGGCCGCCTGAATAGGTTGCGGGAACAGGAACCACTCACAGTACCTCTGGCTTAAGATTAAGGCGAGGTTTAGGGTTCAGGTTAGAGTTAAGCCTAAGGTTGGGGTGAAGGTCAGAGTTGGGGTTAGCTTCAGGATTTTTTAAGGGTTAGGGTATGGGTTCGTGTCCACGGTAGGGTTTCGGTTTAGGGTACGCCTAGGGTTAATATTAAGGTTGTTTTTTAGTTTTATGTTAGTGGTAGTGTTACAGTTCAGGCACAGAGATATTTACCCTTACTGGAACTCATCGCCAGATCATCTAGATCATCTAGCTGGTTTCTGCCCCCTTGCCCTGTTTAAGTGGGCATACGAGTCATCATTTTGCGGATCGAATTTATTCTGAGTATGGCATAAAAACGTCCTCCCGTTTTGTATCAATGTAACTCACAGTGAGGAAATCGATCGAGCAGGTGACGTCCGTGGGGAGCTGTAGCAATTATCGACCTATTTACAACTGTCTGGACTGGCCATAAGTTGAGGAAGCATGGTATGCGGCAAAAATTTGCCAATGTTGAGTAAGCTGCCTTTTTGGACTAACCGGTGGGCATTTTTCGGGATAGTTGATGTGATTTTTTTTATTGCGGCCGCTACGGCGTGCCATTGAGCTCTCTCTCTCACCCCTCAACGGCTTAATCGTCCTTTCGCCAACCCCTCTCCTCATATGCCCCTGCTTTTTTCTGAACTGACCGATTTTCACGGAGTACTCTTACTGGAGGGGCATAAAACAGAGGCATATGATTAGCCCCTGACGCTCCCCCCTCCTTTGAGCGTTGTGGACAGGAGTCGCCACCACCACCAGGGGTGAGTTGCGCGTGGCAGCAGCAGATGATGATAATGCGGTTTACCATCATCGCGGCTCTTTTTGGCCAACACGTGCAGCATACACGCACACGCCTGCGCCTCGACGCGTGCGCGCGCACCCGCGTGCTTGCCTGCTTTCGGCCTCTTCCCTCTTCTATCCGGCTTGTTGGCTGCTGCGCTTTCAAAGTAAAACAGCCGCGTCGTTGGCCTAGAGGCAAGCAGCCCTGCCGCCGCTGCTGCTGTTGCCGTACGTTTGTATATGTGTGGAAACTTTGTTGGGCGGTAGGTGTCGTGCCTGTGGCGTGCATCGACCGTAGTAGCTGATGTCCGTTTCTTGTGCGCCGCTAGCTGGCCAAGCTTGAGTATGAACTTCCGTACGTGTCCGTGTGTCCATGCGCGCAGACCGAGACACCACCCGAGGCCTGCCGAATTTTGTATCTGAGCCTTTTTCAACCCTATTGTTGCCTACAGTGGTTAGGCTCGTTGTAACCAATCAGATTTACTAGTAGCTTGGTCAGACTTTCTGCTACAGGAATCCCGCCGACAGCATTCCCTTTGATCTTTCCTCCTGCTCAGGATACGGTAGTGGCTAAGCTGTTGTTGTGCTTAGAACACTACAATCATCAGGCCGAATCCCGGGTGATTGGGAAAGAATGAAAGCGCCATGATGAGGAATTCATTATGCAGAGAACCCCGAGTTGCGTTCTCAAGGAGCTGGTTGGCTGGCTAATAGCCCTTGTCGGATCAGGAGCCCCGCCGGGTGGGTCTTAATCCCGGCGGCGAGGAGGAGGAGTCGGAGCAGCATGGTCGGGAGGGGTTGCTCCGCCATCAAAAACACAGATGGAAAGCAAGGGAGATAGATCCGCCGTAGGGGAGATTGGTGTTGCAGACCTTGGCCTGAGGGCGGGTGGGAACGCGACGAAGACGCGTCTGCTCTGGTTCCCTTCTCAAGAAGCAATGACCACTGGCGAAGCCAGTGCTGGTGTTGACTGCGTCCAGTCAGGCCTGAGAGTGTATGTGCCAACGATGACAACTGCATTTAGAAGTAAGTTCAGGTGAGGTGCGATTGGCGTGTTGCTTTGCTCGAGGGCCTGTGACACATAGAGGTCCTTGCTGTAGCGGCCGAGGTGTGGTCTGTTTAAATGGCTCTCAAGCAGTCGCGACTATTTAGACGTGCGTGTGTGCGCGCGGAGAAATCGGTCAAGGGTCTGCAGGTCAGCGGGTTGGAAATAGCTGCCTGCTAAAATGCACGACCTTGAGAAAGCGGGCGTTGAACCAGGAGGCCGGACAGCAATGGTGCTTGTCCGCCACAGTAGTAAGGCAGTAATTTACTCGGTGATTGAAAATGTTGCCTTAAATCGATTTTGTACAGGATGTTGGGGCATGCGAACCTAAGAAGTCAATAGCCTAAGTACTGGGCAGTCTTCTCCGATAACGCAAACTTCAGTTACGCCCTACTTGATGCATTGGTCCTGACTTTTTCATCTGGATTCGATTGGAGAGTAGCCAAAAGTGTGTCGAAAGCTCCGTACAATAAACCAATTGATCCGGTGCTCGACACGTCGTCTTCCTTGTCTAGGCAAATACGTGGAACCCGAACATTTTCATTCATTCGGGAAAAATGTGTATACTGCGCAGCTCGCCCAGTGGTTTCAAAAACCGCCATTACTTCAAACCTTTTGCAACTGGGCAGCTTGCGATTCGCTACCCAGCGAAGATACCCGAATACGAGTTGGAACGCAGCTAACCTGATCGTATTCTAAGCGATTTCGGCGGTAGTGACAACAGCGTCCCACAGACCCCTTTTCTTACCCCTCGTTGTGAGGTCTTGACGTTTCTCTCATCTCATCTCTCCTTTCAGATCGCGCACGACCGAAAATTGGCCTCTATGCTGAATCTCGTGGACGGTCGGGACAGAAAGTCTCTCAATCACAGCGTAAGTCACCGCTTTTTTATGACCAGCTATCATTTGCGTCAAGTCCAGGGTGTTTTAACCTCCCCCCTCCCAAATCTACCAGTTTATCTCATTTGCTGAATTGTTAAGGCATCTGTCACAATCCTACTCTTTTTTTCTTGACCATTTATGCGACTAGCTTTAAGACCCATCCATTTCCTCATTCCAAGCAAAGCTAAAGCCAGTTGAACTGAGCTCACTCCCCCTCCTACAAAAGGGCTACAAAATAGAGGATAAACAACCTTCAAATTTATCCCGGCCATTTTTAGAAGGCATCAAGAACTCTTTCGGACATAAAACTTTTGCCGTCGTAGGACTGTAAAATAAATTCATTAACGTCAACCAGGTGTGCCCTGATTACAGGACCGAATGTTTCCGTAGCGTTTTGCGTAGGTGATCTCGGCTGCGGTCCTTGCAAATGATTCCTTGGCTTTGAACAAAAGCTTTCCCCCGACGTCAAATAGGCCATAAGTTAACCTACCTGTGTTCGAGATCTTAACTAAACATGGCAATAGGTACTCCTTCGTATTACTTGTTGCCGTTCCCGTCGGTACCCTTTCCCGAGTTCAGTTGTAACTAATATTAGTTGGTTGCTAGAACTGTCCCGACAAATTTGTTGTTCCTTCAGATGCCATCTTGTTTCACCCATCAAACGCCATCTTTTTTATTTCAACCACAGACGAAGCCACGCCCGACTGCGGTTGACGCAGTTGTTGGTTGCTGCTGCCACTCATAGCCATACTTTTCTCGCTGCTATGTGGACCTTAAAATCTCTTCTCCAACCAATGTTGTTCCACTTAAGATGCGTTGCTTCACAACGACTATTCCTCGTAGGGCATTGTACTTATTATATTTGATGTGAATTTAAAAACAGGCAAAATTTTTAAACGTTTCTGGTGGTGCTAAAAAGCATTCTGTGCTTCTGTTGAGATCGCATTAAATTTAGGCAACTGATGGATTGTACACGCAAATTAATGGTTGGCTCATAGTTCGGAATAAGGCTTTAAGGGCTCATTTTGAAAACTGATATGAATGCTTAGCTCGAAAGCCATCAGCTTCAGCGCGATAAGGGCGTAATATTCATTAACTGCAAGCAAACAGCCAGTCGTACACACAGGTTACGTGATTTATGGATTTGACAACACAGGTAACCACTAAAAGCTCAGGCACGTGTTTACCAATGTTTTGTCGCCAAATGGCACAGCCGTCCAAGCAGTACAGTATGTTCTTTAAAAGTTAAGCATCAGCTTAAAAGCCTGTATGGGAAAGACATTCGGGTGTTGTAATTTTATCCAATAAATGCATTAGGACTGTCTTTAAATCCCACTGGCAGCGCAGGCGTGTTAGCGACTGCGAGGAAGCTTTTAGAACCTGATAGCATCGACCATTTCCCCAGGAAAGTCTTTCCGATACCGTTGACTCATCGCCTGGATCCAGTCAGGCTTATTTCGTTTCTTCACTATGTCATATATGTCCTCCTCCTTCTTTTTTGTTCCATCGTAGCCGCCAGCCGCGAAACTTCACCCTCCTCTCGCACCGGATCGGAATACGAATACGTGCATAGTAGCGGCTATGGCCGTGCAGCTCCCGTCTCCGCAGTCCGCAGCGCTACCATCGGTCGACGCGGCAACCCCTATGAAGGGACGGCCGAGCGACGCCGACCTTCGATCTCACGCCTGCCCCGCAGTCAGGGCCCCTCGCGAGACAACTCACCCACCTCGATCACTGGCGGCTCCGCCTACAACGCGCCCTATACGGTTTCGGCGATTGAGCGAGCACGCCGCGCCAGTGGTTCTACTGCACCACAAAGACGTGCGTATATGCTGGCCATCTTTTTTCATTTTACACGAAATAGTATTTGTTTGCATTTTTGTAAAACATGCTTAGGAATAGTACGCGTTAACTGGCTAAGGATACTTTTGGAGTCCAAAATAGGACAGAAAACAGATTATTTTGTGTGTGCCTTTTCGTACATTAATTAATGAGTAGTTTGAATTTTTCATGCCGTTCCTGAATTCCGTTTTCTGAAATGTGATATCAGGTAGGTTACTATTTGACTACTCGCGTTGACAAGCGTTAAAGTCAATCGCAGTGCTCGTGCTCAGACTTTGTCCGCGCGATATTTCTGGGATTTCGCGAATTGGAGAGATCTGTCATATTTTGTTACTATCTGACTATCTTACAACTCTGGTGTCTTCCCGGAGCATGCAATTGACGTACTTTTTAATATTTCTTTGTATCCATTTATTCCCTCTCATCCTGTTACCAATAGGGAGTTGAAAGGCGTTCGCCTATCTTTCAATAAACTGATACTGATACTGACCTACGCTCCTCTGACGTTTTGTTGTGGTACTTAATTGCTAATTTAAGCTTACCTTTGAAACCGAGAAAGGACACATAAAGAACCACACCTCTGCTCCGACTGGCTCCAAACAATTATTGAGTCTTCGGCCCTGATCGATGCGAGACGTGCTCAGCGAGATTGAGGTCCTCAAATCATCTGATTTAGCTTGCGAATACCATCGGTTTTGGGAGGATATTTGGCACGTGCGGACTGAGGTTGCATGTGACTTTCTATTCTCTCGTTTTCAACAGTCCGCTCTACAGATTACAGTGGCTTGCCTTTTCTGGCTATAGTCCGCGTATCCTGCTGTATCCATCCATCGCACACTGCAGCCGCTTAGAGTGCATTCTGTTTATAGGTCGACCCTCGACTGCGACGCGTTCCCACACCCATCTTTGCTTCCACGAGCGTCGGCACTACTTGTTGGCGAGATGCTAACTACTTCGTAGCCGACTCCCATTCTCAGTCGCGCACGAAATAGTTTTCCTATTTGTAGTCAAAAGCCTAGGCTGTCACTTACCTTAAGCCCTATTTATCACAAGAAAACGGAAGTGTATCAGTCATAGCCCATTACGCCCTAATTATGTACTGTCTTGGGTCAGACCGCATAAAGGCTGGCCATTCTGCGCGTCACCAAGGCTCGTCACGGTGGACTGCTCTGAGGCACTTTTTGTGTACAAACCAAGACAGACAGCGTGTGCGTGCTGTTACTTCTCTGTTTGAGTCACGTTTCTTTGGCCCGTTTTATTGAGAGTGCATCTTCGCACGCATAACTATGGTCGAGCAACGAGAACTCCAGAACCAGACTGAGCCGCGTGTAGAGGTAATTCGTTGTCAATTTGATGATCTTAACAGTCAGACCGTTGATCAAAGTGCTAAGCTGGTCGACTCGAATGGAGTCGCTCTATTTGATGAGACAGCCAAGTCGATGGATGACCGAAATCAGCTCCCGGATGGTTACCAGGACAGAGGATGTCACAGAGGAGGTCGGACATTTTGAGCTCAGTGATCAGGAGAAGATGGAGCATGACCTCGTTGCCAAGCGTAAGATGCTGGAGGATGTAGCCACTCATGCTGAGAAGTTAAAAGAACAGCACTTTAACTAAAGTACGGGTACGACAGCATCCACGAATCTCCCCTACTGCCTTTTCCTTGGTGAGAACGGTTTAGCATTTGGAAAACCAGTCATCTCGGGTCATAAAACGTGAAAAGACAAACAGAGCATCAATTTTAGCGCCTCTAAAATTGACGCCAAGGCAGTAGGGATTGCAAGTAAATATATTTCCCGTTGTTAAACTGGCGATGTGGTCGGGGAGATTTTGTTCCAAAGCCTTTTTTCAGATTCATGTGTTAGAAATGTCTTGGGGACGCACTGGAAACCGAAAAAGATTATCTAGATTGTGTGGGAGGGTTCGGCAGATTTTATTAATTCAGTTGATCCAATTGTGAAAAATGCAGGGCCTCGGTGGGAGTCGAACCTACACAGCACTAAGTTGGGCAGGTAAAACCGATCCAAGTGTGATTAAATTTACCTTTCACGGTGAGCCTAGTAGCTCAGTGGTATAACGTTGGCTGCGCAGAAGCCTCCCATGCTGCTATGGGTTCGACTTCCACCGAGGCCGCGAGTTTTTCACAATTTGGTTAACTGAATTATCTGGACGTCCTTCGAAGGCAAAGTTTTTTGAGCTTTTTGCGCATTTCCCTGAGACCTGGTTTGCGTTTATCCAGTGCATGTGATGTCTGAAAATCCCTACCTGAATTGGACAAAGTGCAAGGGTGCTCCTTTGGCCAGCTTTTGTCATTGTGGTGCAACGTGTTTGGTCTACTGAAAATCTGAGCGAAATCTGTAAGTACGCACACAAGAGCAGAGCACACACAGCAATTTGCCTTTTCCCCTCCGAATCAGGTGGTGCATGCATCACGTACACGTGCTGGGGGGGGGGGGGGGGGGGGAACGTGAGTCAATCCTCAACTGACCTCGACTAATTGACAGGAGCAATCAAAACTAGCTGGTTAGTTCTTGCCCCCGGTCGTATTCGCTTGTACAGTCTGCGTTACCAGAAGCCTTCCAAACCTTTTGTAATGACAGCGCTTTACTCCTAAGGTGTCGTGGAACTAGTGAAACAACTCATTGCTGTCTGTCAATCCTAGCATTTTGGCAGTCTACTGTGACGGTAGGTCTCTCATTACTGAGTCAGAGAGGTAGACGTGTCTTTTAAGTGCATGTAAGAACGTTCAGGTCAAAATATACGCCGGAGGACGGAATGGAACTATAGTCTGGAATTAACACCTGACGGAACTGAGTTTTGGGTTTAGAAGGAGAAGATGTATTCGCTGGAGCACAAAGTTTATCGGCTCCGCGTTCCGGGTTCTCTCCCTCCAACAGTTTCTTGAATGTCAACCACCAGGAAACCAGGGACGTCCGTGCATTGCACCTCTACTTGATTGCTTTGCTTAACTAGCACTGGGTACTATGTCGTCTCTTGGTTTCTGCATACTTTTAGGTTATATCAACTGTAAGCACAATGTCTCACCGCCCCCCTGATTGTACCATGTCTCAATCCCCCCTCCCCCATCTACCGCCGAATTAAAGCATGAGAGCTCAATGATACAAACGCCGCTATTTTGATTCACGCTAAAAGCGTTGCCGTTTATGCAAGTTATGCGCCGCCAATT
>JAYGXS010000001.1:83883331-83897588 GCA_036362985.1 Ligula intestinalis | reverse complement strand
GATCTTCAATTCTTTCATTGCTGCCGATTCATCATTGACGATGCTCTCACACCAGCCCCAAAAGTAAAGGTGTGTATGCTGGAGTACATTAAGGACCTTCTAGTTATGATGCCCGAGAATGCTCTTAGTAATCCGCCCGTAGAGGTGGTCAAGGCCATCACCCGGATTATCACCTGGTCCACCGAACCGAAGTCAGCTGACGTTCGACGGGTACGTCTGGTCTTGCTGTCATTAATTTTGCAGAGCCTGCCCCCCACCCCTTTTTGCGTGCTGTTCTTCCTCGTGTATGTGGCCTGCGTCGACGAGATAATGAGCTATGTCAGCAAATACGCCCCTTCCTTGCGCCAGGCAGCCGACCGGCTGGAGCCTGGCATTAGAGGAAGATCGACAACTAAGCGCATGCTCTTCAATATCCATCATCGGGCACGTTCAAATCTGTCAAAGCTGTGGCTAGAGAGGTTGCCGAATGAAAAAAAACAGACTTTGCAATCACCCCGGTTTGCGTGTTTGTGTGGAGTGTCTGTCAGACGGAACATCAGGCTACAGTGGTTTCTTTTTAATGCGGCTTCTATGATACTACCGTTTCATGGAATCCCGAGCCTCATGTGGCGGCATACTTAGGTGCGGCTCCGACAGCGCCAGCCACCGGCACCTTCCAACGGGAACCACAGCAGACGCGTCTACGAATCGCGTTCCCACCGGCCCTCCCGCTGGCCAAGGTCTGCTACACCCATCTCCCTACGTTGGATCAACTCTCCCCTCCGCCCAATCCGTGTTTTTGATGACGGAACAGCCCCTCCCGGCCACGCTGCTCCTCCTCCTCCTCCTCCTCCTCGCCGCCGGAATTGAGGCCAACCCTGGACCTCTCTGGTACTGCTCGTTCTGCCGAGTCCGTCTGGGCCGCCGCGACTGGTCTGTACGTTGCGGCTCCTGCAATGCCTGGTGCCATCTCCGCTGCAGTGGCCACGCCACGGCTGTCGATTGGTCGCCCGCCTTCGCGTGCCCCCACCGATCTCCATGCCTCCAGCCTGTCCAGTCCTGAACCCAAATCCTCTGGTCTCCGACCTTGCCTCACCACCTGGTCTTAAGATCTTACAATTCAACGCCAACGGCCTCCTTGGGAAGCTTGACCAGCTCCTGGCCTTCATGCGCTCGCACAGCATAGCTGTGGCGGCTATCCAAGAGACAAAGTGGTCTAACTCCACTTAGGTCCCTTTCTGTGCCGATTACACGATTGTCCGTCGCGACCGCGGCCGCAACAAAGGCGGAGGTTTGGCCTTCCTGGTGGACAAATCCATTGCCCATCACCAGCTTCCCCTGCTTGGAGCCGATCCCACGGAAGTACTGGCGATTTCCCTTGACATTGGCCCGGCGCCGCTAACCGTCGTGAACGTGTACCTCCCTCCAACTTCCAGTTGTTCTCCCAGTTTCACCGCCTCTATCGCTCCCTACGTACCTTCTGGAGACAGTCTGGTGCTAGGTGACTTCAACGCCCACCATGACCTATGGGGCTCTAACTTGGCAGCCGACCCCCGAGGAGAAACTCTTGCTGATGAAATAGAACACGCCCCCTTTGCTGTTCTCAACGAGAACAGCCAAACGCGGCTCCCGACCAACGGCGCCTCCAGCTCGCCCGATGTTTCCCTCGCCAGTCTCAGTCTGGTAGCCTCCACCATGTGGAACACGGAAATCAGCCTGGGTAGCGACCACCTCCCCATTGTTCTCGAATTGACCACCGCCGCCGAGCGTATCAAGGCCCCCAACCGGCACTTCATTAATTTCAAGAAAGCCAATTGGGCAGCGTTCACGACCGAATGCGAAGCCGTGATCGATGGCCTACCGCCTCCCACCTGTGTCCACATGGCGGAGCGAGCCCTTCGTCGCCTACTCCTGGCAGCAGCAAGTCACCACATCCCTAACGGCCGCATTCCCTTTCTCCGTCCTAACTCTCCGCCCGAAGCCTCCCACCTGGAACGAGAGAGAGACGAAATACGAGCGCGTGATGCCAGTGACCCGCGCGTTGGCTAACTGAATGGCTTAATCACTAAGACTATCAACGATGGCAAACGCCAACGCTGGCATGCACTAATTTCAGATTGCAATTTCAGCGGCAACTCAGCTGCCACTTGGAAGCTTTTACGCAACCTGACCAAACCCCGGGCTGATACATCAAACCAGTCTATTAGCTTTGGGGACGGCAAGTTCATTTCCAACAACGGTAAGATCGCCGCGAAAATGAGCAAGCTGTTCTCGCCCCGCTCGGCGCCCAGTCCCAAAAGCCAGCGCCCCCTTCTTCGCCTCCTCCATAAAGCCCCGCCCGCATACATTTCCTTTTCGGCTGATGCCATCGTCACCGCCGTCAAGAAAATGAAAACTTCGAAAGCCTTAGGAACAGATGATCTGGCGCCTATCCATGTGCGCCACATCGGCCCGAAGGTGGCTGCCTACCTTGCCGCCCTCTTCAACCTTTCACTGGGAACTTCAATCATCCCTGATTGCTGGCGCCAGTCGATCATTATCCCCTGGTCAAAGCGGGTAAGGATCCCTGCCTAGCGACCTCTTATCGTCCAATTGCCCTCCTCAGTCCATTGGCGAAGATCCTGGAACGGCTCATCCACCCAATTCTGACGTCTGTGGCGGAACTATCTTGCCACCAACATTGTTTCCAATCGGGTCGTGGAACTACAACGGTGCTTTTCGAGCTCAGCGACGCTATCCTCGAGGGCTTCAATCAACAGAAGCCCGCTTCGCGGACCGTGGCAGTCTCAATTGACCTGTCACGAGCCTTTGACTGCGTCCGCCACGATCAGCTCCTGCAGGACTTGGTCTCGTTGAACGTCCCGACTGGCCTGGTCCGATGGTTGGCGGCTTACATCGTGTCCTCTTCCGGGGCGCTCTCTCTAAGCCCCGTAAGCAGACCTGTAGCGTCCCTCAAGGCTCTGTGCTCAGCCCGACGCTCTTTCACATCTACATGCGAGAGCTCCCACTCCCCCGGGCACCTGTGCAAGTGGTATCCTATGCGGACGATGTTACGTTCTTTTGCCGGCACCATGACATCGATCAGGCTGCACAGCTCCTCACGGAGTTCATGCCTGTTGTCGAAAACTTCCTCACCCAGCGCGGAATGACGATCTCGGCAGCCAAGGCGTCCGTAACCGTTTTTACGCTTGATCAGAAGGAGTTCAATCATCACCCTGTCATCACTGTCAATGGGGCGTCCTTACCGCTCGTCCGCAAGCCCAAACTCTTTGGTGTGCGTTTTGATCCGCTCTTCACGTTCGCAGACCATGCCAGGGAGACCGCAAGCAAAGTAAGCCGCCGCACCAAGGTCCTCAAGGCTCTAGCAGGCACATCCTGGGGCTGCGCGAAAGACACTCTGTCGACTGCTTTCAAGGTGCTGGCCAAGCTGCACCTCACTTATGTGGCATCAATCTGGTCTCCTACGATGAGCTCTTCCAGCCTCCGCCGCCTCCAGTCAGCACAGAACGCTGCCCTCCGCACGATCACGGGTTGCTATAAAATGTCGCCCATAGATCATCTTCATGCGGAGGCTTCTGTTCTTCCGATCGCCCATCACAACACGCTCCTTAGCCAGCAGTTCTGGTGGAGTTGTTTGCAACCCGGTCATCCCAATCATCACCGCTGCACCCATACCGAGCCCTGCCGCAACGTCCGGCCGTCTATTCGAGCACTCCACAAGGAAGCTGTTGCCTCGTCTCTCGCGGATCTACCTGTTGATAGCTCTGTCACCAAGACAAGCTTCCAGCGTCTCCACCAGAGATTCGTTGTCGAGGAGAAACGAGGTTACCGTCCCCCGGTCCTTTTGGGTGGCTATCCACCTCCGATTGCGGCCTCGGAACGACATCTCCCGAGGGTCACTCGCTGTACCCTGGCGCAGCTACGCAGTGGCTACTGCATGCTCCTTCGCCAGTACCAACACCGGCTCGACCCATCCATACCTGACTGCTGTCCCGACTGCGGCGTCTCGCCGCATGACTGCCGTCATCTGCTCGCCTGCCGATTTCGGCCAGGCACCCACCTCACTCCCGCGGACCTGTGGCTCAAGCCGGTCGAGGTCGCGGCTTTTCTCCGTCCCTCAACTACTCCCAGTTTGGATTCCAGCGGGGATTCCTGATCCAACTATGGGCTACGATACACACCTTCTTCCAACTTCAATCTTCTGGACTTGCTCATGATAGTTGACCAATCAGAGGCAGAGGGAGCGGGTGTGGAATATACAACTCGTTATAATCTGATTCGGGCGCAATTCACAGTGCCTGCGGCACCTTGCTGTGGACCGACCTGTCAATTTCGAAATTAATTTCTCATCGGCTACCGACCCTGCTTTGAGGTTCAACCAGAGCCCCCTTCCACTCTCACCATAATCAGTTTCGTTTGAACATCGCCGGTAGATTAACCTCTCACAATATTTTGCAGTCTTTCTTTCGGTTTACTTTGCCCGCATAACTAGCCTTCAGTTTAGATTATTTTCTACACGTCTGTTGACATTGATAAGTAATACAACCAAAATGTCCCAAGAATAGACTACAATCGATAACAGCTGCGACAGCGTATGAGTATGAAGGAAAAAACCACAGCTGTTAATGCAAAATGCGTTCTGGACTTCCATCCCTCATTGAAATAACCGGTGATATCCATTTTCTCAAAGAAAAAACTGGTTGTTTTTATTTTGCTACGAGCTTGAAACCATTTATCCCAGTGGTAAGCAAGAAGTAAGCGCTCTTGTAAACTTATGCCCAAATGTTAAACTCTTTTACCACTATGCATAATATTTCAGTTTTGCCATGATGTGTTTAACCCCCCCCACTCCTCTACTGATTCCTCTATCAGTAAATATCCACTTCCCTTCATCAAATCACCTTCTCCGTATCTCCTTCTCAGAATGACGTACGGCAAAGCGTGCGTCTGGGCTTTAAGCTATTACCTCTACTGGGAGTACGGTAGATTATCGTGGGACTTGCGTTCAGCGCAACGGCCGTTTCTGAGTTGTTAGCCGTCATCAGCCAGCCATAGCCGCCCCCAGATTTTGCAACGCTCGGATCTCAAATCCTTGTTCTGTTAATTAAATGTCCAACGCTTTAGCCATCAAGCTACGGGCTCTTTTTCCTGCCGGTTTTGATCTGGTATCTTTGGCCCGGTAGGGGACGCTCACGGGTTGCTTTACGGGACCTATACACCTCGTTGTCTTTGTCGGTGTTCTCGTTCTGCATGGATTACCGACTACTATGCGACCTTCCATGGGGGTGCCAGATCAAGCTCCGAGGCACAATGCAGCAAGCAGGTTTCGTTAAAGGCTCGGTGAGCGCTGTCTACCACATAATAATTGAAAAAAAGAGTTAGGATGAGTCTGCGCGAGAAAACTGTTAAGAGACAGTGCCGACTTGTTTGTGGGCTGCAGGAAAACAGCTGCGTATAACCGCTTCTGTGTAGAGGCTCCTTTTTTCAACTAGCATTATTTTGCTGGGACTTGAGTTTGGTCTCCTGCCCACACAATCGTTACATGTGACATAAAGGCCTGTTTATACGCATATGACGACTCAACCAATTGTCTTTGATGTTGGCGTGATTTGGTTTCTTTTTTCGTTTGGCAGCATGTGAAGTTAGCGGGTCTTCTCCCCCCCGCACCACTTCTCACTACCATCCGCATTCATGAGCTCGCTCTCTTTTTTGCTTGCCAGTGTTTTGACACGCCATCTGATAAGGGCTCTGCGGCTTCTCACCTACGTGCCTCTTCTTTAATACTTCTTCTATGCAGGGTAGCCTGGGCTGCTGAGACTCTGCAACGGTTAATACCATAAACAAATCGCTCCTCTACCAACCGGCAGTCATCCTTTTTGAACAGTCTGTATGTTTACCTTTTTAGCTGGCAAGTCGAGTGATAATAAAAATGTCTGACCTGAACCCGGATAACTTCAACCGCCTCATTCAACAGATTCCCCGTACTCAGCAAGAGCAAGCCTCGAAACTGCTGAAGACCTATCAGAAAACAAGCACGGCAGGAGGCTCTGCACTGGCTTCTGACAGT
Source organism: Ligula intestinalis (assembly GCA_036362985.1). Taxonomy (NCBI): domain Eukaryota; kingdom Metazoa; phylum Platyhelminthes; class Cestoda; order Diphyllobothriidea; family Diphyllobothriidae; genus Ligula; species Ligula intestinalis. Next base: position 83,891,542 of record JAYGXS010000001.1, on the reverse strand, counting down.
GCCTCCTATACGGGGGCGTCAGGTCCGAATTCCTCAACTGGATCCAATTGGTTTTCAAAGTATGCCTTTTTTACCTTTTCATTGGCAATTGGCGCCTAATTATTTCTGCCTGGTTGGTGTTTGTGCAAGTTACTGTTAGCATATTCGATTATCCTTGCGCCTCGTGACTGTCAATTTAGTCGAGATGCCCAGCGGCTATATGCTCTGTAAATTTTTACAGAACTCTTGACACCGATGGCAATCATTTTCCGGACTCAGTTAAAGCTGGTAGGGTACGCACCACTTGGTCTTTGCCAGTTAGGTTTGGTCTATCCACTGACTGTTTGGCCTCGTTATACAGGACTGAGATGTAGAGACTGCTGATACCATTCGTCCGGACTTGCAAACGAACCGGGAGATCTTGATTGTCCGTGTTTTCTCAGCTAGCATATTCTTACACTGGAAGTTTGGTGTCGGGTCCACCGTGTGCTCCACAACATGGTGCTGCGGGGATGGTGACTTGCACACTCCTTTTCCCCTCACTCTCTTGTGTCCGGTATCAAGACAGAGTCAAGAAGATCAGGGGTGGGATCGGCGCAGGTGGCTGGTGCGGCGTGAGCCTGCACATACACTTACCCCCACTCCAACTGCCATGTTTGGCATTTGTTAAGGTTACGTAACCCGCATAGCGCCTGCCGTGGCCTGATCTAGCTCCCATGTCCAGCCCGTTTAGGGGCACAATCTTCCTACACCAATAAAAATATGACCTGCAAAGAAAGTTTTAGGGCATATAGGAAGCTTTCTATTTACGGCTCGTTAATTGTTAATTCGTAGCATAATTTTAATGCCCCAACCTATCATGTACAAGAAAAATGAAACGAGATCACGTTATTACAATTTGAGTTACCCAAATATGTTGCAAGTTTCCGTAAATTATTCCAAAAAACTTTGGCAGTTAATAAGGCTGTGCTTCGCTAAAATTGTCTTGGAAGCGAATACCTAGTGATTCCTTATGTAGCTATGGGGCTATCCCTTTATCTGGACCTCCGCCATTTCGATTTGAAAACCACTAAAACGAGTGAGGCCTTGGAATAGGAATTTGCCCTTTGACGGTGCTCAAATAACTAGCCCATTACGTTTTTGTGTACTAACTGCAGCGGACTTGAGGACAATTGATTAGACAGTCCTCTTACGTGCACTTTAAACAAAACACCTTAGCAGACCCTATGCACACTTGTCGGTCCTGTAGCGATTGCGACCAAAGCAAGCTCCTGACGTGCGTTGTGCCTTTTTCTGTACGGTTTTCTTTGTACACAGCTCCAACCAATGGACATCATGCTTTATATGTATGCTGATTTTAAACAGTCTTCTTGACGCTTTTGTGCCTGCCTGCATGCATCCAAATTACTATTTATTTCTTAACTGTTTCCTCCCTTTCCCTATACCACTGGTTGGTCACGCTAACGGTTTCTCAAATATGTCGTTTTCTACTACAAACGTGACGTTGTTTTTATCTGTTTCGGTTCCGTTCACAAACGTACACCATTGATTCACCTCGTGTGTCTCATATCTTATGCCTTTCACTCCGACCCGTTCCCCACCCCACCGTATAGATTCAGCGGTGTGCGTCGAGCCTTCTCAGTGAGACAACCTAAGGGGCCTAAATCGCCCGGAAGGTATGCTATTGCGGTGCTGGGTGTTTGAGTTGTCAGAAGCATCTCACATTTCTGCCGCCTCTAACCAAAAGGGTTTTTGTTTTGGTTTGGTGCTTCCAGTTAACCCCCTTCCCCCCCAACACAACCTACCACCTGTGTCAGGAATTTTGATCAAATGGTTTGCAGAAAGAGACTGCAAATGGGGGTCTGGGTTAGGGCAGTCCTATTCCATGTCCCTCATCCAGACGCGAGACAGTGATGGTGGTGGTGGACCCCTCCGCTTGAGATGATCGCTACATCCTGTTGCCGCCAATATGAGCGCAGAACCGGCTGCAGGATGCCTTCTGCCACCCTTCCACTACCGATCTTGTCACTCAAGTACAAAAACTCCTTCAGTGGCTTTTAAGTGTACGGGCGAACTAAGTTTCGTGACTTCTGGATATTTTCTTCCGTGGAGCGGAAGGGTCCTTGTTTGCCACGCTATATTAAAGAAAACCGCTCCTGTAGGTCACATTTGGAACACATCTGTCAACAGTTTATGCATTATTTGCCATTACCGTTCAGCCACACATTGGCTTCTGGTCGACGTTGCCCGAGTTTGGACTAAGGCTTGTTGGTTGGGACAATGATCCAGCTGTTCTACCGGGCAAACTATCACAACCCTCATGTGCGTGTCTCTTAGCGCTGTCCTACACCTCTCTCCACCTTTTGTTTGTGTCCTATCACACCTCAGGGTGAGTACATTATTATCCGCAACTCTGCTTCCTAGGTGTGCATAAGTGGTCTACTGTAATGCAACTGAATGTGCCACCCACTCAGATCGCTCACAAAACGTCTTACCGATTACTCAAGGTTATCGCGCCTTACCCTGGTGTGCCCAACTTGCTTAACACATCGTTTGGAAAGAAGCGATACATGCTAGTAGGTTTGTTTTTCTCAGTAAATGCTTGTTAACCTAGGGCTGTCTCACACCTCGCGCTGATGTCCCATAATATCTAAGTCTGTGATGTGTGTGTGCTTCTGCGCAGAAGTCTCTTTTTCCGGTGTTGTTTTCTGTGGTCCTGTGCACCACTTCTAACCTTCTCCCCTCCTCCCTGTATTTCCCATTGTGCATGCGTTATCAGTTTTGAAGACCCATCTGGTTGTTTTGAGCAACTAACGAACGCGATTGGTAAGTTTAAAGCATATTTGAAAAAATATAATTCCGCCTACCGCTGCTTATTGTCGCGAAACCGAAGGTTGTACAACCACGAACCTGTGTCTCACCCTATTTTCCTACTTAATTTAATTCCCTCCTTTCTGCCTATCCCATTCATCACACAGTGGTCTTCTCACGGATCTTAGCATTTAACTCGGGCGCTTTTTTAGTAGTTTAGGGAATTGGGCTGCTGGAGAGCGTACCAGCTGCCAGCATTCAAGTATCTAGAAACAAATGCCTGTAAAATTTGGCAACTCTCCGCCTTTGTAATACTCAACTCCCCTTCACAAGGAGCGACTTCCTAATGCACACAGACATGAAAGTCGTATCTCCTAATAATGCTCTGAAGTTTAGAATTACTCTCTTATTCCAATGATGATAATAAGCCCACAACATTGTCCGCGATCATAACATACAGCCGTTACGTAGTTTACTTAAATAAACAATCAAGTCGGTGTTTAGGGCGTTTGACTCTGTTCAAAAAGGTCGCAGGTTCGAACCTTGGGTGGTGCACCTCTTGGGGCTGCGTATGACTGGGTGAGGATGGCTAATAAGGCAGAAATGTCCATTCCAGTCTTCCTAGTCTTTGGCGGCAGTGCTCTCTGTCTATACAACCAAGAGAGTCCCACAATGAACTTTGGAAGTATTCTTGGGTTTGGAGACGAACAATTAGAAGGTGGATTCTAGTGTGTTTTTCTTTTACAGGGCGGTCACAGGGTCTGCTACTTCAAAATGCCACAGGATGCCATCATGCCATTGTCTAATACCTTCCTAATCGTAAAAGTATTTCACCATTAAATAATTGAACACCGACCTACTATCACGCAAAAGTTAACCAGTAACCAAATTCTTTTTTCCTTACCTACGGAATGACCCAAGAGGAGCAACAGACTATCCACCGAGATCACGCGATGTGATCTCGTCAAATTTTTCGATACAGTTCAATCTATTGAATTTATAAAATGCTCTAAAAACGTATTTCTTACTAGACTACTAAATTCGCTCCGCATCATTACCGTTCTCCGTGTAGTCTTCTTTCTTCAGGATACCATTACAGTGTCATTCGAGATTGTTCTTTCATCACTGTCTAATTTCCCAAATCCAGCGATATGGATTTTGAATCAGTCGGGGGAACAGATGCCGGTCCTAGTCTCGCTCATCGCTTCCATCCTCAGGAGAGGCACACCGTATGTTTCTGTCATAGTTAGCGGTGCGATCATAGTCATAACTGAAACCGTTAGGCTGGCACCCGTTTGTCACGAGTAGTTGTTTGCCGCGATGAAGTTAACAGGAAAATCGTCGAAAGTAGCATTCCGTTTTTGTCCTGACAACCACTTCCTGTCTTCAACAAGACTGACTATACTCACATTTGATACTCGCACTGGATAGAACGAACTACCTTCTCTTCCTACCCCATCTCTTCCTCTCATTTTTCCATCTTTTCCTATCACCTACCCTCCTTCCCTTTCTCATCCTCCTACCGTTTCATCTTAATGATCTCTTTTTTAAATCTCAAGACACTACTAGCTATCCACATTTTCTTATTCCTTTTTCACTGGTTGTTCAGTTCATGTCTTTTCCTTCATCCTGTCGTCTATCCTCGTGTAGCAGCCAGCCTCAATCGGCTCGACCCTACAATCCTATCACCCCGAAGTATGTTACGCAGCAGTCTGCATGTCCACCGGGCGACTCCTACCAGTCACGTGGCCTACATTCGTCCTCCATTCCAGACGGACAGTTGCCTGATGCTGGCGCAGGCCATTTCAACCCATCCCATCTCCCACCTCACCACATGCAGCAGCCGCTACAGTATCATCATCCCGGCGGCAACACCAATGGTGGCGCCAAAAATGGGCACAACCACTTCCCCATGGTGGCTCCCAGTCCTTTATACTCCCCGCCGACGAATGTACCAATGCCCAGCTCCCCCACAGCCTCTCAACAGGGCGCTGGCTTCTTCAGTGAGCGTTCGCCCCTCTCCCAGTCCAGCTGCGATCAGCCGGACAACTCACCAGTCTCCAGAAATGTAAGCTTTCTTTTTTTCTTACTTCGGCTTATGCATTCTAAAGGATCTTTCCCCGCTTCAGCGAAGCTCAATTTAAGAAGTCAATTTATTTATTGCCAATTTACATGCAGCCTCAAAAAAAATATGTACACTACATGATCGAGCTGACAGGGAAAAAATAAAACTCCTGATCGAAGTTTGGGACGAGGAAGGGTGGACACATGAACACAGCGTTTTTAGCTTCCCTTGAGTGTTATGATTCCGGGCATCTGCACCGGAGACAGGTGTGCTGGCACACGGTTGCTCGCTGTCGGCTGAAGAATTAGCCGATTGTGGCGTGCAGATTCAGCGTCCGCTAACGCCATCAGAGGGGAAAAAAGATTCCAACGAGTCAGCACTGGAAGTTATCCTGAATGTGGAAAACTAGTGATAGTTCTGTTCAACAAGGGTTACATTTGCTGGGTTTTAATACTTCTGGGTGGCTTATTCCAGATGGCTATGGTGTTTACTAAAAAAAACTGGCGATATCTAACTGCTCGTGCCATAAGAAGAAATAAAAGTACACCTTGATGACTGGTGCACCGAGCATGGTCGACCTGCTTCAGAGTAGTACGAATGTCTAAAAGTTTAAACAGTAAAGATAATCCCTTCTGTAATCTGTGAAGCCAGAACGGATCAACGTTATTATGTTCACCACGTTGTTGGTGGGATAGGTTACGGTGTTCTGACGAGAAAACTTAGTAAAAAATGCTAGACCGATTCCATTTTCTTCCGTTAACTAACACACAGAAGGCTAAATGGAAATGAGCAATATTTCAGACTAGGTCTAGCGCACGTTTTTATGAAGATTACTTCTAATTTTAATGGTCTTAAAATTTCTGAGAACAAACCTGGTGTTTCGGCGTGCTTCCGATACAATAAGCACACAATGCTCTGGCAGATTAAGACTATTAGAATGTGATATGTCCAGATCCTTAATTACCCTGGGCACATTTAGATCGTTGCTCCATATGCTTAGTTGAGGCTGATGATCGTTGCTAACAAACATAGAGGAACATGTATGCCAAGAAAAGGAAAGGCGCTGAGCAAAGACCTGAAGCTCCTTAATTTAGGCGGACATACGTTTTCGATTATTCATCATCAGGCCTTTAGAGTAATATACGCGATGGTCGACTTTAAACATCCAATAAACAGTAAGTAGAGGAAGGAGTTGAGGGCGTTCAGGGCTGGAGTGCTAATTTAGTCGTATAAGCACTGAGAGGGGGGGAGGAGGAGGGGTAGGTGGGGTTCGACAATTAGCTATCTGCCAATAGAGGAGAATATTCGAGTTCCAGGCAGCAGTTCCGAAGAAGAAGATGCAATCACTGGAACAAGAACTTTATTTTCCTTATCTGCGCATGTCTCAGACCTGTTTACGATTACCTATGACTAAGGATTCCCGACGGAATCCGAAACGTCAGGAAAATAAAGTCCTTGTTTCAGTGATTGCATCTTCTTTGGAATTAGCTATCTGTCTGCTTCGTTGCTGTAGTGTGACGTAGTAGGTTTGAGCACGCCCGCTGTGTTTGTCTTCGGTCGGGGGAGGTGGGAAGTGGGGGGGGGGAGCGAGATTGGGTTGGTTAGGCGTATGATCACTGTGTCTGCCGTCGTAAGTGTCCACTAACGCCGTAATTAGGAGTGTTTCGTCAAAACTTAATTGATTACTCAGAATGCTTGGTTGACGTCCGCCTAATGTACGCTGTCAACCAAGTGAGCCGCAGTTGCGCTCAGTGTGGACTTCACCATGTCTTGATATAAGTGTTCTCGCATCTGCTCGGATAGGCGCCTAGTTGTTCGACCATAGTAAGGGCCCCCCGCAGAAGCAAGTGAAGGCGAAGATGCAAATTGGAGAGATCCCAAAGGACAGTCCATCATTGTCTTCAAGGTGAAGAATTGAAGTGCTCAAGAACACTAATCTTCTCTTAGCAGCTGGATACGCGCGTGTGACAGCAGCGTTTAAGTGACGATGTAGAAGTTTATTTGCCGGATCCCCTTTAGCAAGAGAGTGTGAGAAATAAGTCTGCTGTTGGCGGACGTTCCCACATATGTTTACTAATAAGGCTTTCGCGAAAGCCATTTTCTCGCAGTGTTTTGTACAAAATGGCGTTTGTTCACCAGCGTATCTGGAGCATACATTCTCACAGGTCGGTTGGCCAAACGGCGCACTACACTTTATTTCTGACTTGGCTGGAACAAACTGTAGACATTTGTGTATTTCCCTGCCGTGTTCTGTTGCTATGTGCATTTCTACGAAAGGTTCCATCAAATGTTCGATTAGGTAAGACGTTAATAACGGGGAGGCACTCTCTGCTCTCTTCCAGTGTGAAGCGTAACGCTAGAGGGACCTTCTTCAGGAGGCTGTGCGACTAAAGCTTATCGTCTGCTACTGCAAAGATATTACCTACATATCAAGCATAAGAAAAATGGTCTTGTATACCTAGAAACAGCTGCCTGTTGTTTCTTTTTCCGATAAATTCATCAGTCAGTAGAGGTGCAGGGGGTGATCCCAGCGCTATGTCATCGATTTGGCGGTAAAATTGACCGTCGAGACTGAATTGAACAATAAACATTAAGCGAAAATCCAATTCCTTGAGGCCTCTGATCGGCATGCCGATTTACAAATCCTCTTACAATCTCATCACATTAAAATTTAGTGACTTCAGCCGGGAAATAATTAGTAAACGGAGCCGCGACATTTAGGAAAAATGTCTTTCCGATTGAGATTTGGGTTTCTTATTGGATGAAAAGAATGGGCCATCTATTTTTACCCTACTTTCTATAGAACACTCAGATTTCTGGAATTGAAACTGGGATGGATATCTTTTTCCTAAGTACATTATAATGTTGTTCATCTCGTGCACATCGAAACGTACATACAGCCATAGCAAAAAATGACTGCTTTAATAATATATCGTTTTGCCCATCGATGCTTTGCGCATAAATGAATTCAGGTATGTTTTTTTAGAGATGTTAAAATCTATTCTCTCATGTACTCAGCTAAAAGCCGATCACTTCTTAAAATTGTATGGTCGAAGATGTATCTTCCCGTTTTTTGGTTTGCAATTAAGAGATTTTTAAAAGCTTGAAATGTCCAGTTACATATCACCGTACCTGACCCTTTACGAGCACTGAGGCGGTATGAGGTATAAAACAAGGGCCATGTCCGTTGTGAGATGTTGAGTCCCCTAGGCGGTATAGTTTGTAGACTATAAACCCTAAACGCAAATGTGACGGCAGACCAGGTTCAAACTTACTCGGGTATTTAGGAAAACGTTTTTATGAAACCGAAAGGTACATTTTGAAGGCTATCAAATGCGTACCAGAAAGGAAAGGGC
>JAYGXS010000001.1:83867066-83879478 GCA_036362985.1 Ligula intestinalis | reverse complement strand
ATTTCGATGTCCATCGGCCTTAAAATTAACCACAGGTCTCAGTCAGCACTGCTTGCCCTTTCTACCATCAAACAACCCCGTGGTATATAAACTTTGCCGACAAAGAAAAGGGAGATTGGAATGACTATTTCGTATTCATTCCCCGCCATCTGCGCAGAAGTCACCGTCTCTGCACCATCCTATTGTGGAGGACACATTGGACATCGTAGGGCTCGATGTTTGAGAGTTGGGTTCTCGGTTAGATGAATCCGTTTTAGTTCAGTTTTATTTCGTTTAGAATGTGTTCAGTAGATGCGCCTGTCATTCACTGCAGAGGGAATGGTCTTTCATGTAAGTCGTGTTCTTGAAGACAGGAGTGATTTTCGTTTTATACTGGAAGAGAGTAGCATCGTATCTTCGCATTTATTTTCACCGAAATTTCGGAGTTTGATCCGTGCGTAGTGAGAAGCTTTTGTAAATGTCGGCGAAAACTCCGCAGTGACAGAGGATGGTGTATAATTTTGAATGATGTGGAAGTTACAGCAGAGATTTTGTAGACACTGAACGCAAATACAAAAATTCGGTCGGTTTTTAGAAAATCCAGGCACTTCTTAACCCTCTTAGCATATCGCAGCATTCTCTCGATGAGTAAAGAATTAAGCAAACGTGACTTCTTTTTCCTAGAAAATGAGTTTTCTCTGTATGTCTTCCAGAAGATGTCATTAAATTGAAAATGCGATCAAACACATGGCTATCGGTCGAGGACTCATATTTCAGGTTGTTGGGGCGTTGGTTATGCTAAATTTTCCGTTTGCTGGCGTGGACTCGAATCTCACCGTAGTACCTGAGTTTCTCACAATTCGGTTGACCGAATGAGCGCGCTTTAAACAGGAATCGAAACTCAATGTAAAAAAAGATCTTCATTTTTTCATGAGTTTATCTGACTCGGATAGAAAGAAAAGATGCCCATGAAAAAGACGGACTCTTGGCATGCGTAAAATGCCATTAATGTGCGTGGTATGCTTACCAGTTTTGCAACCTTACTCCTTCCTAGCCGAAGCACGGTGTAGAATTTTGGTCACAGTTTAACGTACCTGTCGCCTACGGTGTTTGCCTTTTGCGGACAGTCGCAAGGCTGCTGGAGTCCACAGTGCGCTGTGCGTTCCGCTTAATCAACCTCTAGGGCTATTTTCGTTGGCTTGCGCTTGTGTGCCCTGGTTACCTGTGGGCACAGCACACATCACCTCTGGGCAACGCCCTGACGGGGGCGTACACACTACCTGCACATCAGCCCTCGACGAGCCGGTGGGGAGCGGTAATGACCGTGTCTGCGTCCGTGTGTGTGTGTGTGTGCGTCCTCTGGCGGTTACGACGTCCTCGACACCATCGCTGTTGGCCCGCAGTGAGTCATAAGCCCGCACACTTCACCCAATCTCCCCGTGCCTTACCGAATTTCTGTTTTGTCCTTGCCCTGGTGCCGTCACACGCTAGGTTTTTCCCGACTTTTTTTATGGGGGTGCGCCCTTCACATCGGACTGCCATTTGTCCCCTTCCATTTATCTATGCACACTTTCCTGTCCTCGTACACTTTGCTGATAAAAACCAAAAGTCGAGAGTTCCAGGAAGAGACTCGATAGTTGAAACGAGTTTAATTACATGCACATTTTGCCGTCAGAAATTTGCGATGACTCACGTCGCGACACCAATCTGTGCCTGAGATCGCCACTTCACGTGAAAATCACCCTTCCTCACCCACCCTTCGGTTGTACACACAGAAGATACCATCGTAATCGACAGTCGGGCTCTTAAAGTCGGACTTTCATTTTTTTCCATTTAGTTTTTCTTTCACGTGCATGTCTTTCGTCCTAGAGTTTGAGTCAGACAATGAGGAAGATTAGTGTTTTTTGGAGCTGTTAGTACAAGTGCAGCCGAGAAAAGGGAGATGTGATCGATGGTACAGGAGTATATCAGTCTAATGTTTCAGATTCAAGTTCGAACTCGTCTTCAGTTTCGAGTGTAAATCCGAAGTTTCAGACAAATATACGCCCTGTGCCGACAACCCAATTTCTATTCATAGAATAAAAATGAGGATCAGCACTATCGGTTACTTATCTTTTATGGCATGGTGTTTTGGAGGTTTTTTGGTGAAATTTCCGTCAGAAATTGTAGTTAAATTTGTTAGGAACCAAGACTGTGATTGGTTGTGATCCAAGCTCGACGTAGTCCAGGTTGCATGTTGAAACATTGCTTTCCTGGAAGAAATTCAAATCCGCCAAAGGCAACGAAATACGCGAAATGTATTGACCTCGTACAGTTTCAATTAAGGGCGGCCATCGCCTATTAATAGGACAAAATAAAGTTTCCAATTACATACCGACCTAGCGCAGTCAAAAGTGATAAATAAAGCATAGACTGATATGCGGGTGCGCATCGTGGGTGTGGGTGTTATCTTAGCCAGCCGGTTCAGAATCAAGCGTGATTAAATCTGCGACGTCAGTCATGCGCGGTGGGAGGAGGAAGATTGCGTCCATCATCGATCCTTGCCACGGCACTCCGAGGTCGATCACGTGATCCAGTCGTCGCCCCAAATACACTTTGCCGAGCCGCAACGTTAATGCTTTATTTACCTATCATGTTTCAGCTCTCTAGGTCGATATTTAATTGGAAAATTTATCTTGTCCTTGTGCGTCATCGACTGTGGGATTTCGGGCTATGTAAGGAAGATTCCATCATTCTTTCATACGCGGAACATCGTAGACTTAGTATAGGTATCTCATCCGTGTCCCGCAGGGTAACTTTACAACCGTTTTACCTGCGCCTACTTCAACGACCGCATTTCGTCCTTCGTTTGCGGAAGTTCATGTGACGCTGGCATCGAATAGTTTTTCCCTTCTGGAGAACCAATTGATCATCAGTTTATTTAAATGTGTCTGTCCATGCTCACTGTTGACCGCTAACAGGTTATCTTGTTTTAGAAGGTCCCAGCTGGACCCTTATTGTAATGCTTGCCGGGTGCGCAGTTGTTTCGTTTCCGTTTGCTTCCTGTCTGTTGTTTCGGTCGTTGAATTAAGGCACAAACGTGATCATAAACCTATAAATTCAGCCTTTGTAGCATCAGAACTCGGTCGCCCCCCCGTTACCGCTGTTTCTTAATCCCAAACGGATACAGCCGTTTGCTTTTCACGAGCCTGACCTCACTATCCTGTCTTTACCCACGTCCTGCTAGGTATGAGCAGAGGAAGGCTTGTATGCTGAAACTCATCAAGTTGCTGCGTGACGGTTCTGTGGAAACGTGGGAAGAACACTCCAAACCCACTCTCCTCATCCTCCTCGAATCTCTATCTGATAACTCGGTGAGTTCTGTAAGCACTTGTTTTTTTAGCCATGACGTTCATGTTGCTGTGGTTGTTGTAAAAGCTGTTTGGTTACTTGCTTCCGAAACACTCGTTTCATCTCACGTCTCCTTGTACAAGAGTATAGACCTGCATAGACCCATGAAGCCGGCTTCTTTCGGAGTCGTAATCGCAGTAGAAAAAAGGATCAGCTATTTGGGCGTTTGGTTGTTTTGATTTAGTTTTGGTAGTTGTCCCCATTTTAAAAGCAAGGATGCTGGTTCTGTCTGGGTCATTTTTTCTGCCTCCCATTTTTGTCAGACAACCGGCGAACATCTAAAGCGTTAACGCAATCTGTCAAGGAGTTGAATGGGACCTTTCAACTTCAAATGTAGGAGCCACAGGAAACCTTTCGAACGAATTTGAAAACGGGCATCCTAAGAAGTATAATTTGATCTCAACGAGAAACTAACTTACTTGTAAATTCCGCAAATATTCCCATGGTTAATATTAGAAGCCAGTTTTTCAGTATCAGTATCAGTATCAGTTTATTGAGGGAAAGATAGGCGAATGCCTTTGAACTCCCTGTTGGTAACAGGATGATGTGAAATAAGTTGATACAAAGAAAAATTTAAACTGTACGACAGTTACATGTTCCGGGAAGACAGTCTTCACAAAAATATAACAGAAAAAATCAGAAAAATATATGACTACTTGCAAATCGCGAGTAGTATAATTTGATGCAGTGGATGTGATAAACAATGTGATTCATTTGTAAGTGATTCATTGGAATCTGATGAAGGAGTTTTCACCTTCGTTGCGTTTGCACTTGATACATGTCCAGTCTTCTCTTAAATGCATGGACACTAGTGGAGAGGACAACCTCTTCTGGAAGAGCGTTCCACGCTGAAACTATTCTGTTGGTAAAGAAAAATTTTCTTCCGTCGATCCTTGCTTTGCCCGGGCGTAGTTTAAGGGAATGCCCGCGCAAAGTTGGCGTGTTAGCCTGGGCAAAGAAATCATCAGGAACGAAACAACAATGCAGCTTATTCATAATACGGAACGTTAATATGAGGTCCCCCCGGAGTTGTCTGTAGGTAAGGGGAAATAGGTCGAGGATTGACAGTCTGCTTTCATAGGGCAATGTTCCTAGACCTTTGACCATCTTTGTCGCTCGCCTCTGGACCTTCTCTAAGACAGTACAGTCTTTGACAGTCCAAGGTCTCCATGCCTGTATAGCGAACTCCAGGTGCGGCCGAATGAAGCTTCCAAAGATTTTGGAAAAGCTGTCTTTTTCAAACCCCATAAAGGCTCGTCTAATCAGTTGTAACATAGATCTGGCCGACTTCGCCGCCTTCGTACAGTTCAGCGTTGGTTTGAGTGAAGAAGTTATCCACACACCCAAGTCCTTCTGACTCTCAACTTGTTGCAACGGAGTACCATTTAAAGAATAGACTTTCGTGCAGGATGCTCTAAAACTGCCGATTTGAAGAAAGTTACATTTACTAACATTGAAAGGCATAAGCCAAAGCTTTGACCAGTCCTCCAATCTGTTCAAGTTGGCTTGTAGATGGCAAACAATTGTTTTCAGCAACTCTTCATCAGACCATGGCCTAAACCGACATCAGGTGGCGATAGGATTTCGCCCCTACCAACAAGCGACAATCCCTCAACCAACACGCTGACATGGCCTACATGCGCAAACTGACATAGTCCGCGTTGGCCAATTAGCGCCCGTGTTAGATAGTTATTGATTTTTCTTCCTATTCAAACTTTTATTGTTATATACAGTGTCAATTTCCCTTGCAAATGTTTGGTCTGATGAAGAGTTGCTGAAAACAATTGTTTGCCAAAAACTTACGTGTAAATTTTCGACGCTAGTACACCAGGTCGTCGTCGGACCCCTTTAGGTTCAGAATGTAATCCCACTGTGTGCGTTTTGTTGACCAAATGTACCCCTCAATTTTCTCCTTCAGGGTGACACCCGAGCCCTGGCCCTTCGCGTGCTGCAGGAACTGATACGGACACAGGGCGAGCTCATTCGCGAATACGCCTGTCTTACCGTTATGAAGATTCTGGAGGCCTGCAAAGACTCCGACAAAGCGGTATGTTCACCTTCAGTCTGCGCGTCTTTTGAAAAGCGCTGTCTGTGCTTCTCTCGTAGAGACTTTTCTGTCTGATGCTATACCGTTTACTTCTTGCACAGCCTTAATATTGGGTCGATGTTACGGGCCCGAACCTCGCGTGTAGCACCAGCCCTGGCTGCCTCATGACGGCTAATGAGCCAGAAATGGCCATTCTAGTTTTTCTTGTCACTGTCAGTAACGCTCATCTGCGCTCTCTTCTTGTCAATTGGGGCGCTGCATCAATATTGATTCAATATTTTGCCTGCGAGGGCAGTCACTTTTGCACAGTTGGTTTTTAGTTGACATGTGAACAGAAGTCGATTTCATTTGACTACTATCAGTAGGCTAGGGCGCTCTTTGGAAAAAGAAGAATTAGGAAGCTCTGATCAGGAAGTTTAGTGGTTTCACATTTCAGCTTCTGACATGAACCCAGCAAGGGTTGAAGGCCATGGCGATGGGCGCACAAAGCGCGCAGCACTTATAGGACACAGTTGCCGTGCCACGAAGTTTTTTCTCTGCTGAACAACACCCACATCATATTCATGTTAATGACTGCTTGTTAGTCTGCATACGCGTCATTAATGACCGTAATTTATTCACCGATTTGGATCAACTGTGTGATGATTACCCAGCAATTTGGCTCGCTGTACATGGATCTCTTTGGTTACTCGCGTTCTCCGGTGCGACTACGTATTGGTCCCAGAGAACGTTCTTCCGCCTTCTAATCAATTACCTGGGCCACGCATATTTTCGACCATTGAGACTACATAATCTTGCCACACACCTCCCAGCACAGAATATAGAGGCGGGCGTTTGTTATTTGACTGCTGGGCAGAGGATCATAGATCAAGCAACTCCAAGCTCTTGCGGTTGTCCCCTGGTGCGGGAATTTCGACCTCGTCAATTGTGAAGGTGTAGCCGGGAACCACCGAATAAGCCACGATCGGAAAACGAATGTCCTCTGTTTAATCATTTTCAGCTGGATGAAATGAGAACCGAGCATGTAAAGCTAATTACCTAAAGCGTAGACTAGGTCAGTGGAAAACTGAACTGCTGAACCATGTTATTCGAAGCCTAAAGTTTCGTTTAATTTGACTGCTTGGGGGGGATTTTCCTTTATTCAGTGTGCGCGTTTAATCCCCCCATTTACTATGTCTAATGCCCCCCGTTTTTTAGATTACCAGTGAATCTTCTGGCACAGACCTTGTGGTGCTTAACATAACGCGCCGAGCCAGTCGGCTACTTCAAAGGCCGACAGCGCATACTCGAAAGTTGACTCCCCTTCTCTGTCCAATTCGGAGCAGTTTGGCCGTTGCATCTTAGTGACTGTAATAGTAATCGAGAACTGCGGTGTTAAGGGTAGGATGCAACGCCACCGTGTTAACCATGCAGAACTATCTACTTATTTTACTTAAGTAAGCGTTGTTTGCTGCTGTTTGTTAGGGCCATCCATGGCGTCTGCTTGCGCATTTACACTATGACTGTTAAGAGAAGAGAGCGAGAGAAGAAGAATGCTATATTGAGGATTTTAAAAACCTGAATTTTCAGCAAAAATGGCTCCATTCACGGAGAGCAGATGATAAGGTAAATAAAGGGTCACTTTTAAAAGGACAAAGGTAAAAGTCATGTAATACTCACAAATCAAGTTTTTCACGACATTCACATCATCTATGCAGACAGATCGGCTTTCAACTTCTCCATTTCCGCTTCTTCACACGTGAGATAGCGTGCTAGAAATGGGAGTACCGAGTGCTGATATGCTGATGTGTGGCAAGTCATATGATGGAAACCTCGACGCATGGGACGGGAAGACTTCGCAGTCAGTAATGCAGAGTGGAGAGAGTAAGCGACCTCAGTAAGCATGCGATCAGCAAATTGCTTGAGCGTTTTAAAGTGTCGCTGTATTATAATGTCAGCTAAAAAACATAGGAAATACCGGCAGCTGAAGAGAGCATTCGGAGGCTTCGTTTCAAAATGACTAGGTCTTTTTTAAGTAAGGCTGGAAAAATAACCGGAGAGCAGTAAAGAATAAAGGGGGGGGGGGGAATACGGGCATCTACAAAACGCCAGATTAGGGCTTGCGGTGTGTGATATGAACGAAAGCAGCGGCTATAATATAAAGTTTACGGATTTTGATAAAAAGGCCTTCTATATTAAGAGAAAAGGTAAGGTTGGATGCTAGTGTAACACCAAGGTATCGGAAAGAGGATACTTCGGTGGGCAGAATGTCGATAATTTCGGGACTGGGAGAGGATTGCAGTCGAAAAATACACTGGACTGACTTTCGCTCGTTAAGTAGAAGGCCATTTGCTGACGACCATGTTGAGACATGGTCTAGACCATCCTTCAGCATTTGGAGACGTGACTGATTTTTGAGCGGAAGGCCAACAACCATATCATCAGCATATTTAACAAACAAGCATTCGTTTGGCCATCGTACGTCGTCAGTGTGGAGAGCGAAGAGATGAGGGGATAGTATGGCCCCCTGAAGAACTCCACAGTTGTTGGGAAGGACCATGGATTTTCAATCTTCGCACTGAACGAATTGAGTGCGGGAAGTAAAATAGTCCCCAAGTCAAGAGACAGCCCAGCCGGGAGAGCCGCACGCAGAAGTTTTGTTCAGAAGTAGATGGCGAGGGATCGTATTGAAGGCTGAGTAATAGTCGAGTAAAGTACAACGGTATGCACTGCAGCCCTTATCTTAACCTCTTAGAGCAGAATGGACTACCAGAACAACAGCGTCTAGTGTACTACGCCTAGCCTTAAACGCAAATTGGAAGGGATCGGAATAATTAGAGGCAAATGGCATGCTGATATCTAAAGCGACTCGTTCTGCAAGTTTCAATAGTGCAGAAGAGCAGGCAATTGGACGAAAAGATTTTGGACCAGTGGAGGAAGGTTTTTCGGGATTGGAGTGATTCTCATTGATCTCCACTCATCGGGAATCCTAGACTCCATGTTGATGAGGTGTGTCAGTGCAGGTGCTAACTGAAAAGAACCGGATTTCAGGAGAAATGGTGATATCCCATCTGGTCCCGCAGCAGTTGAACCTCGGACCTTTTTAATATGTTTCATCACCGTTTCCACAGACACAGGAACAAAGACACTTAGTAATAAGGAAATGACGTCTGTCGTAATATGGGAGGCAGTGTGATTGTGGATGAAATTTGCATTTAAGCGGTCTAAGTATAAGTCAGAATCTACATGTGCTAGTGTATTGCATTGACCAGTGAGACGCTTAAGACTCTTCCGAATTTCATCCGAGGAGAGAGGAGCGGAAGATGTAGAAGTAAGGAGGTGTCTCGAACCCTTAGTTTTCTCTCAGGAATTACCAACAGCTACAATAGATGGTTGGCAAGCCCAATAACACAAAATGGTCTGAGCCTGCCAACGGTGCTCTATTTTTGACGACAAAAAGTTTGGGATGGTTGGTCAATATGTGATCCAGAGGGGCGTCGGCATGAGTGTTGAAGGAAACTAAATCGTCTAAACCTAACAGTGTAAGGGGATGAAGATTTACACGGTTGAAGTCACCGCTTAAAATTATAACATGCTCGCAAGACAGGTTAGCAAGTTTTTGGGAAAGGAAATCAAAAAGGTGCCTAAAGCACGTTAGCATGTAGAGGGGGAATTTAAATGCTGACAAAAATGATGCCTTTAGAATAACTTAAAAAGCTAGGCTTGCATACTACAGCAATGGCGTCCATTAATTCGTCCGAATAAAATAATAGGGACTTACAATTTGTGCACCATTGCTGGTTTACAAAGACAGCTACACCACCAATTATGCCGCTGGTTAAGGCTTTTCTGTCCGAACGATATGAGTGAAAATATTCAGGAGTGATGAGTTCCGACTCAATATCGCTATTAAGCCAAGTTTTTTGCAGACAGATAACTGCAGAATTCTTATGTTCTCTTTTCAACATGAATGCCGATAACCCGACACTCTTGTTAAACAGGGATCTGCAATTTGTCGACATGAAATCTGGAAGCGTCATGTTGTTAAGAGGCTTACGTTTGTTACCTTGCTGCCAACCAGATCTGTGCTTTTTTCTTCGTGTTGTCATCCTACGGATTGTCGATGTTGGTGTTGTTGGTGAATTGCGTATGTGACAGATTGGCCGCATTTGACAAATATTGGGATGGTGATATGTTGTAGATAAAATAACTTGATTTCGTGCATTTAAAAAGGTAGCAGTGTACTGTAGATAGGACCGCATGATCACAAATGCAGACAAACAAAGCAGAGGATTAGGGAAGATGGAATAGGATAATAAATTCCCACGTGAGTGGAGAGCAAATAATGGGTGGCTCAAATTCGAAAGCCGCGCCGTGTGCAGTTGTGTTAGTGATGTGCGTGTGCCTGCTCATTTTGATCGGGAATGTACTTACCTCGGAGTGGCTCGCGTGTGGTTGCAACATCCCGAAAGCCATACTTTGCCTTCTACTTTCCCGCTTACCTGCCTTCGACATTCATCCTTCCCCGAAACGTTCTTCAAAATTACCATTTAAACCTTCTTATCGGGTAAGGCTTGTCGTGCACCACTGCATTTCCCGGAACAAACTCCATTGCGTCTTTCTGTTTAGGGTACAGTAATCAGGACGTTACCGCTTACCTTTTACTTTCGACGGTCTGTTTCGCCTGCACGAGCATATTCTAACATTACCTGTCAATGTAGACTTACGTACGTCAATCAGAGCAGCTTTTGTTCATCAGATTGTACCCGAACTGAGAAGAAGCTTCGATTCTTTGCGCACTCGGCGGACGAGACTTGGCCAAACATTAGAATTTCATAAGGCAAGAGGTAAAAATCATGTGAACCGAGAATTACTTGAATCATGGTTCACGAGCCCCCAATCCATAAACAAGTGCAACGATTTGCCCAATCCCTGTTCGGTGCTGAGACTCAATTTGGCCAAAGCATGTCGCCACTTGCGGAACGCACAGGCCACCGCGTCGTCCTACGCTAACACCGGAGAGCCAGATGGCCGAGCAATCATCGTGCCCGAGTCCATCGCGTGTGATGAAAGTTCAGCAAGTCCGGGTCCGCATGCGGGTCAGCAATCTATCAACGCAGAAGAGGAAAATTATCGGTATCGTGCAGTTATGACTGTGTCCTATAAATAACGCAAATTCTTGCGCATCTTACCAGTTTTTGCTATTGCTTTCTGCTCATGTCTCTTATAAAGGGTCCGCGAAGGGTGTCAAAACGTCAGACAAATAAAAGTGTTGTCACAGCGATCGAGTTTCTTCTTCTTTTTCTTCTTTTCGACTGCCCATTTACCACATCCAGTACCTCCTACTCTTACGGCTAATTAGTGCCCGTTGAACCCTCTACAGAACACGTGCATTTAAGCGATTGTGGCAATCGAGGGTCATTGTATTTGATGTGTATGAAAGGCCAGCAAACTCCTTCAAAGGCCTACCGACATTTTGAGAACAGATATTACGCGAATTTCGGCGTCTGCCTGTCTGTTCACTTTGCTGCAACTCGGTCATGGAATCTTTATAACTGCTCACATTAATTTGGCAATCGAGGGCTACGCTAATTTAAACAGTCATTGAAACCAAATGCGAGTCCTGCACGCCACATCACCAAACGGAGTTTTATAAACATCACTCCATCAGAACATCCTATCAGCCCCGTCCCCGCTTTGCTGAACTACCCGAGTCCCACATACAGTCTATCTAACCTCATAGCTGTTCGTATTTGCACCCCATCTAGGTTGTGAGGTCTGCTGAGGAATGTGCCCAAACCGTTGCCCGATACCTTCCCGAGGAATTGTGCCTGCGCCTTCTGACCACGGTCATCTTAGACACAAGAACCGAATTGAATCTCCCGGCTGTAAAAATGCAAACACAGGTCATCAAGATCTCCAGTCCAGAGGCCGTTGCAGAGGTCCTGCCCGACCTTATCCCCGGCCTGATTTCCGTGAGTTATTCAGCCCCCAACCCCCTTCATTTCGCGTACTGGTTACTGGTCAGTATTTTGTCTCTACTGCATTCTTTTTTCTGTTTGCAGGCTTGTAGTCATGAAGACAGTGCAGTGAGAAAAGCGAGCATCTTCTGCTTAGTCCAGCTGGCTCTAAAGTTTGGTGATAATATTTGGCCACATTTGGAGGATTTGGCTGCCAGCAAGGTGAGCTTGCCTTCTGGCTGTGATTTTGTTTTGGATGGTTAAGTGCGTAGAATATGCAGTTTCCCTGCACTCACTATTTGTTTCCTTTTTTGTCTTCAGAAGCGTCTTCTTAAAGTGTACATCGATAAAGAACTTCAAGGCAACATCTCGAGTGAATCGTTGCGGATCAGTTGAATCACTGGATGACCCCAGCATACTCCCCTCAGTCCTATTCTCTCTGATCGTCTCCAAAAACGTACTTATTGCCTTGTATGCAAATGTGTCATTACCTGTCATCACGTCGTCACCGCCGCCGCCGCCGCACTAGACTTCACTTATCTTCTCCGCCATCCTTGCTCCTCCTACTACCGGCGCCATCCTAAGACCGAAATTGTATAGTCCTTTCAGTCTCCTTTATCCTGCCCCCTCCCCTCTGCCTCACATTAACGTTTTCTCCCATCCCTTTTTCAGAAGGGTTTTTTTTCGATTCATTGTCTATTATCTTTTACAAGAAACCGCGCATTGCCCCCCGAGAGGTCTCCTTCACTTGGTTATGCATATTTATCTCCCCTACTCCCTAGATAATCGCGTAGACACGGGGCTGAGCTTGCCCCCTGTATCTAACAGTGCACCGTCATTGAAATAACTGTTGTGAGCAGCGATTCCAAAGTGACTCTTCGTTGAAGACCTTTTTGTCGAAGACGACCCAGTGTATGGACGAGATCGGTCATCCAGCGATGCCAGCAGCCGGTGCCAACACTGTCCAGTGCTCTCTCTTATTCCGACAACCCTTTTCGATCATCTTCGCACCCGATTTCGTTTTTGGCATTGTAACTCCCTGACCCCCCTCCCCTCC
>JAYGXS010000001.1:83839537-83863916 GCA_036362985.1 Ligula intestinalis | reverse complement strand
TTTTTGGTGCCATTACAACTGACCAGTTTAGAGGTGTCGCGGCTGCATTCAAACAAGGTGGATCACCTGTAGCAAAGGTGCGTAAGCCTGGTAGCGGCACTTCTTGCAGACACGATTCCCCAACAAGGCGAGCAGTCTTGGAACTTGCCGTAACTCCACCAGATCATCACAGAAGACATTCAAGTCAACGTGAAATTTGTAAGGAACAATGATTGTCAAAAGGGTATGTGCACAGAACAATTGCAAAATCCAATTTAAAATGTTTTCGACGTATTCAATGCCATGTTTTAACTGAAGCACACCAGCAAGCTCGAAAGACAAAGTGTGATGCCATGCTTCAGCGCTTCGGTGAAGGAGAAAAATGGAAACAAGTGTGGTTCTCAGATGAATCATCATTCTGCTTGTCTGCACCACCGAATAGGCAAAATGAACGCATATATCGTGCAGTGGAAGTCAAAACTGATAGTCCTGATGAAGATTTGCTGGTGGAGATAGACAAGCAGCAAAATCTATCATGTGCTATGGTGCTGTTTCCTGGCAAGGCAAAACAGACCTCTATTTTATTGAAGGCGATGCTGCTGGGCAGGAAGGTGTTGCACCGAGTTGGAGAACGAAAAAAACTGTAAATCAAGTTGTTTACAGAGAGGAGATGTGCCTGCAGATGTTTACAGATATTTATCAAGTAATGCAGATAGAACCCTAGACGTGGCAGCAAGATGGTGCAAAGCCACACACTGTCAATGACACTGTCGCCTGGCTCCGGGTTAACACTCCAGATTTCATCACACCCCAGCAATGGCCATCCAAGAGCCCTGACCTGAATGTAATGGACTTTTGAATTTGGAGTGTACTCTTACAGGAGGTTCAGAGACGAAGAATAGGAATCACTGATATTGAGTCAATAAAACATGTGTTGATGGACACATGGAACAACATCCCTCTTGATGTCATTCGTCGAGCAGCTCAGAGCTGGATGGATCGCTTACGTCGCTGTTCTGCAGTTAATGGACAGCATTTTGAGCGGTATCTGTAACTTGTTATTAGGTAACAGTTTGTTACTTACACAATAAAGTTGTTAGTTATAATTGTAATCAATAATTTTTATTTTTATAACAGTATAAACATTATCATAAATTTAGGGGTTTTTCGTGGGGCACCCTGTAGTACACATTCTTCTCCTTCTCACTTAGGCCGAAGGTCAGGACAGAGTCAAAAGAACCGTAGGTTTGAACTGACACCTAGGCGTGCGACCACTCCCCTATGTCAGCGCACAAAAAATGGGGAAGGGGTGGGCGGTTCAGATCCCAACGGAGCAAATCAGTTCGTTTAAAGTAAGTAGTATGCGTTAAGTGTCATCGATTACTCTTCTCCTCCCACACACCATTCCACTGACCAAGCCGGTCAGTTGTCAGATGTGGAGATTGTGTACAGGAACTGAGGCGGTTTGCCACAGGTTTTCAAGCAGGTGCATGTGGCTCTATAGGCCCATGCGATAAAAGAATGTGCATGGACATTGCGGACAGGAAAAGCGATGTGGTGAGTTAATATCAGGGATTGCGAAATTGGTTTACCGGTCTCCGTGCGTTGGATTAGCGAGTAATCTACCAATATGCGCTCGAAATGACGAGAATTTTCTATCGAGTCCACCTTGCTGGTGGTGGGGTTGAGGAGCGAATGGGCGTCGGGAGTATTCTTGACGGCGAAAGGATTGGGAGAAATTATATTCTTCAGAGGGAGAAGATGTTATTGCTGGAACAACAAGCTGGCCTTCCTGGATTTTCTCGTTTGCTGCAAAGACGGCGGTGGTCTAAAAACTAAAGTGTTCAGGAAAGCAATCAGCACTAGTTCTGAACTACAACAGCAACCACCCAATCGATCGTGAACGCAGCTGCGTAAGAGCGCTTGACTGGCGCGTTGAGCCGCATTGCAGCGAAGTGGAAGAGAAAGTTGCTGACTTGCAACATGTTCGACGAGTACTGAGAACGAATGGTTACCCGCAATTTTGTCAACCAGTGCATACGCAAACGATGGAAGAAGCCACATCTAACTGGCCCAAAAGTTTGGCGAGCTCTTGCGTACGTGAAACATGTATCGGACGCGTTTAGCCGCCTACTCACCACACTTGGAGTTGCGCATAGGCCAGAAACAGCCTTCAGGCACCGGGTCTTGAGACCGAAAGACCCACTACCACGGCAAGAAACGGCTCGAGTCGTTTACCGGATTTGGTGCAGTTTTGGAAAATACAAAGAAGTCAGAGAAACCGGGAGATTACTCCGGACGCGAATGGCCGAGCGTGCAGCGGTGGTGAGAAAGAAAGGCACCAACTCCCAGGTTGCAGCTCACTCGACGGGACCCTGCCATATTTTCAAGTTTAACGAGGCCAAAATCCACGCAATAGGTGGCAACCGCGTGAGCTGCTAGAGTTATGGTTCCCAGGCCCCCAGTCCATCAACAAACGCAATGATTTGGCGTTCCCATACAGTGTACTGAGAAGGTTCCTGAGCAAGAGAATCAGTCACGTGGGAAGGGCCAGACGCAACAACAACTCTGACGACAGCGGGCATAATTGTCACGCAATTATCAGGCCCGGATCCGACGCTGACAAGACAATTGTGGCAATTAGTGAGTCGAACTCAAAGTGTCAAGACAGTACCGCATCAAATTAGACCCGAGCGGTGGCTACATGATTAATTAAGTATCGCACGCAAGCGGACGACCACTATAACCTATAATACCGTGCAGCTTGTGCATGTTTGAGTCCTATCTGCGCATGACTATGACTATGCTACCATCACCTATGAATTCCTGACGGAATCCGAAACGTCAACAAAACAAAACTTTTGTTTCATTGGTAAAGGAGACGTATGGCCGATCACTGGAACAACATTTATTTTTTCCTGAGCTTTCGAGCTCTTACAAGAGCCCATCGTCAGAGGTGGAGAAACAGCAACAAATGTGGAAGCTACTTGGGGCATCCTCTACTTCTGAACTGCTTCCTGGAACTCGCATATTCTCCACTCTTGGCAACAAAACGTTTATTGGCCCGAAATTTCGGATTCTCGCTTAAACCCATCATCAGAGACTCACAGGAAGAGGTGATCGATGCAGAGGATGCGCAATAATTACAGTCCGCAGTAGTCACGCGACCACATATGTATTACAATTAACAGCCCTGTTGGTCACCGCTGGGGGTCGCGATTGATGCGACGATGGCTTGGCAGTTCGCGTCCCAGTAGGTAATGGCCGTGATTTCATAATCTGTTTTGGATGTTGGCGTGATAATTACGTGACATTTTGGCTTGCTATCATCGACATTATTAGTGGCTCGCGTTTTCCCCATGTGACTGATTCTCCTCCTCAAACAAAATATCAGTAGATAATATGGGAACGGCTATCCATCGCGCTTGCTGATGCACTGTCTGATCTTTTGGTTCAGTTCCCCCTACTCTATCGACCACCGAGAAGAGAGCCCGTAGTGGATGCCTCCTTGCTAGAGAAGCTGGAAAAAGTTACTGCACGATCGGACATCCTGATTGTGGGGGACTTTAACGTGCCTCACATCGACTGGGGTGCAGCCTGCGCAAATAGCTCCGATCTAACCTTCAACAGCTGCCTTCTGAGCATGACTCTAAAGTTATTTCTCACGCAACACGTCACTATTCCGACAAGGATGTGCGATGGCCAACAGTCCAACTGTCTGGACCTCGTTCTCACGAAATCGCAGGACTGCATCGACGAAGTGTCATGTCTCCCAACACTAGGTAAAAGTGACCCTGTTGTACTGCTATGGGAGTACTTGTAATTCTCAATACTGAAGAGACCCTCAACAGCCAGAAGAAATATTTGGCGAGGCGATTTCGATCGAATGAAAACCGAACTCACGCGCGCCGAGTGGGAACCTCTATTTTCTGGAAACTTAACTGCGGACTGGGAAGCGTTCCGGAACACACTCCACAGACTCATCGACAACTTCTGTCCAATTTCGCGAAAAAGGTGACCACTAGACCGCAATGGCTTACGCAGGCCTTAAAAATAGAAGTGCACAAAAAGCGAAAGGTGTGGAAAAAATGCTAGCAGACAGGACTCCTGTATTTTTCAGTGCCTACAAAACTCAGAGAAACCGGGTCAAGGTCTTATTCTCAAAACAAGACGGGCTTTCGAAGCAGACTTGCTAAACCGGGCCATAGTGAACCCCAAACTGTTTTAGAGTTACCTCAGGCAGAGTACCAAAAAACTAGGATTCGATACCCCTGCTGAGGACCGCTGAGAGAAGACACTTGATAGATGATGAAGCAAAGGCTGATCATCTTTCGAAATTTTTTCCGGTCAGTCTTCACAAAGGAAACGGCATACGATCACCCCACCGACGACACCGAAGCGGATACAATAGTTGAGACTGTCCAATTCCCCGAGGCTGTTGTTTTTAAGGAACTCATAAGGTTAAAAGAATCCAAGTCACCAGGTCCCGACGACGCACCGGCCAAGATTTTGAAGGAGCTCGCCAATGAGTTGGCCAAACCACTCTCTATGCTCTTCCAAACCTCCTTCGAGACCGGATGCCTACCAGTAGATTGGAAATCCTCGATGATTACGCCGCTATACAAGGGGGAAAGCCGGGTCTCAGCGAAAAACTACTGACCAGTCAGCCTTACTGCAATCTGTTGCAAAATCATGGAAAAAATTATCAAGCAACAACTTATGCAGTTCCTGGAACAAAACCATCTTCGATCGGATGCTCAGCATGGTTTTCGTAGAGGTAGGTCCTGCGTTACAAACTTGCTCTACTGTTTAGAACGGTGGACTGAGGCAATCGATAGTGGAAACACAGTGCGCGCTGTCTATATTGACTTCAAAAAGGCTTTCGATAGCGTGCTGCACCACCACCTCCTTTATAAACTCAGCCGTATAGGAGTAAGGGGAAGGCTCCTTACGTGGATAAAAAGCTTCCAAATCGGTCGCTCGCAAACTGTCCACATCAGCAACAAACAGTCAGCCAAGGTTGAGGTTGAGAGTGGTGTTCCCCAAGGCTCCGTTCTCAGCCCTATATTGTTTGTTATCTGCATCAACAAATGTGTCCGCGAACTGGATTGCGGTATCGCCATGTTTGCCGATGATATAAAACTTTGGAGCGTAATTCGAACTGCGGCTGACGAAGTGCACTTACAGGAAAATTTAAATCGACTTCAAAAATGGTCGGTGGACTGGCTCTTACCGTTCAATGAGAGCAAGTGCACCACCATTCGAGTCGGCAAATCCGGTTCTTCAAACGGCACGGCTTACCGACTGAATGAAATACCATTAAAGGAAGTGAACGCACAGAAAGACTTGGGAGTCTGGATCACGCCCTCGCTTAAACCCTCCCTGTATTGCACAAAGGTAGCCAAGTCTGCGATGTAGATCCTATACCTCGTCAGACGAGCTTTTTCTACCTTCAATGAAGAGTGCTTCACAAAAGTCTTCGGAACCTTCGTGCGACTGCACCTAGAATCCGCTATCCAAGCTTGGAGACCCTGGGCTACGAAATACATCAACATCCTGGAAAAGGTACAACGGCGCGCAACCAAACTTGTTATGGGGCAGGGCTCGCAGCCTTATGAAACACGGCTGTTGAATCTCAACCTTTTCCCATTGCGCTATAGGCAGCTTCGGGGGACCTGATAGTAGCATTCCGCGTATTACGTCTTCAAGACTGCTGTCTAATATCAGGGGATTTTTTTAAATTAGCAACGACCACGAATCTGAGGGGTCATCCTCTCAAATTAAAGGTGACAGGGGCCAGGCTGGACACTTGGAAACACTTCTTCTCAAAAAGATTGGTCGTAGCGTGGAATGCGCTTCCTCAGGACGTCGTTATGTCGCAATCGCTAGAGGGTTTTAAGCGAAAACTGGATCGATATAGCAGTGCACGATGGATCGGAACTGAGTATGTACAAAAATAATACTACTTTCAATTTTTCAGTAGTATTAGTTTTTATATCCATTCACGTTTGCTATTTATAACGCCCTCCCACGCATAGCCTCATGCGAGGGTCTCCGCTGTCTACCCTACTTGGCTATCTGCGTACCGTGATTACCCCACTAGCGATCTTGTCAGCCAGACCTGACGGCCTAAACATTCACCCTTGGTTCGACCCAAAGCGGACTGTCGACGATCTGGTCGGATGCCTCTGTTTTTCCAGTTCCGTTGGCGGACTCTGCAATCAGCAAGGAAGAATCAGGACGCGGCTTCCACAAGATGATGATCCTGGGAACCTTTGCAATGCCCCCCCGTTGGAATCCCCTTTTTTCTCCTAAATCCCAAGCATTACCCCCACAAGAGCGACAGTTTTTCGCCTAAAAATCCCTGAGGAGTTTTTTCACTGTCTGCTCCTATTTTCATCCTATGACACATGACAACTGGCCTCGCCAACAGTCTGAGAAACAAATATTCTGCTACCACTGCACATATGTACAACTAGGGCACTCAAAGGAATTTTTCCTACATATCCCTCAATATACTGATACTGAGTCTTTTCAATTGGCATCGCAATCAAGGCGGGGACAAGAGTAATATATACACATGGGATTATATTACTTGAAAACTGTGATTATTCGTGTTTTTTTGAAAGTTTTTGTGCCTAAGTTGCGTCTGCTCGCTATTCGTCTGGCATTATATGAACGAACTCTTTTGTGTTTTTTGCTGTACCAATGAATTTCTTAGCAGCTGTGTTACCAATAGGGAGCTCAAGGACGTTTGCCTATATTTTCGTGAATAAACCTGACCTGACCTGCGATCGCATCTTCTCGTTATGAATTGTTTCCTGAAATTTGTCTGTCTGCTTCTATCAACAAGCAAATTCTTCGTCGACTTTGTTCCGAGGTTGTGAGAGAAATTTTAAGGACGGCATAGTCGAAAGCGGCAGAGCATCTAAATCGTGATCAAGGCTATCGTCATTGTGGATATCGTGGGGCTTGATGCGGGGGTGACGATTGACGTGCTTCTCAAGACAACTATTAAGGTTATTGGGTTGCTGTTGCATTAGGTTTGCAACTGTCTGGGGAACCTAGTCTGTGCGGAATGGACTTTTACAGTGTACGCATGTTAGAATGTCACTATGGACCGGAGGTGCTTGTGACTTGTGAGCAGCAATTTTGGTCTTCCCAGTGGCGATCCGATTGGCCCTAACATAGTACTCACCCAGTAGTCGCGTCATTTCTCCAGGACGGTTGTTTTAGGTCGAGACCCCCTCAATTCTGCGAGATAATGGCAACAGCAGTTTAAATAGAGCACCCAATATACCCAAGTCGAATATACTTAAACAACTGCTATAGAAATTTTAATTTTATTGTATTTAGAAAGTTTGTTGATTTATATCTGTAGATTTCCCTAATCTATATTATAGTTATACGTATTGTGGAAAAATTCAATTACCGAAATTCAGGTTTTTCGAAATTCCCGTCCATATTTTAAAATTGAATGAGGCCGAAGTCTTCGCAAGTGGTGACAAACGCATGAGCCGCAAGCGCACTGACTTGCCGCTCCCACATGCCGTACTGAGACTTTGTCTGAGCAAGGGAATCAGTCAGCCCAGCAAAAAGTTTGATGACTGTGAAGTTAACTGCTACGTAATTATCAAGCCAACGCCCAACATGGGTGCTTAAATCACGTCCCTTAATGACTCGGAAGCGGACAGATAAGCAATCATCGCATCAATTACGACCCCAGGCGATGATCACGGCAGCTGCAAATTGTAGCTATAGACTATAAATACTGCATAACCTGTTCATTTATCATGCTATTCTGTGCTTATCCCTGATGATGGGTTCAAGTCAAAATCCGAAACGTTAGGCGTGCAAACTTCTCGTTCCAGTGATCGCAGCTTCTACTTCTGAATTGACTGTGTTGTTGCTTGAGAGTATGTTGCCCAAAAGGCGGGAATTTCTACAGTTGTGAGTACGGTGTGGTTGAAAATGATGTGGGCGACGTTAGATTACATGTCGGGAGACGGCTGATAGATGGCCAAAAGATTTTGTCTGTATTGAAGATCAGCCTGAATATGGCGCAGCCGTCCACAAAGTGAGTACAGTGAGTATATGGCGAGTGCTGCAACCAAAATACCGCAATTTGTGAAAGACTGGTAGTCGCTCGCAAAAAAACATCAAGTGGCGTTGTAAAACTGATTATCGAGCAGTCTAATCTCAAGTCTTTTCAGCATCGCCAGGATACCGGCCCTGTATTGAACTTCGTTCGGACCGCTTACAAAAAGAAGATGGCGCCAAAGTATGCATTTTTATCATCGATGTTGACTGTCTTTTTAGATGAAAATGTATTTTATGGAAGACGTGCGCGAAAATATTATTTTTTACATTCGTTTGGTAGGAAATTACGCATTCTTTAAATTCTCAATGGTCGAAAATACGCGAGGCCCAGGTAATTGAATAAAAGGCGGAAGAACGTTATCTGAGACCAGTATTTTATTTGCCCGACGTTTCGGCCATTGTCAAGGAATGAAAAAGTGCGTGCGTGATTAAGTTAGCTTTGCCGGGGGTGACCTTGAGTTCCCATTGTTCGCTCCACCGCGAGTGACCTTGAGCCCAGCTATGGCTCTGCAACACGAGATAGGCATCTGGGAGATCGATATGCCTATTAATAGATTCCGCGTGCAAGTGCCATGCTTCGTGCAGTAGGCGTGAGACTCGGTCGTCCGACTGGCATTCTTTAAAGTATATACGTTAAAGAAGGGGCTCTTTCGGCAATTCTCTTTTAACTGGCGGGCCACGAATATCATGTTGGTATGTAGCGGAGGGGAGCTCATGTTGCAGGTGGCCATGCAAATGGCCTAGAAAAACGCATGCAATCTTAACCAGCGAAATTATCCTATGATTTGAACAAGGCAAAGATCACGCGACTAGCAGACTTTATTGACGCCGTACAATTTTACGACCTCTTATTCAAATGCAAACGGTCATTGTCTTTTTATAAGATACATTAACTGTTCAATTAAGTATCGACCTAGTAGGCTAAAACATGAGAAGTAAATAGAAGAGGATCTATTAGTCTTAGATGGTGTGGTGGAGGAGAGGGAGGTAGTTCATGTTACAGTGAAAGCCAGGGAAGCGTGAGTAAAGGGGGGGGGGCAAAAAACGGGGCAGCTGACGGTCGTAGGGGGAAGGAAGGAGGCGTAATAGGAGATGAGTTTATTGATCGGTACCACGGCAATGCGAAGCTGATCACATAATTCAGCTGCTTACAGAGTTTCGGTTTTCGTATTGGCAAAGAGCTGTTTTCGGTCATTCATCATGAGGCCTTTACAAGGACATGGAAAATAAGCGAGTAAAACGGTGAGTTACGTACAGTGCTTATATCGTTCTTGAAATGTGGGGGCAATTAGTCATCTCGTCGTTCCCTCGTCTCGAGCATGCCGGATTCAAAATGCCGGGGACGTTGGGTTGCGCCGCGCGCGTGGAGCGGGGGCCCGTTCTCACGGTCGACGTCACACGCGAGGCCTGCTCCCTGTGGCTGCGAGTAGCGTGGTCGCAAGCCATGCTCTCTGCGACTGCAGGTAGCGTGGTTTCAGGCAGCGTGGCTTCTTCGTTTTTGTCCTCCGTATTGCAGCGGCCTCCGCAAAACGTAAAAGACGCCTGGTTGTCGCCCGGTGTACCACTTAAATGTAGTCCTTTGGTCGACCACATGGCCAGTGTCCACTAGGTGCTTCGTGATTGAACTTTTTGCGATTTTATTTTCCACCCTGAGCAACCACTTCAGCATATGTTGAACTTTGAAGCATGCTGTTCCCGGAGTGAACTTGAAGATGGTTATAGCTTTAAGATTTAATGGTACCAAAAATTTCGGGAGAGCTCCTCAGTTACAACCCCTCATTGCATTAAGGTCCAAGAATTAGAAAAACACGAAATTGAAAATATACAGAAAGGTCATAGGTCCTAGTCAGATAGAGAAAGAAAGTTAAAACAAAATTGGAGGAAGAAAACGGAATTGAGTTGTGGGGAATATTGGGCGGCGAATGTGCGAATCTCGGGCCTGTGGTTACCAAGGTAAGGCAAGGTTAACCACGTGCTTCAACTGTTTGCAGAGGTCCGGTTTAAAGCGTCTAATGTAAGCAGCTTCCAGGTAACACAAGATTCGAGATGTTCGTGCTCGAAAAAGAACTCGGAAAGAAGTTATAGGATCTACCAAATGACCCATGTCCAGTAGGTGTTCAGTGATAGAGGAACGAGGAGAACGGTTTTTATGCTTAAATAACCAGCTAGGTAGATGTTCCTTGGCTCTGGTTACCAATTGTCTTTGCGTACGCCCTATGTACTTGCATCCACAACTGCAAATGAATTCGTAAACGCAATTAGAGGTGGCGTACAAAGGAAAGGCATCCTTGACACAAGGAGTCGGCAGGGGCTTGGTTGGAGAGCAAAATATGAGCTCTGCGGCGTAATAGGTTCTTTCTATGGTCTTGAGCAAGCGCCTCTTGATAGTGTTTAGGACATTATCTTCCTTGAAGGGCAAGGATATAAATACTGGCTTCTTAGGGGCTAATTTTTCACTCATTTTCGTTCGTAGAAGTTCACTATATTTGTCTATGAACTGAGGTGGATATCCACGATTCAGTTAAGTAGCTTTAAGACAACCTAATTCTACGTCCAAAGTATCCAGAGAACAGATTTTTCTAGTCGTCTGGAAAAGGTTACAAACCAGGTTACGTTTCCATTAAATGGGAACAAAACTTAGCAAATGTAAGTACTGACCTTTCCAGGTTTTCTTGTGGAAGACTCTTCGTGAAATGGAGCCATCTGTTTGTCTGGACAAGTGGACGTCAAGGAAGGAAAGTTGGTTATCACGATCCAGTTCCACAGTAAATTTTATCTTCGGATGTAGCTTGTTCATAGTGGACAGCAATTCCTCGGCTTCTTTCAGGTTCTCCACGATCGTAAAAACATCGTCTACATATCGTCTGTAGATTGTTGGGTGGTTCATTTCTGCGAGTCAAGTAAGCTCGAAGCTTTCATCGGATGGTCAGGTTTGTTGAGCACGACTGTGGAACAACGTTTGTCAGCAAGCAGCTTTTATACTTTTTAGTACTCTCTGCTCCTTTCGGCCAAGAGTCTCACACCTTTTGTGTTGCATAAGCAGCGATGAAGTTTTACGGTGGATTAACTTTTGTATCCTCTGAGGCATTTGTTGATTAAAGGACTGATTCAAGACTGCCAATGAACTCAGCGGGTGAAGCGTCTGTTGTGTTGAAAGTTGCTTCACATTCTAGGACTGCAAGTTGTGTGGTGGTGAGGAGTTTGGACGGAAGGTTGTCTACCAAGTCTGAGATTTTATTATCTGCTGATTTTAACCTATCCATTTTTCGCCCAAAACCTCCCTTTTCTTGGCCTGTCTGTGAATTGTCAAAGCTGCGATCGTCTGTCCCAGGATCTTAGTGATTAAGGTTATATCGATCCCCTTAAAGTCTTTGATAGCGTGCCCCATCAAAGCCTTTCAGATAAACTGAGTGAGCCTATTGCAAACGTGGTCCAAGAGACAACTTCGAGATTTCAATGGGCAAAATTGTGCGCCTCTTCACCTTCTTCAAAAAACATCCCTATTACTCACAGCATAAGGGTATGTCACTTGGAGAACAGTCAAAGGTAGAAAAATCAACACAGAGCAATCTGAAGACATTTTTGCAATGCGTCAGTGCGGCAAGCAACGACACACAACTACTGCAGGCTTTTAAAAGTGTTATAACCTTGTGTTCTTCTGTGTCAACCATAGTTATGCCCCCCAGTTACGTGTTAGGAAGAGAATGCAGAACAGGATAGCAGATAGTAATTTACTGTCAGTTTTACTAGTTCATAAGGTCTGTTTCCTGTGTGTCCAGCAGCTTGTCTTCTGTCGTCGTCTCGGCCAACAACGTTCCATGTCTCTAGCAGCCGTGTGCCGGGTCGCTAGCGGCAGAATTGCAAGTCGTCGGTAGTACGTCTACAACATCAGAATGCCGCCTTCGGCGGTGGTAGCATATTTAGGGGCCAGTAGTCATTGTTACCTATTGGTTCTCTAGGAGTGGCCTTTACGGGCAGCCATAATGCCTCCAACCATCATGTCCATAGCGTGATTTCCCAATAGCCGCAACCCGGCCGCAAGGAGTCTCGCTTGCTCGCGCCTCCTTTGTCTTGGCCTAATGTTCACCCATTTAAAGGTCACTTGTAACCACATGAACCAGTCGTCAGTAAGGTCCCTTTTTTCTGGTACCCTCAGGATTGCCCGAGTGATAACTCGCGTCCGGGCCGTCCCAACAAAAAATGTTTTTTTTAGTCACCCCGCTCGCCTCATCTTCACCGACACCCAATAGGGTTGCGCACGAAGATTTCCAAGCTTAATCTCACTTGCAATTCTTAACACAAGTATTCTTACATGGACAGCATTGGCGATCTCTGCACAAATACAAATTTGCTCAGAAAACAGAAATTTGGCCAGAGTCTTCAGTGACGGTAATTACTTGGTAAGGAAATCCATTCTAGCATGAAGTTCCTGCAAAAGAGGTAATCGAAGTAAAACTCTCCCCGTTCACGGTAGATGCTAAATATTAATTAAGGATTCTGCACCATCCTCTTGCTAGAATTTTTATGTCATGATTACCAACACTCATTACCTAAGGAAAAAGGGGAGCTTAGGAGAGGATTCAATTCTAGCATACAGTTGAAATGGATAACTCTAAAATCCTCCTTTACCAACTCAACTATTAGCACCAAAGAAAAAAATTCGGGAAATATATACTTGACTAGATAGTTCTCTCAGATGGTTAAATCTTTGGCTCCATATGGTTTCGTATGATCCATTAAAAATCGAAGGATAAGTGAGGAAGTGTGTTTTATTTTAAAAGGGTTTATTATTACCAGTTCTCCTAGCTTACAAAACTCCGGAACCAACGCTTTTGTCTACCTTGTACAGCATATGTTACATTTGTGACCGTGTACGATATTTGCGCGGAATTGTCATTCATCAACCTCTCTTCACTGCAGAGTAGAAGTGGGTTTTGCTTTGCAGGCTGTCCATCTGAGCTGATATGACCTGAGGCCAGGGCTGAGCCAAAAGGCCTTCACACAGAACAGCGTTCTATGATTTGTTGACTCGAGATACACTACTTACTGCCCACCTCTAGTTGGGCTGCACCAGCCGATCTTGGCAAGTAAGACAAAGGCTGACAATTTCCTCACGAACGTCCTTGTCAGTACCATTTTCAAGTTCAGTTTATGGCAGGGAACAATAGAGGGGTGCTTGGAAGGCCAATATGTACAATAACAGCTTATTTATAAATTTTAAGTAAAGGCACATTTCCAATTTTTCGCGTGCCCCCTGTTGGTCCAGTTGGGGTTGGGGATGCTGTTAAAAACGTACCTCAGTGACCTCGCCCACGGGCAGTAAACACCCCCCGCCAACATATACCCGCTCGCCATTGGTCCATCAGGGGTTATTGATGATATTAAAATGCACTTCAGTGACCTCGGCCAAGGTCAGAAACCCCCCCCCCCCCAACTTACACGCGTAAATTTCTTAATTTACATGATATTTGTGCTCTGATTTGTCCCCAATATGTCTCACGCCTTCTACTTCCTCAAACCAGGTGCCCGTATTGGAGTAGAGCGCGCTTCGCGCGCACTCTAGGGACCCCACTCTAGTTCTTTACCCAGTTTATTTGCTGAGGGTAATAGGCAATGCCTTTGAAAACCTTATAGTTTAAATGCCGGCAAGTCATATAAATTCGGTCCCTTTAAAAGCAAATTATAAATTTATATTCACAAACTGTTAGTTGCATTACTTCTACACATAATTCTTGTCTGGAGTTTGTGTGGGATTAGTTCGAGTGAATTGACGTGACCTACACGAATAGTTGCGGAATTTTATTTCATCATCATATTGCCTTTTGAGTTAAGAAATCAGTGTGATTTACCTTGGACATTTTCATGCGCAACTTCATTGAGTTTCCATGACGATGAGGCGAGTGGGGTGACTAAAGCACGTCAACCGATGCTTACGCAAACGAGATGGCCAACAAAGTCTCACTGACCCCAACATTTGGCGAGCGATCCCGTATGTCGAAACGGACTCGGAGGCTGTCAGCTGCCTTCTCGCACCACTTGGCTTTGAAGTCATGGCTCACGGGCCCCCAATCCATGACCAAGTGCAACGATTTGCCCAATCCATATTTGGAGCTGAGACATACTGTGGTCAAAAATGTCGCTACTTGGGAAATGGACAGGCCACCGCGTCATCTTACGCCAAAACCGAAATGCTACATAAAAAAGCAATCATCACGCCCGAGTACAACATGCGCGATGTAAGTTCAGCAGGTCAGAGCCAGCATGCTGTTAATTATCGTTGCATGTTTGCAGTTATAACTGTATCCTATAAATACTGCAAATGTCTGTGCATACACTACCCTATCTGCTACTACTCTCTGACTATGCCTCTGATGACGAATCAGCGACGGATCTCGAAACTTCAGGCGAATAAAAGTTTTGTCCCAGCAATCAAGCCTTCTTCTTCTAAACCAAAACTTAAATAGCGTTCAGTAGTCACATGGCATTGCTTGCCGCCGTAAAGCACTGCAGCAATTGTTTTAGATTGCTCTGTGTTGTCAATAGAAGCAAATATTCGAGTCACAGGAAGCAGTTCAGAGGACGAAGGTGCGATCACTGAAACAAGAGATCGATTCGCTTGACGTTTCGGAATCCGTTGGGAATCCTTAGTCATAGATAATCGTAAACAGGTCTTAGACATGCACAGATAAGCGGTGATACATGCACAGATTGCACGGTATTTATAGTTCACAGCGGTCACCCGCATGCGTACTATAATTGTCAGTTCTTGTAGTCACCGCTTGAGGTCTTAATTGGTGCGGTGATTGGTCATTTATTGCCACAATATTCTTGTCCGCGTCGGATGCGGGTCTGGTAATTGCGCAACAATTATGCCCGCTGTCGTCGGAGTTGTTGTTGCACCCAGTCCTTCCCACGTGACTGATTCTCTTGCTCAGGAAATGTCTCAGTACACCGTATGGGAACACCAAATCGTTGCATTTGTTGATGGACTGGGAGCCTGAAAACCATGATTTGAGCAGCTCGCGGCTCACGCGGTTGTCCCCTCTTGCGAGGATTTTGGCCTCGGCAAACTTGAAAATATGGTCGGGTCCCGTTGAGTGAGCTGCAGCCTGGGAATTGGCGTCTTTCTTCCCCACCGCCGCTGCATGCTCGGCCATTCGCGTCCGGAGTAATCTCCCAGTTTCTCCGACGTAGTTGCTTCGTCCACAACTAAACCAGATCCGGTAAATGACTCCAGCCGTCTCCTGTCGTGGCAGTGGGTCTTTTGGCCTCATGACTTGGCGCCTGATGGTTGCTTACGGTCTGTGTGCAACTCCAACTCCAAGTGAGGTGAGTAGACGGCTGACTGCTTCCGATACATTCTTCACGTACGGAAGAGCTCGCCAAACGTTGTGGCCAGCTGGACTTGGCTTCTTCTCTCGTTTGCATATGCACTGGTTGACAAAATTGTGCGGGTAATCATTCGCTCTCAGTACCCGTCATACATATTGCAATTCAGCAATTTTGTCTTCCACTTCGCTGCAGTGCGTCTCGACGCGCCGGAATAGCGCTCTTACGCAGCTGCATTTCTGCCGGATTGGGTGGTTGCTGTTGTAGTTCAGGACCTGCATAGTGTTGGTTGCTTTCCTTAACACTTTAGTTTTAAGGCCACCATCGTCTTTGCGGCAAACGAGGACATCTAGGAAGGCCAGCTGGTTAATGAGCAATCACCGGACCAATTAAGACCTCCAGTGGTGGCTACAGGAATGGAAAATTATAGTACGCATGCGGGTGACCGCTGTGAACTATAAATACCGTGCAATCCGTGCATGTGTCACCCCTTATCTGCGCATGTCTCAGACTAAGGATTTCCGACGGAATCCGAAACGTCAGGAAAATAAAGTCCTTCTTTCACTGATCGCATCTTCTTCTTCGGAACTGCTGCCTGGAACTCGTATATTCTCCTCTATTGGCAATCGAACACCTCATGAGACTGTTCGAATTTTGCCAAAAAACCTACTTCACCTTTGGTGGAACGACTTATGAACAAATCAAAGGAACTCCGATGAACTCTTCAATCTCCAGTTTAATAGCGAAATTGGTCCTGCATGAGCTGGAAAAGATTGCCTTCACCCAACATCCCCCGATCTTTTGGCGCCATCACGTTGATGACACGTTCATTATCGTCAAAAGGAACATGCTGCGGAGTTTCCATGAGCTTTTCAACTCGATCTTCCCAGATATACAATTCACACCAGAAAAAGAAAAAGGATCAGCAGCTACCCTTCCTCGACGTATTCTTCATGCGAACTGCCGCCGGCACCATAGAAACGAGGGTCTACAGAAATGCGACGATTACTCCACAGCTTCTTAGTTTTCACAGCAGCCATCCGATGGCTCACAAACGAAGCTGTGTGAGAACGCTCTTCAAAAGAATCCAGACTAATTATAACAACCCCGAAAGAAAGAGCACGTGTGGCTCAACATCTTCGTGACTACTTTAGGCAGAATGGCTATCCTAAAACCTTCATATGCCAATGCTTACGTGCTCACCCTCCGAGGACCCAAAGAGAAACATCCCCCACGATTTGGCATACGCTGAAATCTATCAAAGACAAGTCGGAAGCGACCGAACGTATTACCGCGGGATTAGGCGTTGGAATAGCACATCAACCTAAGGCTGTAATGCGCAGCCGGGTCAAAGGATCGACGTAATCCCAGTGAGAAGTCAGGTGTAGTGTATCACATACCACGTCTGAACTGCTCTTTAAATTACACGGGGTAGACTGGACGCATGCTGGGTTCGCTCATACGCAAACGCAGGTCGGCTGTTGGACGGGGTGATGAATCTTCGTAAGTGGCTGCCCACACCTACGAGACGGGTCACGAGTTCAACTTTACAGATGCGAGGATAATTGCCCACGCAAGCAGCAAGACGGGCCGAGAACTTATTGAAGCCTGGGCGTCGGATGACAACTCAGTTAAGCGATGCATCGAGCGGGCGCCTTCATATGTTGCCCTGCGCAGGTATCCCCAGACTCACGACACTTACGGTCCTGGCCCTCCTTTCCCCTCCCCTATGACTTATGATTGACCTTTTTACCCAATATACTATTACTTGTTTTCGTAGATAATGTTATTTCTGTAAATATTCCAATCCATCACGCCGATCTCGCCCACTAACACATGCTGACAAAGCCCACAGTAGCGAGTCGACGGCGAAATCCAACAATTACTGATTTTCTGCCCGTTCAAATTTTGGCTGTTTTGTGCACACGCCAGACCTA
This sequence comes from Ligula intestinalis, assembly GCA_036362985.1. Classification (NCBI taxonomy): domain Eukaryota; kingdom Metazoa; phylum Platyhelminthes; class Cestoda; order Diphyllobothriidea; family Diphyllobothriidae; genus Ligula; species Ligula intestinalis. The sequence goes on along the minus strand of JAYGXS010000001.1, from coordinate 83,846,571 downwards.
GCCACCACATTTGTTGCTGCTTTTCCCTACTATGACAATGGACTCCTGCAGGAGCCCGAATGCCCAGGCTACTAAAATGATTATTTCAGTGTTCTCAACTTCCTCTTCTTCTGAAAATATTCACGTTCCTGGGATGTGAACATTCGCCACATAATTTTTGACGTCTCCAAAATCGGGAATTATCGAGAAAATTTTATTTTTCTTGAATAATACTAAGTTCTTTTTATAGTTTATTAAGAACTTAATATGCCTAACGCTGCTGATTATTATTTATTATTTATTTATTTATTATTATTATTATTTATTTATTATTTACATTCCAAGTGCTTGTTTAGTGGAGTGAAATGTTTTTGTCAATTGGTGGATTTTGGAAGAAGCCTTTGCACCAACTCTATGTATTTTGATATTTCAGTATACCATTAAGGCAGATAAAGGCATGTGGGTTTGGCTATAATGTGAAATGTCTTTTGTTAGGAAGTTGAGGATGAATGTGTCGGGTCTGAGGATATAACTGATATTTGTAATGTATAACAATAAGTAGATGCTTATCTAAATTATAATAAAAATTACCATGATTTTAGACGTTCACAACCTAATAGGCTTCAAATATAAAGATGAAGACAAGCAACTTGGGAGCAGATAAGATCCCATATAAATGGCAGTAATAGATCCGTGAAGTCGACTGCTACTTCCAAAAACCCTTTCAACTAATGATTTATACATATCGGAATCGAAGAATACTGAAGATAAAATGGGACTTTAAGTTTTTCAATAATTTTTAGTTAACTTTTAAGTGTCACACGAATAATACCACGGGAAGTAGGACTGACGGGACGTAGGACTGACGGGACGTAGGACTGACGACCGTGCAAATCCAACCCCATGAAAACGCTTGCACGCGAGATCAACGCAACGCTTTTGGCACTGGAGAACTCAGGTGCAATATCACCAATCGACCGACGCATGGCGAGAGCGCAAGAAACGGCCCTGGCCCGCTTCTATGGTCTCCCCAAGGTGCACAAAGAGGGCAACCCCCTCCGGCCAATCGTATCCCTCAAAGGAACTCCAACCTACGGACTGGCGAAGTGGCTGTTTCGACGGCTCAAATTCTTGACCGCTGAATTAGACACAACATTCAGGTCGTCAACACAATTCTTGGAGAAACTTAAAGGGGTAAGCCTCCAGCCAAATGATATCATGGCTTCCTTTGATGTCACGTCCCTTTTTACTTCTATTCCACAGGACCTGACCGTCGAGACTATCAGACTACTCCTACGAGAGAAATACGACGAAACGGAGAATCGCCTCAGGCATGCTCAAATCCTCCAGCTCCTTAAGTTCTGCCTGAAGACGTACTTTACCTTCAACGGAACTATCTACGAGTAGGTGAAGGGCATGCTTATGGGTTCGCCCATTTCCGGACTCATAGCAGAGGCGGTCCTGCAACGGCTGGAGACACCTGGTTTTCCGACACCACAGACCGAAACTCTGGGCTCGTTATGTGGACGACACCTTCGTCGTTATTGAGCGGGATCAGGTGCTGACATTCAAGGAACGTCTAAATGCCGTCTTCATGGACATTCAATTTACGATGGAGGAAGAAGAAACCAACCAACTGGCCTTCCTGGATGTCCTCGTATGCCGCAAAGACGATGGTGGCCTGAAGACTAAAGTGTTAAGGAAAGCAACCAACACTATGCAGGTCCTGAACTACAACAGCAACCACCCAATCCGGCAGAAATGCAGCTGCGTAAGAGCGCTATTCCGGCGCGTCGAGACGCACTGCAGCGAAGTGGAAGACAAAATTGCTGAATTGCAATATGTATGACGGGTACTGAGAGCGAATGATTACCCGCACAATTTTGTCAACCAGTGCATATGCAAACGAGAGAAGAAGCCAAGTCCAGCTGGCCACAACGTTTGGCGAGCTCTTCCGTACGTGAAGAATGTATCGGAAGCAGTCAGCCGTCTACTCACCTCACTTGGAGTTGGAGTTGCACACAGACCGTAAGCAACCATCAGGCGCCAAGTCATGAGGCCAAAAGACCCACTGCCACGACAGGAGACGGCTGGAGTCATTTACCGGATCTGGTTTAGTTGTGGACGAAGCAACTACGTCGGAGAAACTGGGAGATTACTCCGGACGCGAATGGCCGAGCATGCAGCGGCGGTGGGGAAGAAAGACGCCAATTCCCAGGCTGCAGCTCACTCAACGGGACCCGACCATATTTTCAAGTTTGCCGAGGCCAAAATCCTCGCAAGAGGGGACAACCACGTGAGCCGCGAGCTGCTCAAATCATGGTTTTCAGGCTCCCAGTCCATCAACAAATGCAACGATTTGGTGTTCCCATACGGTGTACTGAGACATTTCCTGAGCAAGAGAATCAGTCACGTGGGAAGGACTGGGTGCAACAACAACTCCGACGACAGCGGGCATAATTGTTGCGCAATTACCAGACCCGCATCCGACGCGGACAAGAATATTGTGGCAATAAATGACCAATCACCGCACCAATTAAGACCTCAAGCGGTGACTACAAGAACTGACAATTATAGTACGCATGCGGGTGACCGCTGTGAACTATAAATACCGTGCAATCTGTGCATGTATCACCGCTTATCTGTGCATGTCTAAGACCTGTTTACGATTATCTATGACTAAGGATTCCCAACGGATTCCAAAACGTCAGGTGAATAAAACTCTTGTTCCAGTAATCCCATGTTCGTCTTCTGCTCTTTGTTGTTTTGAATGTTTTTCAAGTGTTATACCCATATGCCGGAGCGCGTTATCTGAATTTTCATAGCAGAGGTCTTTATAGTTATCTGGCCTACCTTGGTGTGCGCTTAAATCTCGTAGAATAGTCTCACACAACTCCATATGCTGTTGACAAGCAAATAATTTTCCCTCGTCCGGAAGTAAATCATTCATGTTCGGTTCGAAAAATTTAACAGTTCACACGGAAAAGTAGCACACCGAAGCCAATGGTTTGGCAGTGTACTGCAGCTTTATCATTCAATTCGACATCTATATGATCAACATTCCCGTTATACTCTGCTAGTTTTGCATTTGCTTCTATAAGCGACAACATAAGAGGCTTGAATTAGTGGTGCACCAATTTAAAGAAAATAATTCCTCATTTCTTAACAACAATTTTCACAAAGGGGATTCCTCCGCATTTATGTGTGACACCAGTGTTAGTTCTTAACGGATTCTGTTGTTTTATCTATTGATCAACTTTTAAGTAGCTCAGAAAGCCACATGTCTATATGAAGACAAAACCTTTATCCCGTAGTGAAAATAGAATTGCTTCCTTTCTCGCTACTGTGTGAATAACAGTCAAACGGCATAGTTCAGGTTAAATGCAATTATACGTCAAAATACAGAATCAAAGTGTCCAAAAGTCAGTTTGGGAGGTAGGCAAACGTGAGGATGCTGAATAAAGTGATTGTCCATTGGAACCTCAAATTGAGCGAATTGCTGGGTTCTTGGTTTACTGAGCTGTGGTCTTTGGTCTTGGAACATTGATTGCCCACGCAGTAGTCGGTCGAAGCACACTGACTGCATTTCTTGCCGCTCACATAGGGCATCATCCCACCTACGTTTCCTCTGGAAATAAATGAAGCGCGCGTCATAGTTTGAGATGTATGTTGTCGTTTTATCTAATTTCCAAGACTAAATTGCAAGTCCTGCATTAAAACGCAGCCCCAAGTACTGATTGTATAAAAACCTGTTAACTACGCTCGAAATTGCACGATCCTAAGGATGATGTTGCTAAAATAATTTCATCGGAAGTGTTGCTTCCAATAAGTACTCATGAAATATCAACTGAATACGTAAATATGCATTTTTCAAACAAATATTTAGTACATTGTGTTTTAGTGCTAAGATATTTATAACACGACAGTACACCGCTTTTTAAGGCACCTTTATCGGCCGGCTACAAGAACAACAGACTGTGAAACAACGCCACTTCAGTATTATGAGAAGTTCCCATTAATTTTGGAAGGCCGTATAAATTCACCTCTTTTCTCTAGATTACATGTATTACACCATTTTAAAATATGAAAATAACAGCAAAATGATTGATTGGATCCATATCATTTCGAGAAAGCTCGTCATTTGCCGCCTCTCATTACTTAGGGTGAATCACAAAAGAAAATATGCACAATGAATTTATGCAGAAAAATCGATATAAACATAAGGTCATAAGAAGTGGCCAAGTGGCTAATCAATAACATGAGAAGTTCAAACGCTATGGTCTGCATCCGCAAGTACATGTAAATGAGCAGTCTGCATCCTAACATAAAATTAACCATGGAACAGGAACAAGATAACCATCTTTCCTTTCTCGACGTTTAGTTATCCAGACAGAAAGATGGCTTCATTACACGGTCGGTCTTTCATAAAAATACCTTGAAAGGACAGCATTTGCATTATCTGAGGTTTTTTCCCATTCAATGGAAACGTAACTTGGTATATACTCTTTTCCAGAGAACCAGAGTGATTTGTTCTACGGATACATTGGATGATAAATTAACCAACCTTAAACGCACCCATATGAAACGAGGATATCCAAGTCAATTTATAGACAAATACAGTAAACCTCTTCGACCTAAATTGACTCAGCAATTAGCACCAAAAAAGCCCGTCTTCATTTCCTTACAATTTAAGGGCGATAACATATTAAACACCATCAAAAGACGCCTTCTCAAGGCTATTGAAAGGACGTTATATGCTGCCGATCTGAAAATTTGCAATCCGACGAAGCTTTTACCAGTTCCTCATGCGAAGGATGCCATGCTGTTGCACGCCACTTCAAACTGCATTTATGAATTTACATGCACTTGCGGATGCAAGTAAATAGGGCGACGGTAGAGGCCATTGGCCACCAGAGCTAAGAAACATTTGCCTAGCTGACTGATGAAACAAGAAAACATAATTCCCCGGCCATCAGCTACTGAACATCTGTTAGACTCGGGCCATTCTGTTGACCCCAAAACGTCCTTCCGAGTACTTGTTCGAGCACCAACAACTCGCACTTTACGCTACCTGGAGGCAGCTTACATACAGCGGGTCAAACCCGACCTTTGTAAACAGTTGGAGCATGTAGTGAACCTAATTTTGCCTTGGTAACATTGGCTCCCTGTTTATACATTTTTCCACCTAAGTTGTTATCTCAGATATTTTTTCCCTGTTATTTTTGCAGACCATAGCGTTTGAACTTCTCATGTTATTGATTAGCCACTTGGCCACTTCTTATGACCTTATGTTTATATCGATTTTTCTGCATAAATTCATTGTGCATATTGTCTTTTGTGATTCACGTTAAGTAATGAGAGGCGGCAAATGACGAGCTTTCTCGAAATGATATGGATCCAATAAATCATTTTGCCATATTTAAATTTGCACCAAGGAAACGTTGCTTTAAATTTTACACCATTCTTTCTTGTACTCCTTGGGTCCCAGATTACGTCTCCATCAAATGTTAAACTTGAATACGGGATGTATTTTTGCGGCGACCATTGGCAAATGAACATGAGGTCAGTTAAGATGTCATTGAATTCGACGCAGTGGAGTCAATATCCCGCTGGACAGGCGTCTTGTCTATCCTTATGCGTAGATATTTTACGATCCTAAAAACGCTGATGCGTTTGAAGCTATCACGGTGCACTAAAATCTATGGCTAAAAGGGTTGCCAACAGACAGGATAACTTGGATGTCGCAGTCGGCCCAGCGTGTCTTGTTGTGTGGAGCGGCTTACTGCAGGCTGAGAGTCAGGTGCAATGGCTCCCTCCCAGGCGGGAGCCTACATAGCAAGGTGGTGATGTTGTTTCGCGTGTTAAAGAGGGTTTCGTGCACTCCACCTGCACCCTCCCTCATCTCCAGTCTTGTTGACTTTTTGTTTACAACGAGTTCAGGCATGGGAGTGGTCAGAGAGTGTAATACACCAGACGAGTCTTCTTCCACTGTAATCAAGCCACAGTCACCGTGTTGCTTCTGTTTTCTGAAGCTCAAGGGAAACATCGTCGAGGAGACGGTCAAACTGTCGTATACATGTCTTTGAAATTAGCTATTCCAAGTCAATATTTGCAGTTGCTACGCATATCTAAAGATTTTCCATAGTACCATGAGAACGTGCATTTTCCTATGTTTTTTAGCACCAAAAAATTGCTGCAAAGTGTCGAAGATGTTTGTCGAAATTATGCAATACCATACAAATTGTGGATACTGTCTTTGAATTTTAAAACTAATATGACACCTGCAATATTTTAAATGTGCTGATCTGGTCATTAGTTCAAAATTAGCATGCATGCAGGGGTTACTTAACTCATGAAAAAGAATATTAGTAGAGCAAATTGACAGTGAACCTACGGAGGTTTGTATTCACAGGCAACCAGCAGTCCGATCGGACAAGATTGGTAAGCGCAGCCGACAGCGGTTGTTTCTGCCAAGATAACCTGGCAAAAAAGTAAATTGCATTTATTCAGTCAAAGTCTCATGCCACAATTTTAATAAGAATTTCAAAATGGAAAACTAGCAAGGTGGGATAACTTCTTGGGATTGATGGCAAGGAAATCGCTTAACCAAATATTTTCCTTTTAAAATTTGAGGCATACACATTTATACTAGGCAATTTGCTTACTGCTGCAGTTTTAAAATCAGTCTACTAACTACGTCTTATGTGTCTTATATATGATTAACATTGCGAGATAAATACAGCTAGTATCTGAGACTGTAACATGTTACCCACCTGAGAACGCATTTTAACAAAGAATTTACTTTGGTTAGATAAGCACAAAAAACCAGGGATAGATTTTTGACTGAATAAAATATAGAAGAGTGAAATCTAAACGTTTTAATCATTTAGTTTAGTTCAGACGAAGGCCCAATTCGTTAAAAAGTAGCTAAGAGACGCATTGATACGGTGTAGATATGCAAAAAAGAGGTTAGTTATGTAAGTGCGGCTGGAAAGTGAAAAGTGGTCGATTAGTCCGATGGGGTAAACACAAACACTTTCATCCAAATGATGCGT
>JAYGXS010000001.1:83819061-83839437 GCA_036362985.1 Ligula intestinalis | reverse complement strand
TATTAGTATCAAATTATCCAAAAACAAATTCAATAATACTAAATGCTAAAACGTTTGGCAGAATGATGACTTATTTTGCAAATTTAAACGAGTGATATTTGTCCTGCTGCGTGGGCTTTTATTGGTTTTAACTTGCGCATAAATGCTACGTTTCTGAATTTGAAATATAGAAAAATATTTTTTGTGAAAATCTGTCCTTTTTCCGCGAAAATATATTTTTATGATTCCGGCCAATACACGATAAATATAATTTCACCACCTCACTCAAAAACTAGATATCAGTGGTTGGAATTGTAATAATCCGTTCGATTCCAATATGTATGTGACAGATGTTAATTAACGCTGACATTAAGAAACAATGCCTGTTAATTTGTGAAAGCGTTTTTGATTAACACATGCCTTCCTAGTTCACGTTTGTTTATATATTCCAAGGACTTTTTGAATGGCGCAGCTAAAATTGTTCCTGGTGTAAAAAAATATCATTCTTGCAGATAGGTGGATTATCGATAAGATTAACTAGGCAGGCTACTTTGCCCGGCGTCCAATGCATGCAGTAATTAAAATGCCTTTTTGCTGTGCAAATGGGCACAAGGCTCGTATGTTAATGGGTATGAGTGAAGAGAAAATAAAAAAATATAGCATCTTGGTTTTAATGTTATAATATGGTGACCGCTTACAAAATCAAAAACAAAATGCAATCAAAAAACTCACAATATCGTTCATTTTGATATATTGAGCGTTGACAATGCCGTGTTTGTCATTGTGAATCGTATCGGCGATGTCTTTTTGCGTTTGCCCTACTGATTTGCTCGACACAATATTCAGCAAGCAGAATGCAGGCAAGAAGCAGATCCGATTCAGGTGTAGTTTTCCCATATGCCTAAAGCGAAAGCAATATCACACTGATGGGCAAGATGCCAAAGGTTCGTAAAAGAGAACGAATGCATACAAAATGGATGGTTATGCATTCAATTTTTTATGGACTTTCAATATGTAATCCACAAATTAATAAAATGCACAGCAGAAACGTTCGAGCTATTTTAATCCTGAAATCCTGTTAGGTATCAACATGACTTTTAACGTGTTCGTAAAATTAACGTCAGTAGACATTACAAGCTTACGAACTGACAATATTTTGTAAAGGCAGAACAAATATTGCAGATTTCTTATAAGACACTTATTCGATGAAATTTTATTTCTAAAATAGTTTTAGCAAAGACGAAAACTGCAGGCCTTTTATGGCTATGATATGATTGTATGTTTCTTAATAGATTTTCAGATTTACTGTGCGCGTGTGCAATAGGGTTAAAATTGGGTCACATCTTCTGTAGAAATGGCTTAAATGCCTTGAAAACTTTAAAACCTAGTAAAGTGAAGTTCAACAAACGTTTACAAAGGTGCAATAACGTTTAGCACAACGTCGTATATATATATATATATATATATATATATGTATCACAATGAACATTAAAATACCTCAAAATTACCGATATACACGAAGTTCGGAGGTAAGATCTTGGGCGATAGAACTCTAAATATAAGCAGTATGTCGCAAAAATAAGCAATACCTTAGACTTACTGAAGTTTCAACTGACAGTTTTAAGTTGCCAGCAGTTTGTCGTTTCTACAACTGCTGAATGTCCTCCTATTTATAGGAAAAAATGTATGCCACAAGCCACACAGAATTCTCCAAGGATCTGCCACTCAATGCAAACCCGCACTTTTGCACATTCAAACACGATATCCTACCGCTGGTTGAAATCTTGATATATTGCCCTCGAGGATAAAAGAAAAAAATCATACTTTGAGTGAACTAACTTAGTTGGTCGTGAAAACTGCCACAATTTCAAAATCGTTTTCGTGCAACAGTATCTGATGACGTGCATGTCATTTTTACGTTTTTATAACATTTGTCTTAGAAAAACGTTTTTTATAGGGTTTCATAGTTGGGGAAATAGAAGAAGCAATTAAATATACTTTGATTACTGTTGAATGAATTTGGCAACAGTAACTTATGTAAGCCCGCAAATTAATCCCTACTTCCTGCATGTGTTCCTTTGACAACGATGGTTAGACGGTTTTTGGGTGAAAAATTAGGACACGCAGTGGAATGTACTTTAATAAAAGCTAAATGCATGTTTATTTACCGTACGTACAAGTGTTTTTGATCTTATCTGCAGATTTTCCTAATCCATTTTATCGTTTAACTTATTGTGGCAAAACCCGATTATCAAATTTCAGGTTTTTCGAATTTCACGAAAAATAGAAATGGTAGTTAAGAGGTCGTATACTTTAACTAAAATGGGGTCCAGCTTACAGATCTGGAACTAGATTAATAATGTCTGCAAGGCAAAGCGCCGCGAACATCTTCAAATAGAATGTGGAACGACTTGCTTCCAGCGGTCGGGGAAACTAACTACGACCACATTTTTACACTTGCCTTTCCTATGTTCCCACTCCCTAAAACTATATAAGCACCGTTTTTGCAAAGAAAAATGCTGGGCCTACATAGGCTTCTTTTGCCATGAATTTTTATTTTACCGTATGCAAATATATATGTTCCACTTATATACGTATATGGATTCAGGAATAAACAAACATTTGTATTTTTTGTTAAAAACATTTTTCCACTCTTTAAACAAACAAATACATCCGTCCCTGGAAGTGGCGATCCGTTGGGCAAAACAAACTCTCTGTTGTCAAAAGATGTAAATGCAAGCGGTTTGTTTCTGTTGGTCGACAACGGACTCCAGTCGTATGCCAACCGTTGACACAGGGAACAATGGCTCAGTGGTAAGTGATTGAGACTCTGATAAAAATATTGTGACTTTGAGGCTCGCGTTGTGCAGCGCTTGCGTCTAAGTAGGCCAGAAATAATATCTGCATATACTTTATGACAGCATATTTCAGTCAGTATCAGTCAGTCACTATATAATGAGTAAATAACCGAAGCCCTTTAAAACTACATTGAAATGGTACAGTATTGCATATGTTTTTGTAAAATATGTAGACATTCTTACAAATTGCCTTTGTTGTAAAAAAGTGCATATAAATAATTGGTAAATATGAATTGTTGAAAAGGTGAGACGTTTGCGGAATGGCAGCATACACGTGTTCACTGTATACCCAGTCTCTTGTGATATGCTACTGTAAATAATACGCTATTGACATAAACGAATATTATGTTTGTTTGTAGCGTTATTTCAGGGGGCTGTTGGGTTTAGACAGATTATTATCAAAACGTCTTTTGAAGACGTTCACAGTGGGTTAATGCACAATAGACTCGAACAATGAGTTCCGCTGTTGAATAAAAGTTTGAGAGGCAGATGAATGTTGGTTTGTTTGGCTTAGTTTCTTCTTCAACTGGCAGTCATGTCTTCTGAGGTTCCTACTTAGGACCATTTTAAAGAGATTATCCCACTTGATATCCATACTATTTCTCCTAAGTAACTGAAAAGTTGCTATAAGTTCCTCCCTGTATTGTCTATAATGATATGGAAAAAGATTTAAAGCAGTCAGCCGCTGTTTTATGTGGACTGCTTACGTTCAGTTACTGCCTTGTTAGAACGTCGTAGAACATTTTCAAGAATCCTCATGTCTTTCAAAAGCCAGGGCCGCCAACCCTGCATCGCAGATTCCAGATTCAGCTTCACGAACCCCACGTATATTTTTTCGAAGAAATCGGTATTCAGGTTAACGAACGTCCTTCGTATTGCACCCATGACTGACATTGCTCTCGCTGCTGCTTTGGAGCACTGTGCGGTGACACTTAGATCGTCTTTAATTCTTGAGTTTCGCTGCAATGCGTGTCAACAATCTGCTACGCCATCTTTACGCAATTGAACTAGCGGTTGATTGGATGTTTGTTGCTAAAGTCATAAGTATAACTTTCAAAAGGATGATCTACGAAAATCTTTTTGCATCCTGCAATCGACCGTTCAACATTAACAGGCCATCCGTGCATTGCCCAGTTCCTGTCCAAGCACGCAGGCTGTCACATCAAGGTCACACGCCATAACTCCAGAGACGCACGCAGGGGAGACAAAATATGATGGATCGAGCATGAAGCAAGCACAAGTGCCACCTCCACCACACTTTACGCGAAGCCGACGTATGCTGCTGTCTCTTGTTCTCTGACGATGGCTTCTCGTGTGAAGCCGAAAGCTGAGAAGAATAAAATAGTCATTCCAGAGATCGTGTTTTCTTCTTCTTTTTTAGAGTTTTTCGTACAATAAATGAAACAAAGTAAACCGCGGCAATGGTCAAGTATGGAAGCTCGATAGTCGATAACGCCTCAAAATTGACCTTGAACGTATTATTTCTTCCCACGTACCTGTCTTAATTCCAGGCCACCCACTAGCTTGATGCGTCGGTCAGACGTAGAGGTAACAAGCATAGGCGGTCGGCTGAAGCCGCTCACATGAGACCCAAAATGCCAACGGCACACAAATCTTTGTACGCAAAAGATTTGACCAGTCGGCACATATATAGATTTTTCGATAGAAACCACATGAAAACAAGGCCAAAGAACATATTTCACTCCTCCATGCGATGCTCTTTACATGTTTCTGCTTTGTGAAATAATTGAACGGATTTTGTTTTGGTCTTTAAGCAGAGGATGCAGTAGGCTGCGATTTCGTTTTAACTGTGCTGACTACCGTAGGCTTAAATGCATTCGCATATTTCTAGGTGGGTGCATGCAATGACTTTAGGCCTTTTTGCATTGCAGTTTGTATTATTCTGGGTAATGATAATCGTGTGATGTGATTGTGCGATCACAATGAAGAACCCAGTTTCCATTTCTATGGTGAAAGGTGATTGTGAAGGACGTCAGGGTATTTGTCACATTAAAGACAACGTTTTGAGTTGAGTAGGTAGAAGGAATACTTTCAATACCTTCTCTGCATATCTATTTTGCAGTCCTCCCTGTGTGCTAGTCAATTAACATGGAACGAAATCTGTAAGACCAGTTGGCCAGGAATGGATACCCGAACAACTTCATCCATCATTGCATCCAAAGGTGCATACGGGGAACAAAGTAAAGAGGATGACTAACGCTCTGGCATTTTCTAACATACATTGAAAACGTGTCAGAAGGAACCAAGCTTATCGCTGCAGACCTCGGCGTGGGTATTGCTCATCGCCCGATAGCTACCATGCGTGCACGACTCATGCAAATCAAAGACCCACTGGATGGAGGTGAACAGTCTTGCGTCATTTCTGAGTTGCCATGTTGCGACTGTTCTTGTCATTAAACAGGACAGACCAAGCAATGACTTAGCTCGAGAATAATGGAGCACAAATGGGCAGTAGGGAAAGGCAACCCACTGTCACAGATCGCTACCCACGCTCTTGAAAAAGTCCATGAATTCGACTTCTCGAAAACACGCATAATGACACATAATGAGGGCAAACTGCTGAAGGCCTGGGTGTCAGACCCTAAGTCCATAAACAGGCATGCGGATACACCGCCCTGTTATTTTGCCATCGGTGCCCGTGACCAGAACCCAGTGTCCAGTTCCTCTACAAGCATGCAGGCCACCACGTCAAGGTCGCACGCCCGTACTTCATGAACGTGCATCGGCGACACAAAAAGATATCGGGAGACAGGGACAGGGACAGCGACCAATCAATAATTTCCACCGTTCCCCCCTCCCCTAACAACCCCGTTTATGAGTGTCTGACGTTTGCTGTTTGCATTTACTCTGACGATGGCTTCTCGTCTTGAGCAAAGATCTCAGAAGAAAGCCATCCTTTCAGAGATCAAGTCTTCCTCTTCTCTACAAGAATATGTTGTTAGTTAATGCGATGGAAAGCATTAAAGGAGGCATGCAGGTGCTTCATGTGACGCCAGCTTAGCCCTGTGTGTCGTCGTACTAGAACTGGATAAATATTGCTAAGTAATCGAGCATATGTGGATAAGATGAAGTTTTCGCGTCTGTTGGCTTAAGTTCAAACTGAAATTTCCAACTCAGAAGTATTCTGCCTGTCAACATTATTTTACCTTGCTTTTGAACGACCATAGTCCACTGTGCAAATTTATTGCACACGCTGTATTCTTAATAAACACGCGTTGCACGCTATGCCTTATTCTGTAGAAAGTAACCAGTTTTATGAAGGGTATATGTTCCTGTTTATTTACCCTTACTTTTAAACCATCCAATAAGAGTTGTTTTGCTAAGCCGTTTCATATGCAGTCAGGCATGTACAGCTTATTGTGCAACATACAGGGGAATTCTTTGTGAGAAACAGTAAAAATAAATGTCTCTTCACATTTCCTTTAAATATGTTCGTGATAACGGTCAGATACGGAATTGTAAATCATTAAAAATAATAACATTGCCATGTTTACCCCTTGTTACCACATGGGTAAAATCTCAATGATGAAAGACCTTACGAAAAAAGAGCTGAAATACTCTGGATGTGCAAACGCTACCTGAATACCACCAGCAAAATACGCCATAATGAGAATTCTGCATTGCTGCATTGAGAATTAACGTTTACGTGGTAAAATGGCGGTCTTTCGTGTTGTTCTTTTCGTATTCTGAACCTGGGCTTATGTTACTGAAAAAAACTGAAATAATCAAGAACATTTAGCAAAGGAGATTCTCAGAGGTGGAAAAGATATGATAGAAACCCAAAAATCTGCAAATTTTGTAATTTTTTCAATTACTAGAATTTTCGTGGCATCAACTATCTTTGAGCACATTTATTTATGACTGTCCAGGCTTCTGACGAGGAAGAAGGCAGAGAGGGACAGATGAGTCCCAGTAGCGGTCAGGTGAACGTTTATCAGCGAATGCCAAACCGGTGACACAATGAGTTCTTGTCTCAATGGTCAGGGCGTATGAGGTTGATCAAAAAGGTTGCGAGTTCGTGGCTTAAGTGGGACACTTCTTGGGTCTGACTATAAGTGGCTGGTGACGGCTAGTTGACCAGAAATGGTCATTTCAGTGTCCATTGTCTTTGCCGGCAATCATATTTGCCTATACAACCAGCTTTTACGCATCTCAGGTATTCCGGCATGACCCCCGGCAGATGGAGACAGATGAGTGCTGTTTATAGTCAGGTGTACCTTCATTAACAAGTTAAAATTTTGAGAAGAAAGACAAGATGCGATCGTTGGTATAGGACTTGTATTCATCTGTGGATTCAAAATCCGTCGCGGTATTTCAATTTGGCATCAACATAAACTTAACAAAGAAACGGGTCATTCAGATGGAGTTTACGAAAAAGACGAAGAAACTTATTTGACACCGGGTATTTTCCTTCCTTATGGTTCATCGGCCGCACAAAATTCTCCCCAAAGTCTAACACGAAACACTTAGGTCGCTAAGGGCTGACCTGGACGTCATTCTCCTGTCAGCTGACAGGGAGCGATCCATTTTCATATTGCATAGAACATACTACCTTAAGAAGGTCAAGCAATTACTGGAGAATCGTCATTTTTATGTTCCATGCGAATTCAACTCGATTAAAAAGCTAGTATGCGAAATTAAATCGGCCATGTTGGCATGAGATAACTTGAGTGTAATAACCCCGCGTGAACGATGCAGGACGAGTTGGCAAAAAATTGCCTTTGTCCGCTGCTATGGCTTCCCTAAGGGACAGAAGGAGTGCGCTCCTCTCCAACCCAACGTATCATCGAGAAACACTGCAAATGTCAGGCATAGAAAGGTTTAAACCCTGCAATCGCATCTTCATCTCCTCAATTAATTTTTGCGACTCACATGTTCGCTTGTATCGTCATGTAAACATCTGTATGAACAAGGCGAAGATCACAAATTGAGCAGAATTTATTGACATCATACAATTGCGTAACCTTTAATACATCTGCCATTGGTATTTGCCTCTTGATATAGTAGATAAACTGTTTATTAGAGGAGTGAAGCGTAATAGGTAAAAAGCGTGAGAAATATAAGTCAAAATGTGGGTGCATAGTGAGGGGTAGAGGAGGGGAAGGTAATTATCACAGCAAGGTGGTTTAGGTAACAGTGAAATCTTGAGAAGTGTAATTAAAGGTGGGGGGCAAATTACTGGGCAGCAGTCGGTCATGGCGGGTGGGGGGTGTGCGAGGGAGAGGGGTATTCGATCGCTACCATGGCAATACGAGGCTGCTTACATGATCCGGCTGCTTACAGAGTTCTGGTTTTCCTGTGCATATTGCAGCGACCTTGGCAAACCGTAGAAGACGTCCTTTCGCCGGCCAACATACAACATTAAACGCGGTCTTTTGGTCAACTGTATGTCCAATATCCACTAAGGTCTAAGTGATTGAGCTCCTTGATATTTTATTTTCCACCTTAAGAAGCCACTTTGGCATATGCTCAGCTGAACGTGTTGCCAACTGCCTTTGCGTGCGCCTGATGTATTTGCATCCGCAACTACATGTAAACTCGTAAACGCAGTTTGAGGTAGCATGCATCGGCAGAGTTTCTTTGGTGGGTCTTACTGGAATAGCCGTTGTTGTGCTCATGTACAACAATTTGGAGGCGGGGTAAGTTCTTTCAATCGTGCATTTAAGCCTTCGCTTGATCACTTTGGACACATTATCACCCTTGAAGGGGAGGAAGATGCTCACTGGATTTTTTGCCACGAATATTTCGGTAGACATTTCTTGTCTGCATTTGCCATACTTATCGATGAATCTCTCATGATAGCCATTTCCAAGAAACACTTTCTTGTGGAAACGCATCTCTTCGTCGATCGTATCCGCAGAACAGATTCTAGCAGCTCTATTGAAAAGGCAAAATACCAAGTTTCGTTTATTCTCGATTAGAACGAAGCTAAGGAAGTGCATATATTGCCCTTTCCATGTGGTTTACCAGTAGATGGACCTTTGGATGGAACCATCTGCCCGCCTGTGTAGAAGCACGTCTAGGACAGCTATTGTGTAGTCCTTCTCATGCTTGATCTTAAATTCGATCTTTGCATGTGCTATGTTCATAGCTTGATGTAAAAGTTATCCGTCTTTTGGGTTTTCAACTATGAAAAAAGTCACCCACGTATCGTCGATAAAAAGCTGTCTTTTCCTCGTGTTCGTCTAACTTTCGTTTGAGGTTTGACATAAAAATATCCGCTAAGACTGGTCCTCGTGGGCTTCCCATCTGTCGATACAGCTGTCCATAGAAAAGGAACTGCAAATTCTTCGTGCATATCTTTTGTAGTTCCCGTAGGTGGCTTGCTTCGAGACATGTTTCAGCCGCATGCTTAAAAATTATGTGAATGGTTTCGACCAGTGGCACTTTTGTGAACAGACTTTGCACGTCAAGTGACATCATGTGCTATTTAAATAAACTTTGATTATTTAGCTCGTCTACAAACGAAGAGGTGGCTTTTTTTGCGTGAGCGGCAAGGTTGTATCGGAAATGCTCGATTTTTTGGACTAGCCATTGGTCAAGCTGATGCCGCGGTGAGCCTCTCATTGATAGATTTGGCCGTAATGGCACTCTGGGCTTGTGTTATTTTGGTAGCCCGTATAGCCTAGGAATATGTGACCCTACAGGCCTAAGACGGCCAGTCATGTTCTCGGCTATTTTCTGACTTTCCAACAGTGATTTGACATTTTTAAAAATACGGTCTTCCAGTGCTTTTGTTTCTTCTTTCCCATTAATTTCGGGAGAGAATTAGCTGGGGTCATTTAATATGTTTTCCATCTTTCTAACGTTATCCTTCTTGTTTAGTATCACGACCCCGCTACCTTTGTCTGGTCTCGAGCTAACGACAGCTGTGTCCTTTCGTAGATCCTTTAAAGCATTAAGGTGTTGCTTTGTTAAAAGCGAGCGCTGAGTAAACGGAGTTGTTCTATGTTGAAAGGCGATGTCTACAAATTTCGCTTCAACACTTTGATTGCGGCGTGCACCACAAGAGGTTCACAGCTACGACTGAAGTTATGCAGGTTTGAACACGCCGCACCATAGGCGAATAGACTATTTTGGGAGTCGTAGTCAAAGTGTTAAGCCAGCTTGCAGATTCTTCTAAGGTCGGCTTTAGGTCTGATGACGGATAATATAGATCTTCCAACTGGGCTTCTATCTCTGTCGGGTTTACTTACCTTCTTGGTACACAAAATAAAAGACTTAAGGAGAGGTCTTTGGCTTGTAATTTTGTCAGTGTCAAGTCTGATTTGTTTGTAATGTAGTCGTTAGGGTTAAGAGGGAAGGATTTGTCTACAGGCTGTTTTTAAGCGACTTAATCAAGTCAGCGTGGAATGATTGTCAGGTCTTAGATTGGAGGTTTAAAAAATTTCATGAACAACAACCAACATATGGGGCTCACCGAGTCCAGCACATGCTTTGACTGGATCAGATGACAGCGCATTCGCAAGAGTAAGAATTCGCACTCCTCCATCTTTGACAGAGTCAGACGGTCGAGATTGAGGAGCGTGAGGCGTAAACCATCATTCCGGAGGGTCTTAATCAGTTGGTGGGGATATCTCTGAGACTCTCTATGCCCGTAGAAATTCACATCTAACCAAGTCTCGGGTGATTTTGCATCTCAATTGGGCTAACTGATCAAGCAATTTGACGAGAGCCTGGGAGGCGTCTTTTTAGAAAATGTAAAAAATTTTATATTACATGATAAACGGACATTATTATTATCAATATTTATCAATATTCATTCACTACGACAGCATAAAATCCCATTACCTACCATTAGTGTTATGGTTAATCCACAAGCTTGTGTGTCTGACGGAGTAAGTATACGTTCCGGGATCCAACTTTTATGGTCACAACGCAATCCCGGCCAATAGGCTGAAGTATGTAGCTTCCCCAATGGCCAGGCTGATGGACGCACTATTGCAAGCATCATCTTATACTGGGTGCCTATCCGCTGATTGGTAAGGCGAAGCAACCAAAGCATTTTACCTATATACATGCACATTTTATGTGAAAACAGCTGTCCGTTCACAATGTTTGCAACATCACTTCATTTATGCATTCCTGTACCATGTCAATAGGGTTTTAAAGGCTTCTGTCATTTACCCCAAATATACTGACTGAGGTCAAATCTAAAACATGTCATTTTGTATTACAAAGAACCTTCCATTCGTAAGCTTTCTTTTTAAGTGAACTTGACATTAGACTGGAATTATTTTCGGATCTAGCTTACAATTTTGGCCAATAATTCAAGATTTACTATCCTTCTATGCTTTATATCATACATTTAGGTTCGAGCGAGGTGTTCAAAAGAAAGCCCAAACTAAAATATTCTTAAAAAGCGCTTAACGTTGCGAGGGTATGGATATCATGTTTATGAATATCGTCGGCCGCGTGAGGGGATCTACACAAACCCGAAAACCAAGTGCACAGCAAAATAGACATCCTCAAAAAGTCAAAAACCATTACGCCTAAGATAAAATAAAATATTCAGCAGGTGGCTTTGAACAAGAAAACCGAAGAAATTTACGTTGGGCGCCAGCCACAACCCACCGCCATACACTAAACCAAGAAGAAGCTTGTCAGTTTGCGCAACGATGACATGAATGGAGAGATTGAATGTTATGTCAGCTTTATGAGCGCGTCGATGGCGACGGATTTTGCCCGAAACTGCAGCAAGACTAAAGGTATGACATGCGCAGAGGTGCAGTGAGCGCATCCGTCTGAGGGTAGGCCGGAGTGATCTCGTCAACGGGGGCTGGTTAGTAGGCTGATTAGCATGATAGAAAATAGCATGTGCGACACTGAGTATCCCGGTGAATGCCGAGCCATGCGAATCCGTCCGTGAAGAATTCCGCTGTCGTCTGGACTCGAAAATGGTAAAATTTGCAGAGCGTGTCAAACGCTTGAAACTGGGCACAGGTTTGCATTGAACTAAACCCACATAGTAGGTTCTTGCCCATATAAGAAAGGCCACGATTTTTTACAAGCCATTTATTCTAACGAATCATGCATCAATGGGCATGCATCATTTGGATTCAGTGAATATACATTTCAGAAGGGCCTTGAAAATCGCCATCACTCAGAGCCTATTTTTGACCAAGGATGATAAATCATTATCGACTTTTCGATATGTTGAAAAAATGCGCAACGTTTTTTACACATTTTTATTAAGTCCGACAAAGACCCAGTTTGCAAGCGTCGAAAATTTACACAATAAAGTTCGTTCCTGTTTTCCGAAGAATTTATCTCCCAAATTATATCGCTTAGGACACCTTTTTTCAAATAGTTTTATTCGTCTGAGCTTTTAAACTTAAACATGAGTCCATCGTCATTGATGGGAAACAGCAACAATTGGGGGCTATTTGTGAAGCGTGCAAAACCTAAAGTGTGAACGTGTTGAAAATTAATAAATGTCTGGTGTGGGTGCCTATTGGCAACTGCAGACTATGTCAGTCTGCACAAGTAGGCGAGATTGGCGTGTTGGGTGGGAATATTTACAAAAATAAAATCATCAGCGAAAACAGGCAACATTTTAGGAGGAAAGGTACTTAAACTTCATATGGGAGGGAGCAGAAGGGGGAGAGGACCAAAAAACCACCAGTGCCTAAGGTCTGGAGATACCTTTGCAGGGCAACCAATGTGAGCGCCACCCCCATACATCGGTTAACTGAGCTGTCATCCGACTGCCAAGCTTCAATCAGCCCGTCTTGCTGCCAGCGTGGGCAATTATCCTCGCAGCAGCGAAGGTGAACTGGTGACCCGTCTCGTACTTGTGGCCCGCTACTTGAGACAGTGTGTAATCTGGCAGAACAGCCAACTTACATTCGTGTATGCACGAACCCAGCTTACGTCCAATGTGTGCCATCTAATTTATTGGACAGTTTGGACATGGTATGCAATGCACTATGTCCAACGGCTCATTGTTATTCAATGGATCCTTGATTATCATGAGAGGCTGAACATCATAGCTTTTGGAAGGTGTGCCAATTCGACGCCTTGTCCCGCGGCAATGCGATCGGTCGCTTCCGGCACATCCTTGATATATGGCAGCACATGCCAAAATCGTAAGGATTGCTCCTGTTTGGATCCTCGGAGGGTGAGCACGTAGGCATCGGCTTATGAAGGCCATCGGATAGCCATTCCACCTAAAATGGTCGCATAGATGTCTGGCCTCACGTGCGTTTTCATCTGGGTTTCTGGATAACTTCGAGCAAGCTTCTCACAAAGCTTCTTTTATAAGCCACCAAATGGTTGCTGTGAAAACTGAGAAGCTGTGTAGTGTTTGTCGCCTTCTTGTAGACCACTGTTTCTATTTTACCGTTGGGTGTTCGCCTGAAGAGCACGCCGAGAAAGGGTAGCTGCTAATCCTTTAATTTTACGTCGTCAATTGTATATGTGACAAAATTGCCGTAACTAGCCCCCATTTGTTGCTGTTTTCTATCTCTGACGATGGACTCCTGTAGGACTCCAAAAGCTCAGACTGATAATACTATGATTCTGGCTATCGACACAGGTTCTTCTTCTCACTACATACACAAACATGGGATGCGAACCATTGCCTCACTTCATAATTATGAATGTCAGCACGGCAGCCAGATTAAAAATAACTAAAGTTATCCAGCCATTCAAGATAATTTTTGAAATCATTTGGTCGGTTAAGAGGGAAATATATTATGTGGTTGAGATTTTATCAATGCAAGCCGAACGCAGACCAATACGATCTATGTCTTATTATATACCTCTGGGAAATAGTTAAGGATTATGGGGATGTAATCAGATGAAAGATGAATTAAGGTAACGGGCTAGTTACAATGTATAATAATTGGCTATCCTTAAATATTCTCAAATTTTTTTAGCGCTACAATCGAGTAAAGGTGGAAGGACTTTCTAAAACTTAGAAGACGACCGCAGGCGGAAGACATCAGCAACAGATCGCGAAGAATTAGCATCGTTAACTGCCATACAGTCCCCATATTTATTTCATCCTAGCCTAATTTATAGTGCCAGTTTAAGTATTTTCGCGATCCTTAATGGAACTGACAATTCGCTTCTAGAATTATGCTTCAGCAGCTGTCGTAATTTTCTAAGTCGTCTTTAAAGAAAATGTTGAACAGAAGACGAAGCAGTATTTGATTTAGACATTTTTTGTGGAATAAAACCAAGAAGACATGCTCTTAGGCTTTGCGATGGGTCATGGAGGTAATGTGGATCATTTACTGAAGGATGCTGTGCCAATATAAATTGCTTGTTAAATTAGTAAGCAATTCCTTCCATATGTGCCAAAGTCGAGGTTGTTTTGCTTCACCTTGTGCTTTACAAAAAGGGAGACTGGAAGACAACAATGAATTAATGAATGAATGCGAAGGTTCGCGATCCAGGTACTTGCATGGATGAGGAAGAAGGTAGGTCGAGCACCAGATCAATTGATTTATTGTTCTGAGCTTTCGAACACTTACAGGTGTCCATCTTCAGAGATGAGAAAGCAACCAAAAACGAGGATAATTATAGTGGCCAAAGGCCAATCAAATGCCAGAAATCGTCAGGTTTTCTGCGTGATCACTTGCAGAAAAACGTCAAATAAAATGCATAACTAAAGGATGGATGTCTAATATACTATTCTTTGTGGTCACTGAAATAACCAAGTGTGGTTTCTTTGAACAGCGGATGATATCTACCAGTTTCGAGAGTTTTGACGGTCAAGTGTTTGCATGTGGCGGTCAAACTAAGACAGGGAAGGATGGTATTGGGGATATAATAAGGCGGGTTTTGGGATGCTCGAATGCAACTAGAAATGCCGGGAAGAAAATTAATGACATCCTGTCTGCAGGAGACGATGCGCAAGTCAAGCGATGCCCATGAATTTGAGGATGAAGCGTCGGTCGTAAGACAGAGAGCCTGGTAATTCTCGTACCTCGGCAGGGCTTTTGGGTCCAGACCGACAGCGTCTAGACCAACAGTCTACTCGTCTTTTACCCGATGCTGCGAATTTTTGTGTAGGATAGTTACCTGGCTGTGAAAAATTGGCATTTCTGGGTTAAGCCGCAGCCCTGCCTCGCAAAGCGCCACCAACACAGCACACATATTCTCATTATGTTGCTCGATCGTCCTTCCGAAAACAATAAGTTTATGCACGTAAACAAGGCATAGGCGAGGGCAAAGGTGAGGCATGAGCCGCGTTGCAAAGGCCGAAAGGAACCGTCTCGACCTCAAACAGTACTCGTGGTAGGCTATGTGCCGTCTTTTGACGATATTTTGGCTCAACCTACACTTTTCAAGTAACTGGAAGCAAGGTTAACTGTGGATAAACACTGCGACATAGCTAGAGAATACAGTTTGCTGTCAATGTACAGACTTCTACTCCGCCTCGAAGCCGGCGGGATTTAAGCAAGCCATGAGCCTCTTTGGTACTGCTCGCTCTCTCAAGTCCGTCTGAGCCTCCAAAAATGTTCTGTGCGTTGCAGCTCCTGCGATGTTTGAGGCCATCTTTACTGCAGTGGCCCCGCTAACTTTGCTGATTGGTCGCCTGAATCAACGTGTCAAAGTTGTCCCGAGTCTCTGTCTGCTCCTACGCCACCTGCACATCCTTTGTTCAATAAAAATGTTAAGACCTCTAATTTCACCACAAAGTCTAGTCTTAAGCTTCTATAGTTCAATGAAAACGGCCTACTCGACATGCTTGATCAGCTCCTTGCCATCATACGGTCGCGCAGTATCGTCATAGCGACTATCTAAGATAAAAAGTTGAATAAATTCACCGAGATCTCTTTCTGTGCCACATGCACGGTCTTCTTTGGTGACCGCATTCGCAAAAAAGACGAAAAATAGGCTTTCTTTGTGAACAATTACATTGCTTACCATCAACTGTCTCTGAATTGCGTCAACCTGATGGAATTATTGGTAATTTCCCCCGACATTGGCTTGGCAACGATAGCCATCGTGCACGACAACATATCCAAATCTTCCAGTCATACCAATTCCAGCCCTCCCTACTCACCTTCTGGAGACAGTTTTGTGACTTAAATAACAACCGCAACATGTGGTGCGCTAACTAAGTAGAGATTTCCACTAGGATAAGACATGACTGATGAATTAGAACACGCGCTCTTAGCAGTCCATAATGAGGTCATTAAACGCAGCGCCAAAAATGTACAATAAAGTTCTTTTCTCGTTTCCCAAAGAATTTTTTCAATCAAATTATACTTCATGGAATGCCTGTTTTTCGAATTCTTGAAAGAATTCGCTACGCTACGAAAATATAAAAAAATTTGTTTCAGGAATCACATCTCCTTCTTCAGATAACAGGATGCGGACACACGTTTCAATTTCATGAGGCAGATATGCTCAAAAGTTATTGAAGCCGGCTCTGCCGTAAATTGCCCTTGTCTTCGTTATTGGTACTACAGTTGATACATACGGGCAGTTGCATTGCCCTTTTTCGTATATGCTTAGATTTTCTTAAGCTTTTATGGGTGAGATCTTCAGCGTCTCTGAGCCACGTTGCATCACGCTTTGAGTGGAACACGAATATAGAAATGGTATGCAGGCAAATAGGCTAGCAAGGTATCAGGAGTGAGCCCCAGCAAACTCTCATAATTATATTAGACATCGTGTTGCGTGCCAACGAAACCATGGCATTACTTCATTATATGTGTCTCCATTTCTTTATGTGGGAATGTCTGAGTTCAAACGGGAGTCGGAGAATTTGGCCACATTCAGTTTGTGTTCTGAACAGTTGCATTGTCGTATTATGAACTGCATCCGGGAAATCATAATTTTCCCTTTGTTGGCCAATGCAGTGCTTTGCAGGATTACCTTGTGAATAATATCCAGACCCTTCCGTGCAATGAATTCATCAATTTAGGCCTTGTTTACTCTTTCTTTATTCTGATTATGAGATTGGGCAGAGCTACTGTGGCCAGCAAGATCAAGTAAGGAAGGTGGAGCGGACGTATTTGCTGCTGCTTGTGTAGGCGTTTTAGTCCTTGGCAGTGAGTATATGTGCTTGCTTCTCTTACGACAATCCAGTTGACCGTGCAAATAATCCACGGTCTCTACGTCTACACGCCTAAAACGACTCGCATGGTACGTATTTACGAAAAATTAATTTTGGACGGAATATTGCGTTCTAATATGAACGTGGCAGTAACACGTGTACAAGTTAACTAATGGCTTAAAGTAGTTTGCAGTCAACAGCAGGACACACCACGTGAATTTGCGTGCGTGACCGAACATGCAGAGAGATTGAAATGCTCCAGGTAAAGGGTACACGGGCGAACCCACTGATTTGTATTCACTCAGTCGATACCAGTTGACCCCGTTTCGTCAAACCTAAGGTGACAGACGCATTTCCGAACATGGTTGACGCCCCTGCTGGCTACCTATTCCATTTCCTGTCACACCCGAAACCAACGCAAATTAGATTTCTATATATCTTACTTGTTCCCTTTCTGACAAAGCACCGAGATATTCTTAAATTTTCAATCGAACTCATCAGGGCATGGTCACATTTGTTTGATAGCCTTGGGCTAATATAGTTACTTAGGTAACCAGTTTAAGCTAGCATGAGAGCATATTGTGTAGAATGCTGATATTTCAGCTCTCGCAGGAATTCACGGTCAGAAATACAAGTTGCAACGAAAAAGTTTGAGAAACGTTTGCGGAATGGAAGCCTGTACATAATGCTTCGTCATTTCATTTCCTTTTCACAAAAACCAGGTGGTTTTTGTGCATGCGCAAACCCCGAATGTGTTCAGTCTGACCAGTGTAGTTATATGTACAGTTTGTCTTCGGAAAAATTAAAAGGATAAATTCTGTCCACCATATGTACGGAATTATGTTCTACGAGCCATAATCACGCGTTAATTGATATTTAAATTTTAACTATTATTTTCCAGTAAATTGCGTGCTTATACATAAACTAAAAGAGATTTGTTCTTTATATGTTAGTGTTCAATGTCATATTAAATGCAGTTCGGGCGTAAATGAGGAGATTATTGCTTGCCAGCATAACTGTCCTCAGAATGCTGTAGAGGATAACAAAGTACGTCGAGTTGTAGTACATGGGTTAATCTGGACCTGATCCATTTGTACAACAGGGTTTATTCTAATTAACTTGGCCATGCTTTCTGATTCAAAACGCAGAATGCCCATATTTATGTAAGCAACCCTCATACAGGAGATAAATGGTAATATCTTAATGTCGATCGGCAAATGAGATATATCATGGGAAATTGCAATGCAAAATCTTATCTCATTTTTAGGATTTCTAAATGGAGAATACATTTCAAATTATTTATGATTTGTTAGGTTTATTATTAAATGTCGCAGCAACAAGGCTCACATTTTTGAATTGTGATGCTCTTTGAACTATCTGTGCATGAACAGAAAATTCTCCTGATGAAGCACTTCGACCTATTATCACACGTTTTTTTATGAACGCAGCATAAATTCTTCGTAGTCAGACTTATTAATCGGCGTTTTTCTCCTACCTGTACCATGAACATCTATAAAATGGTTGTATGCTTCCACACAAAATGTTAACTGCCATAAATAGAGCCGTAATCTGAATCACATTTGGTTAATGCTGCCTGTGCATACTACAATGTATGCAATAGAACAAGTCTGATACATGAGGTCTTATGTTTACCGAGGATATACTGCACAATCAATCTAGAATTCAGCAGATTTGGTGGGATTTGAACTTGCAATATATTAGCTGTCAGTAGTGCCTCATAAATATGTTGTTGGCAGCGTTAGGTATGCTAAAAACTTCCCTTGCTCCCGTGTGATCTACTCGCACGGTAGCTGCCGAGATTTTCACAAAGGGGTCAATAGCACTATAAAATTTAACCAGAACTCCTTTCAAATAATCAGGAGCTCCTCTGCATTTAGTAGGCGTATTTATAGAGAATTAATGAACAGTCAATCTGCGTTGAATCTTGTTTTCTGTAACGCGTCCTGATTCGAAAATCCAGCCGACTGCAGCAGACCATGCCAGACGATTTGTCCATTCTCAGTGGTCTAGATGCTTAGAATATATCTTGTCTCTGGTCGGTAAACAAGTCCACCTGTACGCATTAAAAAGAGGTCTACGGACTTTCCAGACATTCCTCAAGTACAAGTGAGCTATGCAGACAGTGAGGATAGCCAATTTAGTCGCCTATGCTGTATTTTGCATACCCCTGAAGACGTTTAATCCTTAACCTATTTACGCTGGGTATCTATCGAAAGAAGTTCAATTCAACAATGTTATTTTCTGGTTTGCCGAAGCGCCTTACACAATGCCTGTCTCGTGCAAGGCACCAATAACCAAACTGGTATGTAAAAATCTACTTCACGCATCCATCAAACATTTCGTATTTCGACAGTTTGTCTTCTGATTAGACGTAGTGCAGCATACTTAAACTTATGAACTCTTTACTGAAATTGCTGTTTCTTAAAACGCCGCACTTGAATATTACTAAGGCTTAGAATTGCATCACATTTTGCGGATAAATAGGACATAAAGAAGGACCAGCTGGTTTTAATCTAGTGCTCTCGTCGTATATTAACTGTCTCGAAGCAGACGCTGCGAATTTCTTCAGCAGTGAATAGCAAAATGCATTTTATGACGCGTTTGATTAAAAGATCCTCCGCATACCTTATCCAAACCTTCGATATGGTGAACGAATACGATTTTCTTGATGACTGTTATAATTGTATGTTCAGAACTGGGACGTTCTATTAACGGGCTGTTTTCATCTCAGCATATATCATCATACGATCAAATATGAGGTATGTGTTGTAAAACAAATAACTCTGTTAACTTATTTGCGCGTGCTGCGGTTATTTTTTTCAAGCATAGTCGATTCTAAAATGGATCCGACAAAGCAAAGGGAGACCAGAATGGCTATTTCTGGCTTGTTAGCCGTCATCAGCCATTCTAAATTCTAGGACTAGCAATATTTGATTCCGCTAGCCCAAGTAGTTCCCGAAAAAAATCATCTTTGATAAACAGAGTGTTCTCACGCGTAATTTTTAATTCGATTTTTCTAAAACAATTTTGAACGATTAACAACTTTCGCTATCGTTTCAATGAGGAATCTTATTTCAGCAACTAGTCACAAGCGGACTAAATCTTCGTTTAGCGTGCTCTGCCACGTATAAATGTAGAATGAGAGTATTTTTTACGCATGCAGTTAAGCTGACCTAGATATAATATTCATGCGTTCTATGCTAAAATGTAGGCACTTGATTCCTTGAATTCCACAAACAATTGTACATACTCCGTGCAACAACTGATTTTCGAAGTGTTTCATGGAATCAGACGTGGTTTGTGATAAATTCGACGAACTGCTCATGTCCAATTCTATCCATTTTCGAAGGTACATAACGTCTTTTTGTCGCATGGCGTTTTGTAATGGCTCTTTTCACACGTGTTGGTGAAGGCTCCGATGTTTTCGTCAGGTTGTTATGATGCTGAGGCCAATGAAAGAAAAATATCACTTATGAGTAA
>JAYGXS010000001.1:83656964-83818961 GCA_036362985.1 Ligula intestinalis | reverse complement strand
TTCATCACACCCCAGCAATGGCCATCCAAGAGCCCTGACCTGAATGTAATGGACTTTTGCATTTGGAGTGTACTCTTACAGGAGGTTCAGAGACGAAGAATAGGAATCACTGATATTGAGTCAATAAAAAATGTGTTGATGGACACATGGAACAACATCCCTCTTGATGTCATTCTTCGAGCAGCTCAGAGCTGGATGGATCGCTTACGTCGCTGTTCTGCAGTTAATGGACAGCATTTTGAGCAGTATCTGTAACTTGTTATTAGGAAACAGTTTGTTACTTACACAATAAAGTTGTTAGTTATAATTGTAATCAATAATTTTTATTTTTATAACAGTATAAATATTATCATAAATTTAGGGGTTTTTCGTGGGGCACCCTGTAGTTCACAATCTTCTCCTTCTCACTTAGGCCGAAGGTCAGGACAGAGTCAAAAGGACCGTAGGTTTGAACTGACACCTAGGCGTGCGACCACTCCCCTATGTCAGCGCACAAAAAATGGGGAAGGGGTGGGTGGTTCAGATCCCAATGGAGCAAATCAGTTCGTTTAAAGTACGTAGTATGCGTAAAGTGTCATCGATTACTCTTCGCCCACACACCATTCCACTGACCAAGCCGGTCAGTTGTCAGATGTGTAGATTGGGTACAGGAACTGAGGCGGTTTGCCACAGGTTTTCGAGCAGGCGCATGTGGCTCTATAGGCCCATGCGATAAGTGAATGTGCATGGACATTGCGGACAGGAAAAGCGATGTGGTGAGTTAATATCAGGGATTGCGACATTGGTTTACCGGTCTCCGTGCGTTGGATTAGCGAGTAATCTACCAATATGCGCCCGAAATGACGAGAATTTGCTATCGAGTCCACCTTGCTGGTGGTGGGGGTGAGGAGCGAATGGGCGTCAGGAGTATTCTTGTCGGCGAAAGGATCGGGAGAAATTATATTCTTCAGAGGGAGAAGATGTTATTGCTAGGAACAACCAGCTGGCCTTCCTGGATTGCCTCGTTTGCCGCAAAGACGGCGGTGGTCTAAAAACTAAAGTGTTCAGGAAAGCAACCAGCACTATACAAGTTCTGAACTACAACAGCAACCACCCAATCGATCGTGAA
The DNA here is from genome assembly GCA_036362985.1 of Ligula intestinalis. Taxonomy (NCBI): domain Eukaryota; kingdom Metazoa; phylum Platyhelminthes; class Cestoda; order Diphyllobothriidea; family Diphyllobothriidae; genus Ligula; species Ligula intestinalis. The sequence continues at coordinate 83,817,853 of JAYGXS010000001.1, read as the reverse complement.
CGCAGCTGCGTAAGAGCGCTTGACTGGCGCGTTGAGCCGCATTGCAGCGAAGTGGAAGAGAAAGTTGCTGACTTGCAACATGTTCGACGAGTACTGAGAACGAATGGTTACCCGCAATTTTGTCAACCAGTGCATACGCAAACGAGGGAAGAAGCCACATCTAACTGGCCCAAAAGTTTGGCGAGCTCTTGTGTACGTGAAAAATGTATCGGACGCGTTTAGCCGCCTACTCACCCCACTTGGAGTTGCGCATAAGCCAGAAACAGCCTTCAGGCACCGGGTCTTGAGACCGAAAGACCCACTACCACGGCAAGAAACGGCTGGAGTCGTTTACCGTATTTGGTGCAGTTGTAGAAAATACAAAGAAGTCAGAGAAACCGGGAGATTACTCCGGACGCGAATGGCCGAGCATGCAGCGTTGGTGAGAAAAAAAGGCGCCAACTCCCAGGTTGCAGCTCACTCGACGGGACCCTGCCATATTTTCAAGTTTGATGAGGCCAAAATCCACGCAATAGGTGGCGACCGCGTGAGCTGCTAGAGTTATAGTTCCCAGGCCCCCAGTCCATCAACAAACGCAATGATTTGGCGTTCCCATACAGTGTACTGAGAAGTTTCCTGAGCAAGAGAATCAGTCACGTGGGAAGGGTCAGACGCAGCAACAAATCTGACGACAGCGGGCATAATTGTCACGCCATTATCAGGCCCGCATCCGACGCTGACAAGACAATTGTGGCAATTAGTGAGTCGAACTCAAAGTGTCAAGATAGTACCGCATCAAATTAGACCCGAGCGGTGGCTACAGAGTTAATTAACTATCGCACGCAAGCGGACGACCACTATAACCTATAAATACTGTGCAGCCTGTGCATGTTTCAGTCCTATCTGCGCATGACTATGACTATGCTTCCATCGCCTATGAATTCGTGACGGAATCCGAAACGTCAACAAAATAAAACTTTTGTTTCAGTGATCGCATCCTCTACTTCTGAACTGCTTCCTGGAACTCGCATATTCTCCAATCTTGGCAACAAAACGTTTATTGGCCCGACATTTCGGATTCTCGCTTAAACTCATCATCAGAGACTCACAGGAAGAAGTGATCGATGCAGAGGATGCGCGATAATTGCAGTCTGCAGTAGTCACGCGACCACATATGTATTGCAATTAACAGCCCTGGTGGTCACCGCTGGGGGTCGCGATTGATGCGACGATGGCTTGGCAGTTCGCGTCCCAGTAGTTAATGGCCGTGATTTCATAATCTGTTTTGGATGTTAGCGTGATAATTACGCGACATTTTGGCTTGCTATCATCAAAATTATTAGTGGCTCGCGTTTTCCCCATGTGACTGATTCCCCTCCTCAAACAAAATATCATTAGATAATATGGGAACGGCTATCCATCGCGCTTGCTGATGCACTGTCTGATCTTTTGGTTCAGTTCACCCTACTCTATCGACCACCGAGAAGAGAGCCCGTAGTAGATGCCTCCTTGCTAGAGGAGCTGGAAAAAGTTACTGCACGATCGGACATCCTGATTGTGGGGGACTTTTACGCGCCTCACATCGACTGGGGTGCAGCCTGCGCAAATAGCTCCGATCTAACCTTCAACAGCTGCCTTCTGTGCATGACTCTGCAGTTATTTCTCACGCAACACGTCACTTTTCCGACAAGGATGTGCGATGGCCAACAGTCCAACTGTCTGGACCTCGTTCTCACGAAATCGCAGGACTGCATCGACAAAGTGTTATGTCCCCCACCACTAGGTAAAAGTGACCATGTTGTACTGCTATGGGAGTACTCGTAATTCTAAATACTGGAGAGACCCTCAAAAGCCAGACGAAATATTTGGCGAGGCGATTTCGATCGAATGAAAACCGAACTCATGCGCACCGAGTGGGAACCTCTATTTCCTGGAAACATAACTGCGGAATGGGAAGCGTTCCAGAACACACTCCACAGACGTATCGACAAATTCTGTCTAATTTCGCGAAAAAAGGTGACACTAGACCGCAATGGCTTACGCAGGTCTTAAAAATAGAAGTGAACAAAAAGCGAAAGCTGTGGAAAAATGCTAGCATACAGGACTCCTGCATTTGTCAGTGCCTACAAAACTCAGAGAAACTGGGTCAAGGGTCTTATTCTCAAAGCAAGACGGGCTTTCGAAGCAGACCTGCTAAACCGGGCCACAGTGAACCCCAAACTGTTTTACAGTTACCTCAGGCAGAGTACCAAAAACAAGGATCCGATATCCCTGCTGAGGACCGCTGAGGGAAGAGACTTGATAGATGATGAAGCAAAGGCTGATCATCTTTCGAATTTTTTTCCGGTCAGTCTTCACAAAGGAAACGGCATACGATCACCCCACCGACGACACCGAAGCGGATACAATAGTTGAGACTGTCCAATTCCCCGAGGCTGTTGTTCTTTAGGAACTCATAAGGTTAAAAGAATCCAAGTCACCAGGTCCCGACGACGTACCAGCCAAGATTTTGAAGGAGCTCGCCAATGAGTTGGCCAAACCACTCTCTATGCTCTTCCGAACCTCCTTCGAGACCGGATGCCTACCAGTAGATTGGAAATCCGCGAGGATTACGCCGCTATGCAAGGGGGAAAGCCGGGTTTCAGCGAAAAACTACCGACCAGTCAGCCTTACTGCAATCTGTTGCAAAATCATGGAAAAAATTATCAAGCAACAACTTATGCAGTTCCTGGAACAAAACCATCTGCTATCGGATGCTCAGCATGGTTTTCGTAGAGGTAGGTCCTGCGTAACAAACTTGCTCTACTGTTTAGAACGGTGGACTGAGGCAGTCGATAGTGGAAATACAGTGCGCGCTGTCTATATTGACTTCAAAAAGGCTTTCGATAGCGTGCTGCACCACCACCTTCTTTATGAACTCAGCCGTATAGGCGTAAGGGGAAGGCTCCTTACGTGGATAAAAAGCTTCCAAATCGGTCGCTCGCAAACTGTCCACATCAGCAACAAACATTCAGCCAAGGTTGAGGTTGAGAGTGGTGTTCCCCAAGGCTCCGTTCTCAGCCCTATCTTGTTTGTTATCTACATCAACGAATGTGTCCGCGAACTGGATTGCGGTATCGCCATGTTTGCCGATGATATAAAACTTTGGAGCGTAATTCGAACTGCGGCTGCCGAAGTGCACTTATAGGAAAATATAAATAGACTTCGAAAATGGTCGGCAGACTGGCTCTTACCGTTCAATGAGAGCAAGTGCACCACCATTCGAGTCGGCAAATCCGGTTCTTCAAACGGCAAGGCTTACCGACTGAATGAAATACCATTAAAGGAAGTGAACGCACAGAAAGATTTGGGAGTCTGGATCACGCCCTCGCTTAAACCCTCCCTGTATTGCACAAAGGTAGCCAAGTCTGCTGTGTCGATCCTATACCTCGTCAGATGAGCTTTTTCTACCTTCAATGAAGAGTGCTTCACAAAAGTCTTCGGAACCTTCGTGCGACCGCACCTAGAATCCGCTATCCAAGCTTGGAGACCCTGGGCCAGGAAAGACATCAACATCCTGAAAAAGGTACAACGGCGTGCAACCAAACTTGTTATGGGGCAGGGCTCGCAGCCTTATGAAACACGGCTGTCGAATCTCAACCTCTTCCTATTGCGCTATAGGCAGCTTCGGGAGACCTGATAGTAGCATTCCGCGTATTACGTTTCAAGACTGCTGTCTTATATCAGGGGATTTTTTTGAATTAGCAACGACCACGAATCTAAGGGGTCATCCTCTCAAATTAAAGGTGAAAGGGGGCAGGCTGGACGCTCGGAAATACTTCTTCTCAAAAAGGGTGGTTGGAGCGTGGAATGCGCTTCCTCAGGACGGCGTTATGTCGCAATCGCTAGAGGGTTTCGAGCGAAAACTGGATCGATATAGCAGTGCACGATGGATTGGAACTGACAATTTACAATAATGATAATGCTACTTCCATTTTTTCAATAGTATTAGTTTTTATATCCATTTACGTTTGCTATTTATAACGCCCTCCCACGCATAGCCTCATGCGAGGGTCTCCACTGTCTACCCTACTTGGCTATCTGCGTACCGTGATTACCCCGCTAGCGATCTTGTCAGCCAGACCTGACGGCCTAAACATTCACCCTTGGTTCGACCAAAAGCGGACTGTCGACGATCTGGTCGGATGCCTCTGTTTTTCCAGTTCCGTTGGCGGACTCTGCAATCAGCAAGGAAGAATCAGGATGCGGCTTCCACACGGTGATGATCCTGGGAACCTTTGCAATGCCCCCCCGTTGGAATCCCCTTTTTTTCTCCTAAATCCCACGCATTACCCCCACAAGAGCGACAGTTTTTCGCCTAAAAATCCCTGAGGAGTTTTTTCACTGTCTGCTCCTATTTTCATCCTATGACACAGGACAACTGGCCTCGCCAACAGTCTGAGAAAACAAATTTTCTGCTACCACTGCACATATGTACAACTTGGGCACTCAAAGAAATTTTCCTACAGTATTTGCATTATGTGATTTTTGTTTTCATTCAATGGAAACGTAACTTGGTATATACTCTTTTCCAGAGGACCAGAATGATTTGTTCTACGGATACATTAGATGATAAATTAACCAATATGAAGCAAGGATATCGAAGTCAATTTATAGACAAATACAGTAAACCTCTAAGACCTAAATTAACTCAGCAATTAGCACCAAAAAGCCCGTCTTCATTTCCTGACCATTTAAGGGTGATAACATACTAAAAACCACCAAAAGACGCCTTTTCAAGGCCATTGAAAGGACGTACTATGCTGCCGATCTGATAATTTGCAATCCGACGAAGCTTTTACTAGTTCCTCATGCAAAGGATGCCATGCCGTTGCACGCCACTTCAAACTGCATTTAGGAATTTACATGTACTTGCGGATGCAAATACATAACGCGAACGCAGAGGCAATTGGCAACCAGAGCTAAAAAACATTTACCTAGCTGGCTAATGAAACAAGAAAACATAATTCCCCGGTCATCAATTACTGAACGTCTGTTAAACTCGGGCCATTCTGTTGATCCCAAAACGTCCTGCCGAATATTTGTTCGAGCACAAACAACTCGCACTTTACGCTACCTGGAGGCAGCCTACATACGGCGGTTCAAACCCGACCTATGTAAACAGTTGGAGCATGTAGTGAATCTAACTCTGCCTTGGTATCATTGGCTCCATGTTCATACATTTTTCCTCCTAATTTGTTACCTCAGATGTTTTTTCCCTGCTATTTTTGCAGACCATAGCGTTTGAACTTCTCATGTTATTGATTAGCCACTTGGCCACTTCTTAAGACCTTGTGTTTATATCGATTTTTCTGTATGAATTTATTGTGCATCTTCTCTTTTGTGATTCACGTTAAGTAATGAGAGGCGGCAACTGACGAGCTTTCTGGAAATGATATGGGTCCAATAAATCATTTTGCTGTTATTGCCATATTTAAATTTGCACCAGGTAAACGTTGCTTTAAATATTAACCATTCTTTCTTGTACTCCTTGGGTCCCAGCTTATGTCTACATCAAATGTTAAACTTAAATACGGGATACATTTTTGCGGCAACCATTGCAGATTAACATGAGGTCAGTTAAGATGTCATTGAATTCGACGCAGTGGAGTCGATATCCCGCTGGACAGGCGTCTTGTCTATCCTTAGGCGTAGATATTTTACGATCCTAAAAACGCTGATGCGTTTGAACCTATCACGGTGCGCTAAAATCTATGGCTAAGAGGGTTGCCAACAGACAGGATAACTTGGATGTCGCAGTCGGCCCAGCGTGTCTTGTTGTGTGGAGCGGCTTACTGCGTGCTGAGATTCAGACTCAATGGCTCCCTCCCAGGTGGGAGCCTACATAGCAAAGTGGTGATGTTGTTTCGCGTGTTGGAGTGTGCTTCGTGCACTCCACCTGTGCCCTCCATCATCTCCAGTCTTTTTGACTTTTTGTTGACAACGAGTTCAGGCATAGGAGTGGTCAGAGAGTATAATAGACCAGACGAGTCTACTTCCACTGTAATCAAGCCACAGTCACCGTGTTGCTTCTGTCTTCTGAAGCTCAAGGTAAACATCGTCGAGGAGACGGTCAAACTGTTGTATACATGTGTTTGAAATTAGCTATTCCAAGTCAATATTTGCAGTTGCTGCGCATATCTAAAGATTTTCCGTTTTTCCATTAGAACATGCATTTTCCTATGTTTTTTTAGCACCAAAATATTTCTGCAAAGTATTGAAGATGTTTGTCGAAATTATGCAATACAATACAAATTGTGGATACTGTCTTTGAATGTTAAAACTACTATGACACCTGCAATATTTTAAATGTGCTGATCTGGTCATAAGTTCAAAATTAGCATGCATACAGCGGTTAATTAACTCATGAAAAAGAATATTCGTTAAGCAAATTGACAATGAACCTACGGAGGTTTGTATTGACAGGCCACCAGCAGTCCGATCGGACAAGATTGGTAAGCGCAGCCGACAGCGGTTGTTTCTGCCAAGATAACCTGGCAAAAAAGTAAATTCGCGTTTTTTCAGTCGAAGTCTCATGCCACAATTTTGATAAGAATTTCGAAATGGAAAACTAGCAAGGTGGGATAACTTCTTGGGATTGATGGCAAGGAAATCGCCCAACCAAATAATTTCCTTTTAAAATTTGAGACATACACATTTATACTCGGCAATTTACTTACTGCTGCAGTTTTAAAATTAGTCTACTGTCTACGTCTTATGTGTCTTATATATGATTAACATTGCGAAATAAATACAGCTACTATCTGAGACTGTAACATGTTACCCGCCTTAGAACGCATTTTCACAACGAATTTACTTTGGTTTGATAAGCACAAAAAAGCCAGGGATAAGTTTTTTGACTGAATAAAATGTATAAGAGTGAAATTCAAACGTTTAAATCATTTAGTTTAGTTCAGACGAAGGCCCAATTCGTTAAAAGTAGCTAAGAGACGCATTGATACGGTGTAGATATGCAAAAAAGAGGTTAGTTAGGTAAGTGCGGCTGGAAAGTGAAAAGTGGTCAATTAGTCCGATGGGGTAAACACAAACACTTTCATCCAAATGATGCGTTTTAGCCTAATAAAATGTCATAAGACTTGCCAGCATGAATGCACAACAGTGTTGTTGCCACCGCAGAATGCATGAAAAACTATTTTTCCTAATTCAATCAAATTGGCCTCGTAATCCACCTAGACTTGCACGAGAGTCATGGACTTTGAGCAGATTTCGTCCGCCGGACGTTCGGGTAAGGTTGTCTGCATTAAAATTCTTACGTGACGCGCAAAAGAAGAAGAAGCATATTAGGTGTCTTACGCTTCTGGCTGTCATTTTGTCTATGCGTCTTCAGAGACTGGAAAAATAAACGGACGGCTCTCAGTACATGCCACTGTTTATCCCGTGGGTAACATGTCAATAGTGACTGTGGCACTGCATCGGTCTGCAACGAACTATGGCTTATTTAACCCTGCTCTTGTTTGCCTCAGAGATTACTTGGTGGTTGCGACCGTCTCACGCCGTGACTATATCCTGTCAAGACGGTTCACGCAAAACCCGATAGTGGGCATGCAAGTCAATGTGGCAATTTATTGCGCAGTCAGTCAGCATCCAGCCTACTATTGGCTGTGTCGAAGCTTGCTACCGGCCTTAGCCCATAATTTAAATGGTGTCAAAGATGAGGATGCACCCCATGTGCGCAATACAGGCTGCTGCGTTTGCCTTTGGCCGCCATCTTCATATAACCAACTACCGCTTAAGCATTCAGTTTTGAAGCTGTCAGCCGGTTCCTCCGACATGGCTGCAGTTCCCAATCAACACCTTCTGGGGATCGTCTATTCGTCGTTTGACACACTACCTAGGAATTGTATTTTCATTACTCTTATGTTTACTTGGCATTTAAAACTACTCTAAAATCTGTTAGGCACCTGCTTATAATGTCCGCACGATCCAGTGCACGTGTCGGTCGCGTAGTCATAAGTATTTTTTTCCTGATTCCACATGGATACCACACTGCTATAGACGTCCGCAGGCATAGTCCCGCAGAGGGCCAGATTTTGACCGGTGCCTGCGTGTTGTGTTTCAACTTTGGGGTCGGAATGGTCAAACTTGCAATTTGCGACCCAGGAAGCAGCCAGCCTCTCCAGTTCATCTGAGTATGTCTAAAGTGTATAATAAATTTTATTGAGTCACCAAAAATATTATATATCATTCTAGCCCGTACATCGCTAAATTAAGAAGACGGCGCTTATGGTGCTATTAAATGTATAAATGCTGATCAATTGCCGAATTCAAGATGCCATGGCCTTACCTGATATGATTATCATATATTTTACACGAAACATCAGTCCCATATTCAAGAGATCACAAATCCCAGATTTAGAGAATTCAGGGCGCATGTTCAAGATTCAAGAAACACAAAATACTTTGCAACTACTTGAAAGCCAAAAGTCAATGTTGAATTGTGAGCACACTGGCTGCATAAAAGATCAATAAATAACCCTTATAGTCAGCATAATAGCATAACTGTGTTTCCTTAACCTGATTTTTAAACGTAAGATGGCAACAGAAATGAGATTATGAGCTTTGATTACACACAAAAAATGGATAAGACAGATTGTTGTTTTACAGTACTGCCCGTGAGCGGAAGGAAAGCTTTTTCGTGCTTTTATAGAGGTATATAACTTTCCAAATAAATCATTACATATAGTAGTATATAAATATACTTACCAGCATTTGCATGTTTACCGCAGTATAATTAACACTTCCCCGTTCCTTGTTATGGCACTGAACAGTATTTTGTCTTTCTGCACTGGTCACCGAACAGACGGATTAGATCGAGAAAACCGATAGGATTAACCACATTTCAAAAATCGGATGCATTGTTATGATCCACTCGTGCGTTTGGTGGGACTTATCTTCCTTATTCTGAGATAAATAAAAAGCTGCAAAATAAGTGGCCAGCTAAAATAGAGTGAAGTAAATGGTAACCAAGATTGCGAAATGCGTATTTAATTCAGTAGGCAGGATTTTAATAGAATTATCTTGCAGAAAAACCCCAGAACATTTTAGTCACTATAGGTTGCCGCGTTGGAAACGAGCTTATTCCCGACATTCTGCGAATCCAGCAATTTTCAAATTAATTATTTCGCTTTTTAACAATAAATTTTGGTATCTGGAGTAATCCAAGGATACTTTGTAGACAAAATCAACAAACATATATACAGACATTTTCAGTCACAGAATAATGTTGATGTGAGTTTTCTGTGCTGTGTGGTTTGTGGATTGCATATTGCATGCTGAATACTTTCCATGTGCCTTTTTTTCTTTACACTACCAGAAAGTCGACATATTGGGATCCTTACCCACCTGAGTAGATGCAGAACATGCTTTATGAAGCACACACAACATTAAACAACACACAGAAACGATTAACTTTGAATGAACGTGTTACAATTGTAAAATATCTAAGAAATATCACGATTACCTATACTGTAATGTGATGAAATTTGCTATTTCTATGTTGGCACGTAACAGCGCAATTGTAGGAAGACTGATGTAAGAGAAGCAGCTTAAAGGAATAACAATGCAGTTAAAAATAAAAACCTATCACGCTGCCTTTCGTTATTTTTTGCAAAATTTAAATGCTCTGTCAGAACTTAAGAGTAAAATGCTCATGTTTAACCATATATGTTATATTTATCTTAGTTATAATTTCTTTTGCATTTTTCAAAGGAACCAGTGTTTACTTTTGACATCTTAGATTACACATATAAGTCAAAACCTTGCTTTGAAACACGTTATTTAAGTAAGTAGCCGCAAATATGCAGACATGATGGCCATTCCAGCGGCAACTCAAATAAAGATCTTTCTGCGCGTTTAAAAAATAGTTCCCTGTGCTTTGTTTAAAATCTGCGCTTGCCTAAATTACAAAATCTCAGAAAACAATTAAATGCTCAGTTCACACCTTTCCACTCAACTCTTAAAACCCACGAAACTTCGACGCGTTTTATTAACTACCAAGAGTTGGGTCGTGCCTTTAATTATTTGCAGTCTCTGATGAAATCAACGAAAATGGGAAAAGTGGGTCATGGTAGATACCTGCGCACTTTTAACTAACCTAAATGGGGTCAAGAAGGGTGAGATAATACTATTCCTTCATGCAATGCTATATATATGTATCAACCGATACCACTAACGCACATTAGTAATGACGTTTACAGCCTCCACTGGCACGCACCTGCGTTTTCATCTGAATCAGATCATTTTTACAAGGTCTAGATGGTAACAGAATGATTTCTGTTTGTGTGAAATTCGTGAAGCATAGATTCGGCGCAAATAAAACAGTAGGTCCGTAAGAAAAGTAGGGCAGTAAGTTTTTGTAATGAATACTTTAATCTCGATAATATTCCAAACAGCATTTTGGTGTTTTAATTTACTTGTGGTAGCGTTTTTGGGAAGTATTCACCATAAAGTTGGAAATTGTTTTAGTCTGACAGTAAATACGTAATATTTATTATAGTAATGTGTATTTTTGGATTTTACGTTCATACTCAACAGCTTTGTTATTTTGCACGGCGGACAAATAAGTGAAGGTGACTACAAAATGGGGAATAATTGAAGTAAATATTCGTGATTTGGGCGATGCAACGGATGAGTGAAGAAGTAGCGCACATTTATTCCCTAAATAGGAAAATCATACTTAACAACTGAAAAGAAGATCAATAATTGTCTGACTTGGGCGCCGACTGACCTCCTGGAGCAGACTAACATTGTCCGCAGGAGCCGATCAGCGCCCTCGTCAGACATTTATTGATTTTTCTACGCGTAAACACTTTAAATGTTTTGCAAAGTCACTGGCCTGATGCAGATTTGTTGAAAAGAAGATGACAACCTACTGGATAGGCTTCAAGAGGTGTGAAAATAGTCGTAAAGGACCTAACCTCCTTCAGCTAAAAATGCAGAACTGGCGCACTTAACCGCTTCCTCTTGAGTGGTTCTGACGGTAATCCATGTTGACAAACCGGCTCGTGAGGAATCGTGATTAGGGCCCGCACGTGTACGATTTCTTCTGACTGGCTGGAAAAACTAACTTGTGCGTGAATTCTCTCAAATTTCGATGCACCTTATCCTGTTTGAATGTTCTTCGTCACTCATTTTCACAGTAATAATTCGAACAAATCCCGGGTTGTACGAAAACAGAGACGCCACTAGAATGTACACGGAAATCTGTGTCGCTATTTTAGGCAGCAGAGTCGCGAGCGTAATCAGGCCTGGTACTGACGGCATCCAATCATACCCGAGAGGCGGTAAGATAGTGGTGGCAACTGCTTGCGGAGCAAGTTCAAGCGTTTCCAGTATGTGTGTGGTCTTACCCCGGGGTGTTAAGTCTGGTGACATATGCTTTACCGCACGTGATTGGGAGAGAGATGTGTTCAAGTGGCTCTTGGGCAGCACAGACGCTCTGGACGCAAGCGTATTTGTGTGTGTGCGTGTGTGCGTCCATCCACTGAGCCCCCTTAACGGGCCGCATGTTAGAGACATTGAACCACCACGGGGGCAAATCACGGCATAACAGGCGTTATTCAGGTTGCTGACATTATTCCCTCAACCCCCAGTTCAGTAATCCCTCTACATAACAGTACCCTAAAGACAATAATTAAAGACAGTTTATGTTTGATTTCAACAAAAGTGGATGCACAATAATTAAATGCAAATATCCCTCTATGAACTGGGGTCTGGACTCGCAACCCGTGAGATTTTTAAAGGTAGGAAATAATAAGGTTTGCCGTCCAAAGCCATACAATAGATAAATAGATCTAAATAGGGTGTACCTTCATACAGGAGGAGTACATCGTTAAGTGTTAGAGGCGTTCTGAGGACATATAATGCCCTCTCAGTCGTCTTGTGACGGCGGATGATCTTAACGGCCACGCGTGGGAATGACAAGGATGGTAGGTATCTGATGACATCTGGAATATGCAGGTGATTCAAAATGAATTTAACGTCATAACAACTGAGAAAATAGAATACAAAATCACACTCTTTCAGGTCGTTTGCTGCCGTCAGTTTTCATCTCTAATTTCAGCCCATGACAAGTGATTGCTTGACATTGCAGTGGCCCTCGGTGGGAAAAATCAGATTTCTTTTCGCAGAATCTGCGTGCAGGCATATGCTTTCCAAACTTGCATACAAAAATGCAGCGATACCGTCTAAACGACAAAAAAGGAAAAATACTTTCATCATGCAAACGGAACCACCGAAACGCATCATTGGTTACTCGAACGCATAGCATGGTGCATATAGGGAGCGGTGTACGAAACCTGATAGCCTGTCCCACCTCCAGTGGTGACCAACATAAAATACGTGTATATTATAACTGCTGGATCAGTTATTCCCGTAATTTTGAATCAGGCCAAAACAGCAGAATTTATTAGCGCAAATAAATTACGAGAGCACTTATCAACTGCGTTCTCTCTGTGTATGAATAACGAAATAAGTAGAGAACACATCATTTTCAATTTTCACAAAATCGATAGTAGCAAGGTTATCTTAATGTGGCAAAGGGCCAATAGTTAGGTCACATTTAAAGTTGGGACGAAAACTAGAGAGGGGAATTAACAAAAAGGGCAATTGAAGATAATCTACATGGTATAGTTGCTTGCATAGATCTGGTTTCTCCCGTCATATTTAAGATGCTTCCTTGCAACGTTAGGTTAGGTTTGTTGGTGCTCGACCGTGAACGCGGAAAGATGTGTTGGTGTCAACGGAGTGATCACTGTCTAGTTAGTGTTTAGTAATAGATGACAGTGGTTCTTTGTTTTCTTGTTTTAAAAGCGAAGCAGACATTTGTTCAGCAGTCCTGGTACGGCCAATTTACTTGCATCCGCAAGTGCAGGTGAATTCATATGCGCAGTTTGAGGTGGCGTGCGATGGCAAGGCTTTCTTTGGCCGGTTAATTGGGAGGCTTTTAGTTTCCATGAAATCTTTTCTTCAAAGTGATCCATAAAGATGTCTGCGAAGTTAGGCCCGAGTGGACCCCCATTGCCACTCCATCAATTTGTCTATATATTAGTCCATTGAAGAGAAGTTGCACATACTTTGTAAAAATCGTCAGTAATTCATTCAGTATTTGTAGGTGATTGCATATAACCTCAATTGTTTCATCTCAGGGCACATTTGTAAATAATGATTGCACATCTAAGGGAAATATAAATTTGTTTGCAATATTTTGGAGCCTGATGTCGTCAATAATTTAAAAATAACGTCCTTTGAAGCATAAGTGGTGAATCTTTGCCGAATTGGCCTTACTTCGTTGACACACCACTGTGCCAGCTTGTGTTGAGAAGAATTTGTCGTGTGCAGAATAAGCCGTAGAGATACGAGTTTCTTTTATGTTTTTAGCAGACCATCTAGTATTTGAGTATTCAAACCTCTAGTTTTCAGAATAAGAGCAGTTGAAGTATCTGTCAAGTTTTCGTCCAGCAACTTTTTAATAATTTTCCAGACTGAGTCTTCCATTGCTTTGGTTTGATGTTTACATGAGGTCTCAAAATGATGTGTTCTCGAATTGTTTCGCTATTCATGCACAGAGAGTACGCAGTTGATAGGTGCCCTCGAAATTTATTTGGGCAAATAAGTTCGGCTGTTTTGGCTTGCTTTAAATTTATACCTGAAAAAATGCTTGAAATATTCCTGTAATCCATTTATTGTGGTAAACGTCTTGCGATTTTGAACGCTTGAATATCGTCAATTAAGTGATCAAAGTAAGGATATGGAGAGCCGTTAATTGTCATAACTATGCAGTAGCCTAGCGAGTGCATCCTACGAATACTGCAACTCCCAGTGTGTGAATTCCTCTGTCTCTGTTGATGAACTGGCAGGGGAATGCGATCCGTCAGGCAACTAAAATAATGGTCTTAACAGCCACATCTGCTTCCTTTTACTTACTTCCATGGAAATTTTTTCGTTTACATTAACAAAACCATTTTTACGCTCAGCAGTGCAAGAACTTCGCGCAGGAGTAAGCAAAAGAATTACAAGTGGTTGAGACTTTTATAGAACACATCTAAACCTATTGATGAAGCAAGTATGAGCCCTACCGGATGCAAAGTGCCGAAATTGGTGAACGATTGATAAACATTCACAAACCGGGATTAATGCACCTGTGAGAACACGGTGATAACAATGAACGGACTAAAGCACATTTTAAGGTAATATTAAAGTACTCCCTTTCCCTTAGAAATACCAATATTTTAAGAGAGCTTCGAATTTCGAAAAGGTGATTAAGCGTTCTTTGCCTAAAACTTACGCTAAAATTTACCCTAACCCTTATTGTAAGCCTAACACTAACCCTAACCGTAAGATGCAAGCCTGGTGGTAAGCCTATGCAGGCTGGGCAAGAGGGCGGGAAAATTACCAAGTTGGCGAAATCAATGTGATTTGCCGTATACTGTATATTGAGGCTTTGCTTACGTTGGGTTTTACGAAGTACTTAGAGAACTCTGCTAGAAAGTTCGTGGCCAGTTGACGGCGAGTTGCCGTGAAAACCTCGCGATGGGTAGGTCTTGATTTGTCCACAATGTCGCTACGACGGCGATGTGGCGGCATCCACAAAGACGGCGAATTCACCTACAAAGGTAGCTGAAGTCGCGGGTAGCGCCAAATGTCGGCTGGCCGGCAAGAGTATGTTTGGTTGAAAAAGCCTTCCAGGAGTAAATATAGTTTTTTAGCGAAAAGAGATACGCGTTTATTTGGCTACATGTCTAGCAAATCTTGGCGAGTCGTGCCTGGCTGACTAGCTCACGTCGAAGTGCACTTTCTCAAAGGCTAACCGATGCGGTTTCTTGAGGTCTCGATCAGCCAATCTACTCTCATCTACTCTCCTCTCCGTTGTGTACACTATACATTCTTCCTACTATTCTGGGCTTTAAAGACTTCTCTTCTGCACTAACTAACCATGGTCTGAAGATCACAGTTGCACGGTTAGACTCACTTAACCCCCTGTGATAAATCCAGTGCTGTGCTGTCAGAAGATGCCAAATAAAGCCCTTTCGCATCCGTGGCCGACGCTGACGCCAGGTGGTGATTGCATATCACCCCCTCACCCCCTACTGACAGTCGTTCACTCTACACAAGTGACAATAATTAGTACTCCACTTAACTAATCCACCACCAACGCTCGTAATCTATCCTTATATCCTCACCCTCCTCCCTCCAACAGCACGAGGACCCCTGCACGCCGATAGCGCCAGAGGGGCGACGTGAAAACGATAAGTTGTAATCAAAAGTTCCTCATAAATCCTGTCAAACTGTACGTTTTTGATTATCCCTGTGATTGTGCTGGCCTGATAATGAACTGCTGAATAAAAATGTTTGCCGAGTAAACTTTCGATACTTTTGGTTAAGTAAACGCAAAAAATTCCGTTTCTCTGCTTGTCTTCAGCTTATTTTATGCCTACTGCTTGTTCATATGAAAAGACGTCATTTTCTCCCCAGTATAACTTTTGGAACGAAAATTACCAACAGATATTATAATGTGGATAAAAACCAATTCAAAGTTAAAAAGCAAACTCACACAACACCCCTTAAATCATTTACAACGTAAGCGTTTATAGCACAGCTACGTGATATGCAATAGGTAATAGTATCGAGGAAAATTAATCAAAGTGGCTCGAAGTTAGTCGCGCTTCCAGTCGACAAATGGTAAAATAGTGATGTATAAGTTCGATCAGTGGATCATTTTAGTGTTGTATATTCGTCCCTCAACCCCCAGCTCACTTAAAGTACCCTAAAGACGATGAGCAAAGGCCGTTTATCTTTAATTTCAACAAAAGCAGATGGACAATAATTAAATGCAAACATCTCTCTATAAACTGAGGTCTGGACTCATTACCCATGAGATTTTCGCAGGTAGGAAATAATAAGGTTCATCGTCTAAAGCCACGCAATAGATGAAAGGGATCGAAATTGGGTTTACCCTCAGACAGGAGGGTTAACTCGTTCCATGTTTGAGGCATTTTGAGGACACATAATGTCCTTTTTAGTCGTCTTGTGACGGTCAATAATCTCGACGGTCGCGTGTGGGAAAGACAAGGACGGAAGCGTCTGATGACGTCTTGAATATACAGGTGATTCAGCATGAATTTAACGTCATAACAATTGAGGATATAGTATGCAAACTCACACCCTTTCAGATCATTTGCCGCCGTCACTTTTCAACTCTTATTTCAGCCTATGACAAGTGATTACTTGACATTGCAATGGCACTCGGTCAGATAATTCAGACTTATTTTTACAGAAACCCCAAGCATAGTAATTGTTCTGAAAATTTTATGTGAAAAATGCAGCAATACCTTCTCAAAAAACCAAAAAGGAACAAAATATATTCCCCACAAAAACTGTAACACGAAAATGCATCATTGTTAACTCAAACGCATAGCATGATAAATAGAGAAAACTGTGTACGACGCTTAGTATATTCTCTTACCTTGAGCGCTGACCAACATAAAGTACATGAGAAAAAGAAGATTTGATCGCTTGGAAAATATGTTTATTCGCCTGACGTTTCGATATCCATCGCGGATTCGTCTTCAGACACATGAGTAGCAGAAAGGTATCTTACAACTGTTGGATAAGTTATTCCTGCAATCCAATTAGTGTGCCGGCCGTGTTATTGTTTTCTAGCGCTTGAACACCGTCAATAAAGTGATCAAAACAATCTTTGACTGGAACATATGCCTAGGGGCAGCCGTTAATTGTCATTAGTATGTAGTAGCATGGCGACCGTATCCTATAAATACTACAACGTTCTGTGTAGGGGGCAACGCATTTTTAGAAGTGGCTGCGCACACCTAAGGGACCGGTCACGAGTTTAATTAAACAACCGCAAGGATGATCGACCACGCCGGCAGAAACCCATGCCGAGAATTGATTGAAAGCTGGACCTCGGATGGAAGTCTTTCAACTGATTTATCGATCTGACGCCTGCATACATCGTCCTGCACAGACAACTCTCTTAACTGTTGCTTGTTTTTCAGTTTAAGCTTCTGTGTCTGACACTGGACTCCAGTAAGAGTTAGAAAAGTCAGACGACTAAAACCATGATTCCAGTGATTAACATGCCGTCTTGTTCTCTACCCATACACACACCCGGAATGCAAATATTTGCTTCAACTCATAAGCCTCTCTCACCTCCAGTGGTGACCAAATTTAAAAAGATATATCTTTAAGCTGCCGGGCCACTTATTCACGCATGTGAATTCCTTTGCTAGGCATTCTTTTGCCTTTATGCGCCTCAAAACTGCGAATTAATTGAAGTAGTCCATCCAGTAATTCAAGCTAGAAGTATCCTGACAAGTAAAAACTAGTAAATAAGCATAAAAACGTTGTCAAGTAATAGTAAAATGCATATTTAGCGTCTTAGTCAAAGTTGCATCAAGTTTCTTACCATGCATTTTAAACAGAGTAAAAAGATAAGCTTTTCATTGCCATTAAACATAAGTCATGCATTTGTCGCAAGAAATTATCCAAGCTTGGGGGTAACCAAGCGTACAAGAACACCAAACAAAACGGTAACTTCCTAAAACAGATCGGTTTACGATAACCTACTAATTTTAACTGCCGATCTAAAACCGACAGGAGAGCGGACCCGTAGCTCAATGGTTAGGACGTTTACCCTGACCAGAGAGATCGCGGATTTGAAAATCTAGTGTGACAGCAATTTCAGCGGCAACACTGCAGTTACGTTTCAGTAGCTGACGATGGCTAATGAGCCATAAATGGTCATCCTACTGTCCCCTGTCTTTGTCGGAAATACCTAAAGAGTATTTTGTGCACAAACGTTACTCAAACATATCAAGTAGAACTACAAGGATACAATTTTGTTTCGCGTGTAAAAAGACTACAGAGGTAAGGTGGTGTTACCGATATACTGATATACCGACTCACCTTCTTCTTAAAAACCTCGATGGAAGCGGACATAAGAAAATTCCAGGGCAGAGCATTCCAAGCGTCGGCCACTGTTTTGCGAATTAACAAATTTCGTGTGTCCAGACAGACTCCCGTCACACGTAGCTTACATGGATGACTACTCAAGTCTTTTGTTCCTTTTACTGCTACGGTATTTCTTATGAATGAACAGTTGGTTTGGGCTCCCGTCAGATTGTGATAATGCAAGATTTAGTATGATTCGTTTATGCATCGGCCGTAAGCTTTAAAGAATTGCTTTTGTTCAGTGTCCACTTTACACATTAGCGTCTGAGTGCCCATGCAGGATGTCTGCTTTCTGAGATTCTAAATATGAATGCGAAAAAATGTAAACATATAAAGACCGGTGGAAAGACAAAAGGGCATACACTTTTTGTTTTAAAGGGTCTAAGAGTTTGTTCATTGCCATGTCTGTTTTTATCACCTAACTGACGCTGTTTTGGCCCTAAACGAACACTGGAAAGAGTGGCACAAGTTTTGAACTGCGTGTAGAACGGATGCTGGTTTTTGACAGTACTCTTTTTTTGTGGAATGCATTTCTCCTTTTAGTTTTTTAGATGTCAAATCTGCGTTTTTTCCCATATACATTGGAGGCCGTCAGTCTGCTTGTGGTTTCTGAAAACTAAACGGGGAAAATTGAAAATCCGCTTTTTCCGGCAGTACAGTGAGAATTGGGAGTGGTTCAGTGAGAAATTGCATACTGTCTTAAGAAACTACTACCCGATTACACGGAAGAAGCTGAAAACAGACTGCAGTGGCTGACTCAGCATTTGAATCAAGAAGTGAATAAAAAGCTGAGGCCGTTGAGGAAATTCCTCACTGACGATAATTCTGCATCGATAAACGCGTACAAATAAAAGATAAACTTGGCCCAGTGACTTATTTTCAGGCCATGGAAAGTTCTTAGAAAAGCTCATCTGTAGTGAGCGGTTGCAAACCTGTGCCCCTACTGGAAACAAACGACGATTTAGAAATTAGTGATGAAAAATCAAAACTGAACACCTTTCACCGTTTTTCAAATCCATTTTAACGAATGAAAGCGAGGTTACTCCTCACAACTATGGCTTAGATGGTCCGAAAAGTGATAATATATCCCTTGCCGACGTGAGTTTTCGTCAGGCGGTGTTGCCGCTTAATAAGAAAACTTCGCCGGGTCCCATCACATAACGACCTAATTATTGAAAGAGGTCACTGACGAGCTAGCTAAACTGCTTTCCATAGCTTTTCATTCCCCGTGTGAAGCTGGTGGTTTACCCATCGATTGGAAATTTGCGCAGATCATATCATTTTATGAAGGTGGTAGAATGGTTTCCAAAAACACTTTCAGACAAAGCATATTACTTGGATCTGCTAAAAAATTATAAAAACTACTTATTCGAGAGTGGATGTGCCTTTTAGAGTGACAGAATCGATACGCCGCATGGATCCCCTATAGGCAGTTCTTGCCTGACGAAGTTGCTCCATTGTTTGAAACGTAGGACCTGAGCAGTTGAAGGAAACAATCTGTTGTTTGCAGTCTATATTGCTATTTAGAAGGCAGTCCATGCTGGCGCGCATCAAGGACCCCTGCGCACACCCAGACGAACAGGCGTTACGGAAAATCTCCCGAGGTAGATACAAAGCCTCCATTTTTGCCACTCGCAAATTGTACATGTCAGCAAACGGCAGTCATTGGAAATTATGGTGTAGTGTGTTTTGCCCAAATGCCCCGTTCTTTGCCATGCACTGTTTAGTTGTTTTTGCAGGCTAACGTAAACCGACTTCAACAATGGTCGAAGGAGTGTCTTTTAGCGTTTAATGAGAGAAAGTGCAATATTTGACGAGTTGGCTGATTTAGATATCGGAACCTCATACTTTACTGCTTTGTATGGCATACGACTGAGAGGAATGAACGCGCAAAAGTATTTGGGAATGTGGATCACGATCTCGCCTAAACGCTTGTTGAACTTTTCACGATTAGGCATGTCTGGAATGACAGTCCTGCGACTTGTAAAAGGGCCCTTTTCTGCCGTTGGCTTAGGCTGTTTCGCCAAAGTCTTTGAAACTTAAGACAGTCGCGAATGGAGTTAACTTTCCAGGCTTGGAGACCCCGGACCAGTTAAAACCTCAGCATCCTCTAAGAGGGTAATTGGCGTCAAACCAAACTTGGGGCCGGAAAGAGCTGATTACCCTATGAAGCACGCTTGTATTATCTTGTTCTATTATCTTTGAGCTACAAGGAGCTACGATGCAAGATGATACCTACTTTCCGTATAGCGTGCGGTCAGGACTGCTTGCTTGTTCCAGGTTACTTATTCGAGAGGTCATCTACTCAACCTACGTGTGATCGAAACCGGGGTGGACACAATAAGTTTGTTCATTCGCATTATCGTGGTCAAGGCTTGCAATACTCTGCCATGGAATTTTGTTATGTGCGCTTCGGTTGAGGTTTTTAAGAAGGTGAATGGCTATGGCGGTGTCCACTACAACACCACCAGACCTCTACAGTCGTGTTTCATATGAAACAAAATTGTATTTTGTAGTTTTACTTGTTATGTATGAGTAACGTTTATGTATAGAATATTTTCCTGCCACCAATTCATCACCTATGCATTCTGACTTCCACCTCTGCACTTGCCGACATATAAATAAATAAAAAAATGTATATTTAAGGCCCAAAGGGCCCTTTCATTTCAGGTTAATGTCCTTTTCCCCTTTTAATCCTTGCCTACCGCTGTATATCAAATTTGTGGGTGTTTGCATAGCTGTCTGTGTTGGAAACCCTAGAGGTCGTCCATTTGCTTGTAGTCATTTGCAACTTTTTATGTATTTCTTAAAGTGAAATTTCTAACCTTTTCATGTAATTGCCTTTCGAGTTCAAGTATGTACACCAGTTGTTCTCTCAACTAAATTGAATAGGACTAATCCTCTTTAAACAACAAATATATTAAAGAGGCATGAGAACAACTCCATACCGATCCGGTTAAGAAAGCCAGCTTTATGCGCACAAAAGAACCTCCTGCAAGCCTTGAACATGGCATAGCCAATGACTACGTAACTGCCTGCATATTAACGCGCTACGATTGGCTCTCGCTTGTAAGTAAAGACGATCGATCGGTTGTTTAAATTTAAACCTCGTATGTTAATGTATGGCCTGACGAGAATTCCCCAAAAGTGTACACTCGCCAACTGTTGTTCTGAATTATCTTAGGGGCATTTTTGTGACTTTAAATTCAGAAGTATGATAAGGGCTGGTCAAATGAAAATTATCGAGGAAAAGGATGAGATCCAGAAGTAGGAAATTTAGGAGGATAAATAGAAGGGCCAAGAATGAGCAGGCGGAAGATGCTTAAGAAACGAGAGCCTGAAATGTGTGAAAATAAAATGCTTGAGGTGACCGATGTGATACAAGGGGCTCCTATTTGAAAAATTACACGAGTAATTGTACGCACTGACTGCGAGGAGGCTGACACCTTGAAGGCCTAGACTAAATCTTCGTCCAAAGTGACGTGACTGCTACGTCTAATGCACTGCGTGCGTGCGTTCGTGTGTGCGGCGAACATACTTCCACCGAACCAAGCGCTGAATCCGAGGAGGTTGGCACCATGAAGGCCTCGGATCCATCAGCTGAAATCAGGATGATTGCTGCGGCTAGTACAATGGCTACGTGCGTGAGTGTGTGCGACTAGGTAGTACCACCCAGACGAACGATGAATATGAGGAGGCGGCTGGCACCTAGACGACCTCGGAGGAAGGCACTCAAAATGGAATGATTGTTGCAGCTAGTGCAACTGATACGTGCGTATTTGCGTGCTGGTAATTATTTCCAGTTAGCCGAGTGCTAAATGCGAAAAGGCTGACTACTAGACCACCTCGACTGTCAACCTTCAATGACGAGGTGACTGCTGCGGCTCGTGCAGTTGGTACGTGCGTAAGTGCGTGCGCGTAACAACTTCCAATTAGGCGAACGCCGAATATGTGAGGGCTGGCACCTAGAGGATCTCGAGTAATGACGTTCTTAATGAGCTGACTGCTGTGGTTAGAGCAATGGATACGTGCATAAGGGAGTATGGGTAGCAACTTCACCTAGCCGGTCGCTTTTGGGCACCAGCTACAGGTAAAAGTGCATAGCACTAAGTTAATAAGTGTTTTTTAAGCTTGCATAACGCATTGAACCGATTTGTATTTATGCTATTTGAGATGCGAAGCCGACGCATAATGTGACCACTCGTTCATATACGGAAAACTCCACCTGCAACATATTAGTGAAAAAAACTTGCTTTGTGTAAGTAGCTGTACAGATCCAGCTGATATAGTGCTTAATTTGGCAGGGTCAGCGATGCTTGGTAAATAAATATGCATATAAACTGAAGGAAAAAGTAAATATATCTTTTTTACTCTTAAAGAAGAAAGACTATCGCTCGTTGGAGGGTGACATCGGATTTGGGATAAGGGCATATAAGGATTCCTAATCTTCCTATTTAAGCGGGGCTATTCGCTCTAAATGCGATCAATGCGTTTTTTGGAGGACAACAAAATCAACCGTTCAGGTTGCGGGATATGTGTCACCCGCAGCAATAAATCTCAGGCAGCATATAGTCGAAGTAAACCAGGGACATTAATGGTCCCAGGATTCAGTAAAGCGCAGGTGCAGCCATAAAACCACTAAACTAAAGGGACTTCATATTTAGTAGGTGACGAACACATAGGTATCTGTTCTGCGCGTAAACAGATCGCACAGAGCGGATATCAGCAAATTATATTGAAAATTAAGAAAGTAATCACTATCAGTGGATTAAACAGCCAATATACAACATGGCATTTTTTGTGCATTTTTGAGGGTGAACTTGTAAAACATGCCTTACCTGTTCTAAACTATCAGATGGAGCCTATCCCAAGTCTATCACTTGCGAGTTTTTAAAAGAAACGGCTAATTTTGAAGTCTAATTAGAAACTTCCTACTTATGGCGATGACTTACGTGCAAAGCTCAGAAATAGCCTTTGACGGTCGGCTTCTGAAGACGATCCTTGGGTTATTTTGCACGTGAAGGCTGATGTGACAGTTGCCCGGACCTCGCCATCACTAAGTTACAGGAGAGCATCGCTGGAGTGTAGTGCCTACTTGTTTTGCTTTAACAGTTGTTTTAAACGGACTTTTGCGTGTGTTAGGTGAAGAATCGTGATGTGCTCCATGTCCACAGAAGTATACTGGCAGCCCGTATTCCTTGTTTGCGAGCGTCACTCAGGGGTCCTAGCCGGGAAGATAATTCGATCCTAAGATGGCCGACAGTGCCTCTGGGTTAAGATTTGGCTCCATAGTGTAAATGCGCTTTATAGCCTCACAACTGCATTTATTAATTATGTGTATACGGGACAAGTGAATATTACACAGGCGAATCCGAAGGGCCGTTTTTATGTTTGCCAGGATGAGGCAGCTCACTGCACTTGAAAATGGGGTAAAGATGTTCCTAGTGATTCAAGCAGGAAAACCATTCCCCTCGTTCCTCTACATCTGAACACTTGCTGGACACGGGTCATTCTGTAGACCCTATCACATCATTCCAAGTTCTTGTTCGAGCACGAACATCTCAAATCTTGCGCTACCTGGAGGCAGCTTTTAGCAGATGCTCTAAACCGGGCATATGCACACAGTTGGAGCCTGTGGTTAACCTAGCCTTGCCTTGGTAACTCCAGGCCCCCAGATTTGCACATTCCCCTAGCTTCATTTTCCCCGCAACTAATTTTCCCTCTTTCCCCTTCCACTTTGTTTTAACTTTCCTCCTGTATATGACTAGGATCTATGACTGTTCTGTACAAATTCAATTTCGTATTTTTCCCACTCTTGATCCTTCAACGCAATGAGTGGATGCAACTGAAGAGCTCTCATGAAATTTATGGTTCCATTAAATTTTGCATTGATTACTATCTTCAAGGTACTTTTTTCTCGATTTTGTGTATTTTGTTCTTGTCAACATCAACTGCATTTAGTTGGTGTATCTCACGTTATCTTTATTATTAAAGTCTCCTGTGCTTAACTTCATACGCTTGTTTTTTTCCCACAAAAGGGAGCGTTTTTTCAATTGGTGGTTATACGACGCAGCAGGATACCTTGAGCAATGTTACAGAATTTCTGGTGAGAGAAAGGCGCTGGGATGAGCGGGCGCCCCTCACCGTTGGACGGCGGGAACACTCAGCCACAGTATTAAAGTTTACTGACACCACTGGCACAGAAGGCAGTTTTGGTGGACTTAGCATACACTGGAGCTCATGGACATACCTCTCCTCTTGCGTAATCGATGACGTCAGTCAGGACAGGTGAGAATGCACCTATGTAACGAATCCTGCTCAGTCGTCTTTTTCTTTCCAGAAGCCACTATTAATGTCACTCTGCCGCATTAACTCTTCCCTGCACAGGTGGCATAAATTGTCTGATCTGCGAGAGAAAAAAACAACACAGCAGCTGCCTGCTTGCCTAACGACAATCGCTTCTTTGTTTTTGTTGGTTGTAATGAATCGTGCAGGTTTGCTACTGTGGAATTCTGCGAGCTGGCAGCAGACTGAAAGGCGAAGGCGACTTCAGCGCGCACCGTAGATTTTTGGAAAGCAGCAGCTCCTATGAGAAGTGCACGCTATGCCCTCGCAGCTATACCCATTCGTGGCAAAATCATTGTCGCCGGGGGATATGATGGGTGGATAAGCTTAAAGGATGTGGAGATGTTCACTGCGCCAGACGCCAGCAGCTGGCTCGGTCAGTGGACAGAGCTGGTTGGCATGACGCAACCTCACATTTATATCCCCCTTCTTACCTCTGCAGACGCTGTCTTTGCATTCGGTAGGAATTTCTGTTACCTTTGTTCTGCATTTTTGTTTGCTCTCTCTCTCTCTCTCGCTCATATACAAACACAAGCACACATTCTCGCACACATGTCCTTCTCTGCAAAGCCGACTGTATGCGGACGAAAGCATATTCGTATGAAAGAAGCTGCAAATGCTATTTAGCTGTCTGTTTGTGTAAACACAGAAGCCTTAGGTCCGGAATCTGTCGGTCTATGTTGCAAAGCACCTTGGATTATTCTTTTTCTGACATTTATCAGAGAAAAGCTCAAGTATAAATTTATTTTCACACATTGTAGCAGCCTGCGGCGCAGCAAGGAACACAGTAGAGGCGTTCGGTTCACCAGCAAGTTCAGCCGACTCCCGCACGGACTTGACATTTTTAACCTGGTCCTCCAAAGACTCAGCGCAAACTATTGACCAGATTTGAGGAGCTGCCAGTGTTCGCTTATAAATGTCCACAGTGTTTATCGCGTGCACTGGGTGCCTGTGCATTGAGCGCAACTGCAAAATAAATGACCCACAAATAAGCCTTTTTTGTTATTTTTAGTGTGAATAGGTCCAGTGGATTTCCAGTGCTCAATTTCGGGTAAAGGCGTGGACAGCGATATATGGCACATTATTCTTTGAATATCAGTAATCCGGTAATCAGCATCTGGCCACTAAAATTGAGTGGTTAATTAACTTGCTAGATATTGACAGGGTTAGGAGAGGGGGCTGAGAAGGTTGGAGGTGGGGCAGGTTAGAGTGTAAGCCACGTTTTAATGTCCAACACATGGAGTAGTTTGGGCTCTGATCAGGGAGGTGACGACGGAGAGCGACCAACGTTATCCTTTCAAAAAGGCGCAGAAAGGTTTTAGTTAGTTGAAGGCGAGGTCTCACGCAGGTTCGCGGAAGAAGAAAATCAGTTTTCTGGCAGCTGTAGAGATCATAGTTATTATAAGAAATAAGTTGTGAGCGCGTAGTGGCAGATGCAATGGTCATATATTAAGAGGTTTGATATGCATAAGTATTCGAGGTCCAGTTATAGTTCTCCTTTCGTCATCTTCCGAAGAGGAAGAAGAATACGCGGCAATTTCCGAGACCAAGCTTTAATTATGCTGACGCCTTCAAAGCATTATCGTTAGAGCGTAGTGCCTATTCTCTTGCTGCTGTCGAGGGAGTGTGCCTAACCAATATCCGTGCATAATGCCCTCGTGTTTATTTATTTTACCGATCGATTGCCGTTTGGCTTTTCACGCCCTCGCGCCCACGCAGGTGCCTTTATGGGGTGTTTCAAGTCGTTTGTGTGCATCCTGAGCGTTTCCACCTTCTTCACTCGTGGCTGCCGGCTGTTGGACCTGCGTATTTTCCTTCGTCCGACCTATCGTTCTGTTCTGAGCTGATGTTACCCTAGTGCGAAGCGCTTCGTAAGCAGGATGAAGGTCTACGGCTCTGTTGAGTGTGTTAGTCGAGAACCAATTTTCTAGCAGGAATCTAACGATCTTACCATTAGCTCGACCTACTACCCCTGCTTTCTCAAAGGCGAGCATGTGATTCTTCTGTTGTACGTGGTCATATACCATACACAGTTTATCCTTGCGGTTGATTGCCTGTTGATGCTCATGATGCGTCTGTCCGTTTCACCAGCATACCTTGCCTCGCAGTTTTGGCATGGTCCTCATAGAAAACATGCTTTAACTAAGCAATGCATTGCCTTGTAGGGTGAAGGCACTACTGTTGCTGAGTATAATTAGTATTAATGTGTGACTGCGAAGTGGCAGATGAAATCGTCATATATACTGATCTTCAAGACCACAGGTATTTACATAGGCATTACCTTAGAGCAAGGATTTCGAACACCATTAAAATACATTAACAATTAAACGAAAAGTAACCGCAGCAATGGATTAATAAATGCTGAAAACGAACACATACATCAGCCTTTCTACAACGTAATCTGTATTTATCTATCTGTGGTAAATAACGGTATTACTTTAAAAGAATACCTATCAGGGTTCTTTCTGAAAATACATATTTGAGCAGTAAGTTGCTTAGTCGATTTGTTGCAGACAAAGTTAATGCAGCGATATAAGCGTGCGGTGTGGTCGGTGAAACCCTTACCAAGGAATTAAGATGGCTTGCGATTACAACCCCTAGTTACCCAGGGAGCAGAGGGTGCCTGCATCGACAGCATACAAAAACCGGGGCAGTTGAAGGATAAATCATAAGAATGAATCATATATGTCATGATCCTTCCATGTGAGCAAAAGTAAGATTGACTAATTTGTTGAACAAACCAAAGCCGTGGGATATTTTGCAGTATAATCGTCACGTCATATTTCAGGTTTTTGGAAAATAGCCAGACGGCTACTGAATGTGCAGTTTATTATCATCTTCTGTCCCAGCCGTAGTGGCCACTGACAAGTCCAACAACAGTGATGTTTACGTACAGTCATGATTGAGAGAAAAAGAGCGGCGGTGGCATCTGTATTGTATACAATTTTGTAGGGATTAAATTTATGTTCACAGTGTGTGCTCAAAAACTTGCGGAGTGGACTTCATTAGGCGCACATAGGCTGACCAGTCCATTTTTTTTCTGAATCTGGCAGAAAAATGCCACCATCTTAATATCTTTCACAAAGAATATCTTTACTCCACCAAACTAAACTGACACAGCATTCATATTTGGGCAACACATCAACTGAAATTAAAGCAGTGAGTTGACAAATATCACAGAAAGTTATTTGCATTAACCGTTAGTTGAATATTTCGTGATTACATGCAGATACCTATTTTGTCAAGGATAGTCATGCCCACCTCACGGTCCCGGTCGATTTTCCGTTTAAAGCAGACATAATTTCATAGGCAATCAATGTGCACCAATTCTTAAAATTGTCCAGAGGTGACAGATCACATATTCCTCAGTCAGAACTTCGCAACCTTTGATAAGCAGGCATGAAATTTCCCAGAAGATATCTACTTAATAGAGCTTGACTGATCTATTTGCAAACCTTCTGTTTCACAGCAAAATAACTGATGAACCATCACTGTTGTCCGAACTTCCGATTAGCAAAAATTTATTTTATTGACGCACTCACTAGATAAAAAGTGTAAGTTTTTCGAAAACAATATGTAGAAAGAAAAAAAACCGTCAGGAAATTAAGTTAATAGATTAGAAGATATGCGCAAAGAGTTGAGGTCCAGATATCTTAGCGTTTTTACCATGCACCAAAGAAGACGAAAAAGAAGGTTCAAGTATATGGAACACATTATATTGTGACTGAGGTTCCGGATACTCGCTTGTTTCATTGTCAGAGTAACATGGTGGTTGTTCCTGTTTGCCGGGACTGTTTTAGTCTCGCTACATGCCTGTTGTTTTATCCGTGCTCAGCGCACGAACTTTGATCTGCTTGTTCGCTCCTGACTGTCCGTGAGATTGACTGCTGGGGGGCTGGTGTAACCGTTGTCCCCTTTGCGGTTGTCGTAATTGTTGGCAAGTTAGTTTGCGTACTGGCCTGTCCCTCGTCCACCGACGGACTAATAACTCGAGTTCATGTCAACCTCCTGTGCGCGGTAGCGGTAAGGTAGCGCTCCACGCTGGTCGCCTGGCCCCTGGCCAACCGCTCTCCTATCATCCACTGATCTCAGTTTTACTCCACGCGTGTGCCTTCTTCACCGTCCTGTTGGCCTTGTTCGCGTTGACTCGAGCCGTTTGCAGGTAAGCAGGATGAAAGTCTATGGCTCTGTTAAGTGTGCCAGTCGAAAATCAACTTTCCCGCAGAAGTCTATTCATCTTTTCATTGGCTCGGCCTATTACCTTTGCAAAAGAAACGGACACCGATGGGCTTGCCTCTTTCCGGCTTTATTGCTGGAGCCGTTTTGCAGAGGCTCGAGCGGCTGGTCTTCAGCTCCTCTTCCCGAAGTCCTGGGCCACATACGTCGGCGACACGTTCGTCGTCATCAGAAGGAACAGACGGAAGAATAATAAATATTTCAAAAATGGTCATGTATGTGGCCTGTTCTTTTCACAGTGAAGAATGCACCTAGTGTTAGTTGCCTTGTCGTAGACTGTTGTCCTTACCTTCCCGACTGCCAGTTTTGTAAGGAAAGGCAACCTATTGTTGACTCATTCCATGGTGAACAGGATGTCGGGAAAGATCGAGTTCAACAATGCCTTGAAAGCTTGCACGTGGCTCCGCTTTAGTATGAAGAATGTGTCATCAATATATTGGAGGGGGGATGCAAGCTGACGACTTGCTGTTCAAGCCACTGCAGAACTGCTTCGGCAATGAGTCTAGACAAAGAAAAGCCCACCGGCTGTCTCTTTTTTCTGCTCGTAAACTTGGCCGTTTAAAGTGAAAAAGGGCGTAAGACACAGTTCGATGAGCTCGATGATGTGAGCTCGTTTGAGTAGCCTCTCGGTCCCGTCATATTTTTCAGTAAAAAGGCCATCAGTAATGCTGATAGCCAGTGCAGGTGAGGAAACAAAGTCGCTGGTATAACTAATTTTATAGCC
Organism: Ligula intestinalis; assembly: GCA_036362985.1. NCBI lineage: Eukaryota > Metazoa > Platyhelminthes > Cestoda > Diphyllobothriidea > Diphyllobothriidae > Ligula > Ligula intestinalis. The sequence goes on along the minus strand of JAYGXS010000001.1, from coordinate 83,788,542 downwards.
CAAAGGTTGGGGTGCCACGTACTGGGACGATGGGGTGCAGAGACACTTCTGACTTGTGGACTTTTGGCAGGCCGTAGAAGCGCACCATCGTGGCATCAGTGGCTTTTGTGGCCAATGCTTCTCTTCTCGTGAGGGCTCCCGCCTTTTTCCAGCTTGTCGACCGTTTTTTATACAGTTCAAGAGTTTTTTGGAACTGATTGGCAGTTGATGGCCTATAGGATTCCTTGTCCATTAAGAGGTTGCTCAAGTTTGCCCCATACTCTGCCTTATCCGTGACGACCGTAGAGCGTCCTTAATCGGCGGGCAAGATAACAATTGTCTCAATTTTTCTTATGTTCAGAAGTGCTTGTTCTTTTGCTTTGGAAATGGCCGTTCGGCGTTTGTGCTGAGGGAGTAAATTTGCGACTTGCTGTCGCATGGCATTCTTGCACTCCTCATTTGCCTCACATTTCTGGAGCGCCGATTCGAAAGATACCACAAAGTCCGCTGGTCGAGCATCTCCCGTACTGAACTTCACATCATAGGGTGGAACAGCTAGTTGTTACTGAGTGAGAGGATAGGAGGACAAGTTGTGAACCAGGACCCCATCAGAGGAGTCTTGTTTAAGTTGACTGATTCTTTCAAACTTCACAGCCAACTGGTCATCGCGCAACTTGCGGTGGCGCCGTGCACTGTCTAGTATTTAGGCTCTGTTAAGATTGAGCGGCAAGTCTAGGAATTTTGTTCAATCCTTCGTTTATATTTGTATGCATTTTGTATGCTCAGCAATGTGGTTTTCCTTTTTGGAGCAATTTTACATAAGACCTACATGGTCATATTCATAAGAAAAAATATTCAAAAGCTCATTTTTATTCGGTAAATGCTCTTAAATTATATCTTATTTTCCATGTTTTTATGTAAATGGCGAAGAGAAGCGCAATTTATTAACTCATCAATGGAAACATTGAAAACGCGCTAAATTATGCTAAACTTTATTCCACGATGTTCAATAAATAGTTATGCACATATGGTTATAGGTTAAAAAATATTCTGAGTGAAGACAAATTATTTCAATGTAAAGAGAGTGGGTGCTTTAAGTTTAATACACAAACATATTTTAATTTATTGTTCTCATTTATAGCTATTTTTACGCATCCGGAACCTAAAGATCATTGAAAAAATTCTCTTTTTCTTAACGAACACTTAGTACTTCTTATAGTTCTTTTAAGTAGTTAATATTTCGATCCATTCTTGTCGGTATGAGAGAAAAAATCAAACATTTACAAAATTAGGCAAGGTGCTTGCAGGACTTGCCATACAGTATATTGCTGTTTTGCAGCATCTTCCTAGTATTTTGCTGTACTTAATGTTTTTCGTCCAGGCCACCATGTTAGTGAAGGACGGTGCCTCGGAATCAGCTGCAGCAAATTCAGTGCTGTGTTATCAGGACACGCTAACAGAGGCATTTTAACTTCCAGGTGGCTATCGCGTATTATCCCCACCCACCTGGTAACAGTCATTCACTTGGTGCTAATGTCGCTGATCTGACACAGGACAAACGCTCGCAACTTACCCTCATTTCCCCCGCCCCCTTCCCAAATGTAGGGACTTGTACAGACTGATGTGGCAATGCGTGCAGCGTGAAAACCCTGCCCAACTGTACAATTTTCATTTACCCTACAGTAAAAATGCAGAGATAATCAACAAATGTTTGTAGAATAAACCTTTAAAAATTTTACTGAGTAAAGCATACAGTTAAGATACCCTATTTGAGGATATAACTTATATTTTTTATCTGTCCTAGACCAGCATCTAAGCTGATTTTCTTTTAATTGAGGAAAATTCAACCGCTACACTTTTATGAATCATGTGATGCTGTACTAGAAAAACGACTGCTTTTCTACCGTTAACTGTTAAAAGGACACTTTAAGCCAAGAGGCATTTATGAGAATTCTACATTTGTTCCTTAAATGGCATTAATATGACTTCAGACAAAACGTGATAATGCCATCCTGCCAGTTGTCAATGCATCATGTAAAACTCAGAGCTGGCGAATATCCGAAAGTCTTCATATTATTTTTGCGTGTTTCAGTCGACCAAATTAAAAAAAGATTTACAGCCTCATTGGAACTTTAACCCTGAACTGTGTAGTTACTCACACTTGGGTCCACTTTACCCACCCAAAATACTGCTCGTGTGTAATCCATCATTGCGTAACAGCAATCTAACTGGCTGGGCAAGATTTTCTGAGCAAACATCTAGAATCCAACATAATGTCCACGAACAGGGGTCTTGTTAATCTAAAACTGTGATGTTCTTGTCTTAAATGAGGGTTATTTCTTTCCGAATTTTCGTTTTTATTCTGTAATCTATTTGTTCTAATTAATTAAACAGGGCTTATCATATTCATTTGTTCCATCTTTTTTTATTGAGTGGTTGTTAGTTATTCTTTTTTAACTTTAAACCTACAGTAAGGCAAGTCCTGCAAGCAACTTTCCTGACGAAATTCAACTTATTAGTTAAGTATATATTTGGACAGGCCATTTTGATCAAGTGTGTGCATTCAACAATTTAAAAGCTTTTGGTTTGGAAAACTGCCCTTTTAGTTGAATTTATTGAGCGAAATAAGCACTGATTTTGGCTTAATCGTGAGTGTGTTTCTATGAAACCAATATACTGTGCTTTAAGACACGACAGAACCAAACTTCTAATCAATATGAATTGTGCTATGGAAGATTCCAGAATGAGTAAAAAAGTGAACAAATACCCCTTCCACAACTAGAAAATTTTGTGCGGAAACATGGTAGATCAATATTTTAAAAATTATGTTAAGCTGCCATGTAAAGTTTTGTCACACAAAATGCAGTAACAAAAAAAGATGATTGCATTTGTTTCAAACCGCACCGCTCACCTTGCCGTTTAAGCAAAGTGTCCGCAAATGTTACCGCGAAAAGAATTTAACAAAGGCCTTAAGTCATGTAAAAATATACGTTCTGCAAACAATGCGTTCCTCATAAGCGTTATTAAGAAACGTAACAAACAGACGAATGAGAAGTATTTCAAAAAACGGTCATATATACCGCCTGTTTTTTTGCATTCGCAAACTTATAACAGATCATGGAATTAATCCACTTTTGCGGAAAAGATATCCTTTATAAAAAGGCAAGTATGCTCTTTCATCTCCAGTCCAGTAGAATCGTTCGTCTTCGGATAAATTTAAGAAATTGACAAAAGTCTCCAATTGTTCTGTGACATTTTCTTGGAAAAAGTTAATATACACATAAGTTCATCAGCGTTATATCCAAATTAAATGACTTTTTAAATGGAAAACCTATTATGGCAAGTGTTTTTCATTTAGCTTAGGACTAACAATATGCGTGTTGTATTGCAGACATTTTATATGCCCAATAATTTGGTTTGCTGTTTTGAAGCATTTCTGCATGTAAGCTTAATGACCATATTCATAAAAAATAATAAAAAACAGCTGGGTTTTTTTGTAAATGGTTTTTAGATATATCTTTTTCTAAAGGATTTGATAAAAACGTCGAAGAGAGGTGCAATTAATCAACTTGTGAATGGAGACACCGAAAACGAGTGAACTGGAGAGACTTTATTCCACGATACTCAATCAATAGTTTTATACTTACGGTAATATGAACAAAATATTTTGAGTAAAAACAAGTTCTTTTTAAGTTATAAGAGTGGTTGCTCTTGGTTTTTTAGTTAACAAAATATTTTTATTTATTGTTTTTATTTATAGAAATTTTTACGTCTCCAGAACCTGAGGATTATCGAAAACACTTGATTCTTCTTAACAAATACTGAGTACTTCTTATTATTATTTGTGTACTTAATATGCCTTATGCTGCTCATTAGTATTTCTAAGTTTTCATAAATCCAATCTTGCCGGTATGAAATAAATATAAAACTTTGCCAAAATTAGGCAAGGTGCTTGCAGCCCTCACCATGATGTACTTCGTATGTGTCACAGCACACTGTCATATTAATCTCCCTTTAATACAAGCCACTTTTGCGGCTGCTAATGGAACTCGAGCGTGCGTACTGGGGCAGACTGTGACGATCAAGTCCCTTAGCCGATCACTTTCTGTCCACAAACATATCTTGGAGCAAAACTGGCCAGATAATGAGCTCGTGGCTGAATGTTTTATACGCTTGATCCTTTTCTGCTGCTGCTCTTTAACTTTTTCTCGAATGATGAATCCGCAACAGATCTCGAAACTTCAGGCTAATAAAAGTTTTGTCCCAGCGATCGAGTCGTCTTCTCGGTTAACCTTCATATCAACCAGTCGAGGATTTTGAGACTCGGGTGTCGTACAACTCGGAAGTGGGTATGCTTGGCTTATGACGGCTATTCAACCAAGAATTTCTACTGTAGCCTTCCTCACCTTTGTCCACCGGCATTGGACAGGCCCTGGTCCGCCATGATCTGTCCTATGTTTTTAATATGCGGTTTGGCGCTGGTCAATATTACGAACTTTGCTGCCTATGTATGTTATTTACTGGGAACTCTTAAGGGATATATTTTTTTAGGACGGTAAATGAATATCAGGTTACTGGCTGACTTATCTGAGTCGTAGTAATTGGGTAGTACCGTTGACCGGTATGAGCACATAAGGAATATCACGTCTTCCGTATATTATGGAGCTCAATAAGCTGGTTTTGTTTACAAGCACACTGAAGCTCAAATTGTGGATGAGACGGTTCAACTGAAATCAAACTGCACATTTTAAACGAGACACGTCCTCATTGCTCATCTTCGAAAGCATACAGTTTTCAATGCTAAAAACTCGAATAAAAAGCCTATAACCCATAAGAACATTCCCACTTTTACGGTTTTCTGGTTGATGCCAATTCATAGTACGGTCTAGATTGAATGCGTCTTTACGCCCTTATCAGCCAACCAAAAACTGCGGAGCATCAGTATGCGCGTGCGTTTGGAAATTGTTATGACTAGAAAAATTTCAGTCTTATTTCCTGGCAGTCATGCACCACTCCCGCTTTGGTTGTCACCCGAAATGGAACTATCGCAGTCTGAACTATTCGAGGACAAATATCATCTGTTCTGCAGCTGTGCTACAATCAAGGACGTGACGATAGGCGTACATTGTCTTGCTTTTATAGCTGTTTTACACGGACCTTTGTGTGTGTTATGACTTGCAATTAGGCAAACGCCGAATGTGTGAAGCCTGGCATGTAGAAAACCTAGATTAATGGCGTTCCTAATACGCTGACTGCTGTGTTTAGCGCAATGGGTACGTGCATAGGTGTGTGAAAGTATCAACTTATACCGAGTCGAGCGCGCTTGTGCATAAGCTACATGTAAACGTGACTAACACTATGTTAAAAAGTGTTTTTGGAAAATTTGCATAACTCATTTGAAAAATTTGTTTACTTTTTGCCAGCGGATATGCGAAACCAATCCATAAACTGGCCACGAATTTGTACACGGAAAACTACATATGTTGCCTATCAGTAAAAAATTCATTTTTGTAAGTAGCTGTACAGATCCACCTGAGATAGTTTGAAAGCTTCCGCGATACTTTATTAATACGTAAATCGTTTTTTGTTTTTAAAGGAGGAAGAACTGTTGCTCGTTGGAATGTCATTATGGGGCGTGGGATAGAAGTAAGCTAAAATATTTGGCGCGGTGATTTCGATACAGTAGAGGCTTAACTCACTGTTAGAGCCTGGTATGCTCCCTTTCTTAAAACACTACCGAGGATTATGAAAAGGTCCGATAAATACTGCTCAGGCTCATCACAAACCACTGTCCACTATTGAAAAAAGCGGTCGGAAAACAGACCTCGATGGACTACGCGGGCACATACAAATGTGATTTAACAAAAAGCGGAGGCAGTGGAGGAAATCGCTTACAGAAAAGAAAGCCACATTCCAAAGTACACAGGGTGAGGGGCTTTATTCTCATAACGGTAGGGGAATCTGAAGTTATTTTGCCGGAATTGTCTTTTTTCTGAGCTTTCGGGCTCTTGCGGAAGTTCATCGTCAGATATAAACTGTCAACAAAAAGCAAGCAACAGTAATGGGGGACGGGAAAGGGAAACAAAGGGGAACGGAGGAGGAGAGGAGGGAGAGGGAGACAGTTTCGGCAGTGCGTATATGCCTGCGGAGAACGATGTAGGCGGGCGCCAGCTTAGTACACCGGTTGACTGCTTTTTCATCCGAGACCCAGCCTTCAATTAGATCACGACCTTCTTGCTGCCAGTGTGAGCAATTATTTTTGTGGCTGCCAAGTAAAATTCGTGGCCCATCTCATAGGTGTGGGCCGCGTCTTGCTACAGTGGGTTCTACTGTCTGACAGCTAGCGCCTGTTCATGTATGCGCGAACCAAGCATTCGTCCTGTTCAGGGACATTCCGACTGCCCATTGGGACTTAACCGATCCTTTACTATCATAATCCGGCTGCGCATGGTAGCCTTGGGCCGGTGCGTAATTCCGGCGCCTAGACCAGCAGCAATGCGCTTGTTAAATTCCGACACGTCCTTGATTTATAGCAGCGTATGCCATATCGGAAGGTGGGTTCTGGTCGGGTCCTCGCAGGGCGGGCACGTCGGCTTGGGTTTATAAAGGCCTTCGGATAGCCATTCAGCATAAATTGTTTGCTGTTATATCGAGCTTTTGAACAGCGTTGTCACGCAGCTTTATCTATGAGCCACTATGTGGTTACTGTGAAAGTTGAGAAGCTGTGTGTTTTTGTCGCTCTCCTGTAAACTGTTGTTTCGTTCTCGCCCTTGATGAGTACATCAATAAGGGGTAGCTGTTGATCCTTTTCTTCTTGCCTCGTGAATTGTAAATCTGGGAAAATGAAGCTGAGAAGATAATTAAAATTCTGCAGCATGTTTCTTTTGACAATAACCAAGGTGTCCTCAACGTTACGGCGCCAAAATGTAGGGGCTGTTGGGTGAAGGCAATCTTTCCAATTCTTTTACGACCTATTCTGCTATTTACCCAGAGATTGGGGAGCCCAATGAAGTTCCCTGGATCTGCTCGTAAGTCGCTCCTACAAAGGTGAAGCATGTCCTTTGTCAAAATTTGAACAGCCTCATGAGGTGTTCGATTTTTTTTCGTCATATACCTCCTCGAGCTTCCTGCGCAAGATATCTCGTGCCGTACCCGGTGAAGTGGATGGGAATAATGATGTTACGTCAAAGGACACCATAACTTAATTTGATTAAATCAGTCAGCCATGGAGGTCTGCCAGGGATTTGGAAGCTGAGCGGACTAAGGCATCAGCGTAATCTTGCAGGAAGTTTCATTATGAGTGCATCCATTTTGCCAAATTATAGGTGGAGCTGCATTGAAGGTAACGATTGGCCGCAATGGAGCGTTTGGTTCATGGAACTTTGGCAAACTAGAAGCGAGCCAGGGCAGTATCTTTTGGTTTTATCAGGCGCTGCTCGTTCTCAGTGATCACATCCTAGCGCTTTTATTCTCTAAGTTATTTATTCAACTAAATTGATACTGCTTTTGCTTCTGAGTTTTGTGCCGTTCTGTAAAATTCTCTGTCATTAAGCAGGGTCATTGGCTTTCTCGTTGTAGTCTAGGCAGAGGGGAAAGGGTTGGAAGGGTGGGAGGGGTGTGCGGGAATAGAGGTGGGGGGGGGGGGGAGGTGGTGTAAGAAAATGACGGGCGTGGATAATGTTGCGGGCTTAGAAACTCCTGGGCGCGAGACTTTTACAGTGGCGTTATCACCAACTATTTAAGGTAGCTTAGTTTGTCCACACATTCGTGAGTGGAGGTCGTGTCCCAATTGTCGGCCTCGGCAATCAAGACGAAATTTTGGGTGTCCCATGGGGAGGGGGAGGGAAGACTAGGAGGGATCTGAGGTAAGGAGTTCTGAGTGCGGGGGTTCTATCAACAGTACTTAAGCCATAGGTCTGATACCTTTAACTGGCAAACATATCGCGAGAAAGAAAAAGGCTGCGCAAACTACGGGGTGATAGAATGCAGAAATCAGTACGGAGAACCGAGATTCCTGTTTAAAACAAAACAGACGGCGTGCGTTTTAAGTTAAGCTCCGCCCTAAAACATTTGACTAATATTTCTTATTTAATGTACAATAACCGATGGCTAGATGTTACAGAGCGAGCGGTTGAGATGAAAAATGTATCAATATGCTTCTGAAATATGTACCGCGTTCGACAGGTCTCATAGATTGGATCCGGTGCTTTGGGTTAAGTTCGACAGTTTGTGTATTCTGTTAAAGTAGAAAAAATGTAGAAAATGTTGTAGGACATGTTTAACTTATATTTAGCTACTGCTAATATGTTGAATATGAGAATGATTGAGAAAGTTGTTGTAGAAAATTGGTTGGCTACACAAGTTTAATGCTGAACCATTAATATCTATTGAGCGCCTTTAACACTGTGGGAACCTTGGACTACTTTAAGGACAGGATGCGAATATGTTCATCTTCATTATTGTTTTAATGTGTGATTTGGTTATATCTCCAACGCAAGCATTTGAATTAATTGCATATTTAAGACTGCGCGCTACTTTGCAGGTAGGATGCCTACACGAGTTTATGCAGAAAAAGAACATTCTGTATTTTGTGGTAATGAATGGTGCGTTATGAATTCGGCTCATGTAAAAGAATACACGCCTGATGTTCATCGTCTTAAAAAACTAAGTTTAGACTTTTCATTCAAAGCTACAAATATCTCTTACAAATAATACTGTGGGCCAATATTTTGAACCTCTTAATCAGGATATAATGCTTCCCAATCTTAACACCAGATATTTTGCAATATATTAAGTTAAAACAGTTCTAAAATATCAAGCACACATCATCCCACAAAAATCGATAGTTTTTTTTTACATAAAACAAATAAGAGGAGTGTTAGATGACGATAAAACGATGATAGCGTCTTGAATATTATGATATCTGATCGGCAATATATGTGCACTAGTCTCTGGTTTTATTGTTAACTAAGTCTTCCACATAATAGGTAACCACTGTACAGTAAATATTCTCTGCAAATGTCAACGATAATTCAATTTGGCAAACTTACGTATCAGCACTTCAGCAGCAGACCCATAAAATAGCGTAAATAATGAAAACGTGAAAGTTGTACAGGGTTAAGATATATCTTATTGCCAATTTTCATCGTTCTCTCACAGCTAGCATTGCAATTTTGGTAAGTTGAGGACATTAGGACTGAAAAGATGGGGGAGGTAGGATAAGCTGTATGCAATGTTCATAGGTCGAATACGCTGAGTAATCATGTCTGCCAAGTGATGGCATGTACAACTGGCATGAGGAGGTGGCGGTGACAGGTCTCAACACCTGAAGTTGACGTCGGTCAGGAACAACAACGTGCATGTACGATCGTCGTCTGACATAGGAGCAGTTAATTTGTTAGGCTAAGGCCCTTAGGAAGCTGGCTAGGGTCCGATAGATAACTTAAGGTGTTCATCGTGATCGGTTCAGTGATTTGTGTCGACGAGGTATGTTGCAATTATGCTCCACATAAATCTACTTATATCTCTACCCAATTTGTCGCACATACGTTCAGTTGCCAGCTTTTCCTGACGCCTCATTGTATGAGCAATCTATTTGCACACCATAGAAGCAAGTGATAGCATTAACATGCACAAATGTCGTCTTCCTTCCAAGTCGAACTTTATCTTGTAAGCATACGAGGGGAGAATTCGTGAGTAGAAATTGTAAGCTCGTCGCGTGGAAAGTGTATGTGATCGTTGTGCCCTGACGTCGACTCATCAGTTCGCTTTCTGTGTTGTCTAATAAACACAGTCTTATGAACACGTGTGTATTTTTCTGCAGTTGTTGTAGAAGGCTTTTTAATACGCTCAGGAGTATTCCTGAGGTTGATTCCCTCCGGTTACCTGCTGGAATTATATGGCACATACGCCGCAACCTAGTTTTAAGTCCTCTACTAAATTTACCTTATTATTTAAGGGAACAAGTTTGAACGTAATGTTTTTATGTTGCTGGTAAAATATGGGAATATTAACAATTGACGCACCTTTTCGTGTACAAAATGTTTAAGCGTCAGTGGTGATTGCACTTATTAAACAATTAAATAGATTATTTATGACTACTCAAATAATTCAAGTAGGTTGGAATAAGCATAAGTTGTAGTACTGCTTAAGGACATTTGCTGGCATTCTGTTCTCATAAGCGGTGGTATTCGGTGTTACAAGCTAGGATCTATGCCTACCAATCCCTAAATGAATTCATATGTGCTAGTGAAAAAAATTGTGCGAATTACCATCATTCTAAGCGGACGTTTGGGTTAATTGCTTGCTGCACTTCGCAAACTGACAACACAAAGACCATTTGGGATAAAATGCGGGAATATTTGCATAAGCATTACTGGTATTCCTATGCAAATTACACAACAAGCAGATTTTTATATGGATGGACTTCACCGATCGCTGATCCCTACGATGTCTTACGTGTTTTCAACTGTGTGTTGGAGCGGGGACGGTGACTCGCGATGCATATATGGCACTCTTTCTTTCCTTAACCGACCGAGCTCCATGTCCTAATAGATTCAAGAAGACCGGATACGAGATCCGACGCCGGTGGCCAGATCCGACATATCTAGCCCAGATTTCGCGGCGTAAGAAAGACATAAAAACTTTGCCACCTACATGTGCCACGAATACCTCCACCACTCTGTGTCCGGTACGTGTTATTTGATCGAATAACGAATGTGGCCTACTTTCCTCTAATCTTGGTCCTGTGTTGTTCCTGCGCATTTATCACTTGACCTGTTAGGGGTACAGGATAGGATTTATGCACATTAGTGTACGCACTCACTTTTGTGGGCACATGGCGAGAATTAATATCAATAACTACCAATAACTGTCCAGTCTACGGGGGTGGCAAAGGGATTCAATACAGAAAAGAGTAAGGCATTCGTACAGATAAAGAGAGAAACTGAAGTTTAAGGAATAAAAGGCATACGAAAAACGGTGTCAACAGGCCTTGGTAAGCCAAACCGGTATCAGTTATCACAGCAAATTTAACTGGAGGTTGTCCTTGAGAAGCGCAACCAGAGCACGATATTGCGCAAAATATGACGTAGATTAGAACAAGGATATGTAGAATCTTTCGTTACTGGTTATTAACAATTATTAGAGAAATGTGCTTGGCCGTTTTTAAATTGTGACAAACAGTGGACAATGCTGTGCGACTGCCCTGTTCAACGCCCGCTGGCTCAACGTTATGCGACGTTGAAAGAAGCTGTTTGTGACTCGCTGACCAGAAGACCCTTGACTAACCTTCACGCAAACAAACACGTGCTTTCAGATAGTCGCAGCTGCCTCAGGACCACTTAAACGCACCAAGTCTTTACCAATGTAACATGGGCTTCTATACATGACACCCCTTCGGGCAATGAAAAACACCAATCGTGAACTACTTGTCCTTGTTTCACACTCATGTAATCACAGCTGCCATGGCTGTTGCTAACATTCTTAGGCCTTTTGGAACACGGGCAACCGTAGCCTTGGCTTTGCCATTGTAACAACTGCTTCGGAAAGGCCGTGTGGGTTCTACACACAATACCGTGCTCACTCCGGTGCGTTCTGCCTTCTACCTACAACTTGGGATTCGTTCTGATGATTATAGTGCTCTCCGTACACTTACACAATGCTGATGTCTGGAAATGGTAACAACCACGTCCAGCCGTAACTGGGATACTTTTTTTAACGCAGTTAAGCTTAATGCTCGGATACCAAATGTTGTTTTGCAGTTACAACGCTAAAGAATTTGAAAAATATCGTCACTTAGATTGACGCCTATTGTTGTAGTTTAAAGTGGATAAAACAAAGTACATACTCGGTCACGGTAAGACTATTAGACGATTTTAATATTTTCATTAGACCGTGTATATTTTCCCGTTGCTATGACACAAAGTCTCATGATGTTGCGGGCACTGCTACAAATGACTTTTCACCAAGACGTAAAAGATGCCCACCTCTTTTTTACTTTCAATTTTGGAAAACACGCACAAGAAAATTATTTTTGTACTTGTTTGATAGCAAATTACGCGTTCTTTAAATGTTATACTCAAAACAGGGTAGCTTTCGTTTTTAAAAAAGTTGCCCGATTGCCGGTCAATTTTCGAAACGAGTGAAGGTTACATTCGAATTCAAGGTTTAAAAACTGCGCACTGTGTGCTTCTTGTTTAAGGAAATGTACAGTTTCGCCTACAATTTGAGGAAGACGTCACCTAGCAGTCATCAAATATTGAGATAGATTTGGAATATATTTTATGCAGAATAGGCAGCACTAATAAATTGACGGATACGATTTATTATGGATGAAGACCTAGCAATCGTAAAAAGCTCATAATTAGCAAATAATTTAAAACCAAAAGCTACCCTTTCTTTGAGTATGACAGTTAAAGAACGCGTAATTTGCTATCAAACAAGTACAAAACAATTTTTCCCTGCATCTTTTCTATAAAATATATTTGAGTTTTTAAAGGCAGTCAAAATAAATGAGAAAAAGGCACACTACTTAAGTAGTCAGTTTTTACAATAGATACGTTTGCTAGGAGTCGGAACGAAGCTCGTTAAAAAGTCGGATTCCTATCCTGACTAAAATGACTTCAGAATACACTATACGATAATCAGTGTCACAACTGGAGGCAATTCCGATTAGCAAAAAGATATTAGTTTTTCACATATGTCGAAATATTGCATAATCACCGGCGTCTACTGTATTTGCTTGGCATGGACAAAATACTTGTGTTTCAAATCGGCAATTGTAAATGTGTATAAAAGGCGTAGACTTTGGTAAGAAGGTGACATGACTGCGCGCCATGCGGAGGTATTTTTAAGTTTGCCTTGTCGGCATAGCGATCGCCCAGCATTGCGAGAAAATAAACATCGGAGTGATATCTCCCAATTGTAGAAGGCTCAAAAGCATTACGGATTACCACGATTGCAGATTTGTTTGCGAAAGTGGAAACTGTGATGACCATGTATTTGAAACATTCATGGTGAGTCGATTTGTGTACTCCTGATTCGTTACCTGTTAAACAGCGACATAGCTAAATATATATGCTTAGATTTACACCACACGCCGTATGAAAAGTCAATAGTCATACAAAATCATTCTCGGCTCCAATGGAAATATATATATCAAAACATCCCCTGCACACGTTTCATAACCTTTCGACGGTATTTTAACTGTTTTATATGTACAACACTCCTTACAGGTATATTATATATTCTTTCCACTGGTCTCAGGTTACTGCACTTTTAAAATGCTCTTTTCTAAAATTCGATAACTGACTACTTCAGCAGGTCAGTAAACTGATACAGCGGAGTCCGGTTAATGTGGACAATCACTTTATGTGGACAGTTGGCCAGGAACTGAATTTCTCCATAGTAAAATCCTCCGGTTAATCTGGACAGCCACCGCTTAATGTGGACAGCACCAAGCTGTCAACCGGTCGGTCGACCCACAGATATTGTCAAAAATCCAGTCCAAATCGCCCGCGGCGGGGAATTCCCGCGTCCTGTTCGCTGCAGTTGGGAGGTGCAGTTGTCGAAGGAGGCCGCCATTACGTCATCTAGACTATTCCCACTCCCCCTGCCCTGCCCCCGTATCCTCACCCTTGTCTCCCTTATCTGCTTTCCCACAGATTTTGTCAAAAATCCAGTCCAAATCGCCCGCGGCGGCGAATTCCCGCGTCCTGTTCTGAAAGTTTTGCTTCAGATGAACAGTACACAAAGCTTTTCTGTTGGTTTGCCTGTGGTTGTGTACGTGTGGAGGCTGATCACGAGAAAGGTGGGGAAGCGAAATGATCGAACACCAACAAAGAAACTGGATGTTTTGGAAAGTTCCATGAACTTAAGAAGCAGTCACCCCGAATTGGTCTTCGAGAGGCAGCCGACCAGCTTGGAGTTTCCAAGTCGACGTTGGGAAAATTGGTGAGAAAAGAGGAGGAACTTCGTCGTGAGGCTTCAGATGAACAAGGCCCTGCACAGAAACGCAATAGATATGGAAATGACAAGGATATCGAGGCAGCACTTTTGCAGTTTTTTATCAGTGGGCCCACGATCGTAAAATCCCTCTCAATGGTCCGCTGCTTATGAAAAGGCTGCGAAAATCGCAGAAGTAGCGGGAGTCAACTTCACTCCCACCGAAGGGTGGTTGTCGAGGTGGGAAAAGAGGAATGAACTCGTCTTTGCGACTCTGCGTGGTGAGACAGCAGAAGCCGACACCTCCAGAGCTGATAATTTCCTCAAGAAAGATTGGCCTGACCTGTTGAAGCAGTTTCAACCTAAGGATGCCTTCAACACTGACGAGACAGCAATTTATTTTCGGGCACTTCCAGACTCATCGTACATGACCCAGAAGTCAAAGAAGTCGGCAAAGGGATTCAATACGACGAAGGACAGAATCACCGCTCTGTTTACGTGCAGTCTGGAAGGAGAAAAACTGCCGCTTCTTGTGATCGGGAAATTAAAGCAGCCAAGGTGCTTCAAAGGAAAGAACATTACATCGGGAGTGCATTACGCATTCGGGAAGAACGCATGGATGACGACTGGGCTGTGAGAAAATTTCTTACGAGAACTTGACCGCGAAATGGGGCGCCAGAAGCGCAAGATCCTTCTCTTGGCAGATAACTGCAGTGCCCACACTCGAGTCAAAGGACTGAAGAACATCACACTTCGATTTTTGCCACCCAACACAACTTCAGTTCTGCAACCCTGTGATCAGGGCATCATTCGATCTCTTAAAGCCTTCTTTCGGACCGCGATCCGGCGAGAGATTTTGCAGATCATCCAAGACCTAGTGGAAGACGATGAGACTGGCGTGCGTTTGGCTCACAACGTTGTGAAAAAAATATTGATGTTCTTCAGGCCATGGAGATGTTGAGCACTTCGTGGAAAAAGGTGAAGTCGGAGACAATCATAAATTGCTGGAGGAAAGGGGGCTTCGTCACCACTGAAGAGGAAGTTGCAGAGAATGAAGTCACCATTCCGATCCCAGAAGACGTGACAGAGGACAGGATCAAGAGTTTTCTAGAGTGGGTTTCAATCGACGACGATGCCGAAGTCGCTGAGGAAGCAAACACTGGAGGAGGTGACAAGCGAAGTCGCTGAAAAAGTTGCAGATGCCAAGAAGGTACCAGATGAGCAGGAACAAGAGTCTGAAAAGGAAGACGAAGAAGTCGAGCCCCTAGTCTCATCTAAAGAAATGAGAGCGGCATTGGCCGTATTCGAAACGGGGCATCGACAACAAGGTTTTGATGTGGAGAATTTTGACACTGTGATAAAAAACTTAAGGGGAGCATTAAGAGAAAAGTTTCCACCAAAGCAATCAAAACTGAGCATGTTCTTTCAATAAAACTTCATTCAGATGCGTAGAAACGACTGGTTTGGGGTCAGTTCGCTTAATGTGAACAACTGGTTAATATGGACAGTTGGCCTGGAACGGAGGTGTCCACATTTACCGGACTCCACTGTATAAAACAGAAAGACTGCAAAATTTTATGCTTATTCAAACTCCATTGCAAAATACAGCCAAGTCTAGGAAAGCACAGCAGCGGTTTTGATGTTGTTATGTCTAATAAAATAGCGTTTTGTAAATGTTTTAATGAATAACCAATTTAAGAAGCCTAAACAGTAGTTTGCGGTATTTAACTTTTATCAGAAGTGTATAGTTTGAGAACTTTATAGTTTTGCAATGCTATTTGCAAAATTTTTATGGCCATTTTAAGAACAATTAAGAACACTGCACACAGCTGTCTTATGAAAGAGCCGGGGGGAGTGGCGTTTGGGAGGTGTGAATATCTTAAGTCCGCATGAATGACATCGTTTATTAAGATAACTGTCTCTGAAATGATTACACTTACAGAAGTTCTCCTGTTTAAACCTCAGTATATATATATGCATAAGCATATTGTTACCTGTTTTAACAAAATGACGTTTGATAATGGTAATGTTAAGACGGTCTTTTTTACATATATAACTGCCGCTGAAATGATAAGGACTGATGTTATTTTCGAATAACATGCAAAACAGTCGTGCAGTTTGGGTCCCAAATAAAGGTTTTTTTCCAAATAAAGCATTAATTCTGCAAATGCAATATCTTGCAAGCACTTCGATTTCATAAGAATTTTGCCCGCAGACGTACCAAATGAATAATTATTTATTACCTGTTATATTTTATTTTTTCTATACTGTTCACGGTCGTTTAAATGACTACCAGATTCTTTCAGTTAACACTTTATAATTTGACGACAATGTAACACTTCCATGCTTTTTCGTTCCCAAGTTGAAGTATGTAGACATTTTATCGGCTATGTATTTTTGACAATAATATCTTTGTTCACGCTTCTCTGCTTTACTCCAAAAAACTTGTATGTATATCTATATTTTGACTATGTCAGAACAATTAAATAATTTTGTCTTATTAATTTGGCTTTTTTCCATGAGTTTAATAAAAAAATATGCACCTACATATAAAAAACGATTGAATTTCCTCGTAACGAACATATAGCTGTTGAGATATGTAATATCCATCGTTAACAGTTATCTGTTAAAACCGAAAATTATGATATACAGCGTGCCCCAGCGTGTACACATTTTGAATAATTGTAAACTTTGTATTTATTAGACTACTATCATTTTAAAAATGCAAAAATATTTATTCATTTCATTTCATTGTTTGTTTACTACACGTTCTCAAACTGACGTCTATTTTGATCCAGACGCTGTTAAGAGTACAAAGCAATGAATTTGCAGACACCGTTAGGGAATTTCCTTGCTATTTGGGCACACTACTGATCAACGGTTTCGCTCATTTCAGTGACTGTTGCGGGTTTAATAGCGTAGACCTTGCCTTTTAGAAATCCCCATAAGACAAAATCTGGTGGTGTGAACTCTGATAAACGAAGCCGATAGTCAACAAAAGCCCTTCACTTAATCCACCTATTTGGTAAGATCTCATCAACGAAGGACCTACTATCGTTAGGGTAAAGTAAGGGTCCCCCACCTTGCTCAAAATAAAACTCTTCATCTTCAGAGTGCTCTCTAATGTTTGACATACCAGGACGTTGCAGCAAGTTCAAGTTAATGGAACCGGTTACAACATCGTCATACAATAACGGTCCAATTGCAAATAAACCACGCCGCACTGTTACTAACGCTTAATTGACAGTCGATAATACATAGGATCTCAGGTCTCCATTAGGTATAGTTTTGGCGGCTTAAGCAACCATTTAGTTTGAATGTGGCCTCGTCACTCGACACAAATTTTATTAAAAAATCTGCATTTCTTTCACGTTGTTCTCAATAACACTCATTGTACAGTATCCTTTGGTCTAAATCATAGTCATAAGCAGCATCAACAAATCTTGGGATATAACGTTTCCAATGACAACATTGCGTATTGCGCTAAACAGATGGACAACCCCCAGACAAGACTGTCGCATCAAATTCGTCTGACGCCGATGAACACTTTCCAAATCTCTTTCCCGGGTAGGGCTCGTTGATGATCGTGGTCTCGCAGAACTTGCTTCAGAAACGTTGTGAACAGACCTTTAGCTGAAAACTTATGTAAAATTTAAGTGATAGAAACTCGCGTAGGAGGTTCTTACGTAAATTCTCTCGTAAACTATGTGTGCACTTGATTTGAATTTAAACTCTTCCAGCAGCTTAAGGAATATATTTCTTTCTTCGAAATTAAGTCTGGCTCAGGTTTTTAAACTCCAGAGAAGAACATTTCTGTTCGCGGTATATATCAGTATATATAAGGTCTATAGGCGCGGATATAAATTTTAAGTGTGTATTTGTGTTGAAAACCGTCAACCCTAATGAAATATACACATGCTGCCACAGGACAGTCTGAAGTAGTAAAAAATTGACGTTGTAACTTACCAAACCAACAGGCTAGGTACTTGCTAAAAGGCTCGGACACGTGTTTCACCGGTATACTGCCGCTGCTTGACACAGCTGCTAGGAGTCCGTTTCATCAGTGTGTCCCCATATTTCCCTATCTGCTTTCTGGTTGATATACCGGTTATGAAGGTTCAGGTTTATAATCTCCAGAAAAATTAATTTCTGATCGCGGTATTATCAGTATATATAAGGTCTATAGGCGTAGAACGAAATTGTAAGTGTATATTTGCCTTGAAACCCGTCAACCCCAATGAAATATACACATTCTGACACAGGACAGTCTTAAGTAGTATGAATTGACGTTGGTACTTACCATAGTAACAGGCTAGCTACTTGCTTTAAGGCCAAGACACGTTTTTTGCCAGCATTCTGCCGCTGCTTGACACAGCTGCTAGGGGTCCGGTTCATCAGTGGGTCCCCCACATTCCCTATCTGCTTTCTGGTTGAGATACCAGTTATGAAAGTTCAGGTTTATAATCTCCAGAAAAATTAATTCCGGATCGCGGTATATATCAGTATAGATCAGGTCTATAGGCGTAGACTGCCATTTTAAGTGTTTATTTGTGCTTTAACCCGTCAAGTCCCTACAAAATATACAGCTGCTGCCACAGGACAGTCTGAAGTAGTAAAAAATTGACGTTGTAACTTACCAAACCAACAGGCTAGGTACTTGCTAAAAGGCTCGGACACGTGTTTTGCCGGTATTCTGCCGCTGCTTGACACAGCTGCTAGGGGTCCGGTTCATCAGTGGGTCCCCATATTTCCCTATCTGCTTTCTGGTTAATATACCAGTTATGAAAGTTCCGGTTTATAATCTCCATAAAAATTAATTCTTGATCACGGTATACATTGCTATATATCAGGTCTTTAGGCGTAGACCGAAATCGTAAGTGTATATTTGCGTTGAAACTCATCAACCCCAATGAAATATACACATGCTGACACAGGACAGTCTTAATTAGTAAAAAAATTGACGTTGTGAATTACCAAACTAAGAGACTATGTGCTTGCTAAAAGACCCAGGCACGTGTTTGACCATTATTCTGCCGCTGCTTGACACAGCTGCTATGGGTCCGTCTCATCATTTGGTCCGCATTATTCCTTATCTGCTTTCAAGTTAATATACGGTTTAGAAAATTCAGGTTTATAATCTCCAGAGAAATTAATTTCTGTTCGCTGCATAAATCAGTATGTATAAGGTCTTTAGGAGAAGACAGAAATTGCAAGTGTATATTTGTGTTATAACTCCTAAATCCCAATATAATAGACACCTGCTTCCACAGGACAGTCTTAAGTAGTATGAATTGACGTCGTAACTTACCATAGTAACAGGCTAGCTACTTGCTTAAAGGCTCAGACGCGGGTTTTGCCGGTATTCTGCCGCTGCTTGACACAGCTGCTAGGGGTCCGGCTCATCAGTGTATCCTTCGCTTTCCCTATCTGCTTTCTGGTTGATATACCGGTTCAGAAAGTTTATTTTTTTTATCTCAAGTGAAATTCATTGCTGATCGAGGTATATGTCGGTATATATAAGGTCTAAAGGCGAAGAGAGCAATTGTAAGTGTATATTTTTGTTGAAACCCCTCAACACCAATGAAATATACCACTGCTGCCAGAGGCCAGTCTTAAGTAGTATAAATTGACTTTGTAACTTTCCATAATAACAAGCTCGGTACTTGCTAAAAGGCATAGACACATGTTTCGCCTGTACTCTGCCGCTGCTTGACACAGCTGCTATGCGTTCGGCTCATCAGTGGGTCCCCCGCTTTCTCTATCTGCTTTCATTGGGGTTGATGGCTTTCAACACGAATATACACTTACAATTTCGGTCTTCGCCTATAGACCTTATATATATTGATGTGTAAAGCGATTACAAATTAATTTCGCTGAATGACAAATACGGGGACCTTCGATCAAGTGTTCCTTTCCCTTGTCCTCACCACATGTTTGTGACTGCTATCCCAGTCATCCTGACATCAACCGTCTTATCATTAACCCTCCACTTCCGCACACAGAGTTTTGCAACGGGCCAGCTCCCATGCAACCCACGCCCTCATAAACAACTTTTGGCTCACTTCCTCACACGCCAGTTGTCTAGCTGTCCTTGTCGCCAGTACTGTCTACTGTAAATTTCTTACTTCCGTTTATTTTGTCTTAGGCAGGGTAAGTGTCACCAGTCTGAAAGTTCGCAAATAATGCTTTTATAACAATAAGTGGCATTTATATTTTTGTGCAGCAGCCCTAATTTGAATGATTATTATGCGCATACTTTATCTGTTTGCGTGTTGTGTCTTTTGTAGATTTCAGAGACAGTATGCTGTTATTCTGATTCTTTTCTTACTTGGGGTTACCTTTTAAACGAGGACAATAAAAAGTGCAACATTCAACGCTATAAATCGTTGACAACAAAGCTCATAGAAACTTCACTTTTCCTTGAGTCATTAGTCACAAATGCAAACAAATTTTCGTTAAAGATCGGTTGAGAAGTACGTTTACGTGGCCTCCTGTTCTCGGTCTCAGAGCAAACACAATTTGATAAATCATAGGGAATCAACACTGCAATAATTTTCAGCCTTCTGTTGCCGCACATTTACGTTCTTTTTACATCAGCGTAAGGTGTGTTAACGTACGTGTGGCAAACATCGCTTATAATCCATGTGCAACTATAACAACTTTTTTAAGATAACTTGCATGATTCACGGAAATAACGAGTGAATGACCGACGTAAGTGTGTTCGTCACCGTCTGAGTTAAAAACCCTGAATGATGTTTGCGTGTACTAAAGAGAGTTAGCAAGGCTCATTCTCTGCTTGTATTGGTCTCAGAAAAGCATCACAGGCAGAGGTCTATGAAGCCTGGACTGCATGAGCAACAGCTGCCATTCAGCGTGCGCGTTTCTTGCTTCGGCTTATATATATAGAATTCAGCAAATGCGAGCTAAATTTGAAAGTTTAATCTGCAACGTAATTCAGGTTAGTAAACAATGTTTCGTGATTTAAAATCTTATCAGTTGTTAAATTTGTATGTGATATAGTATTTCATTCTCAATGATCGGGTAGCCAGTAGAAGGCTGGATTGGCGTATTTCTGGCTAACTGTCTTTCTCAGCTTACATACTTTTCTCTTGTAATGTAAAAAGGGTTAAGGCAGTGATGTCGAAAATTTTGAAACATTCGGGAACATGTTTTAAAGCTCTTTATAGGATTACACGAAAAGGGGATAAAGTTCGGCTCGTAAAAAATAGTAGGACGAAAAAAAAACAGAGAAATGGATTCCGTCCGAAAAATGATGCAACGAAATATAAGTCTGGTCGGCAGCTTTCATTTTTGACATAGAGAATCAAGTAAGCTTTTAAGCGTAGCTTCTTAATGTGTATTTGCTTAACTGTGTGGGTTGAGAATAAACTCGTTGGGCATTTCTCACATATATGCAGTAAAACGAATGCAGAAAACATGCCACTCCATTAGCACATACTGAAGCTACATAAAATCTTGTAATGTGAAATCCTTTGCTTTTTCATTTTCTTAAGGCTTAACTGTAGCGATATTTTTGTACGCTGCTCGTAATGCTAAAAATATGCCAGATAGGGGACTTGGCCTCGTCACTGTTTTGAAGGGGTACCTTAAAATGGACCTGTTTGAGTCTGTGATATTTGTTTCGCAAACCAGAGCTCTATGTATGAGAGTATTATTAGCACAATATGATTTATCCTGCAATGCCGAACAATAGTCAAAAAATCAAAAATCAAATTTGAATGGCAATTTAAATAAGCAAATACGTAAAGATATGATATGTACGCAAACTATAAGCAAAGGTACTATCTGAGACTCAACGCGCCAATGCTGAAATATGAATTGCTCGCTGAAACGCAGCAAGGTTAACTCTATTCATACATATTATAAATCCATATACAGTCTGTATGGAAATCCTTGACTTCATTGCGATATCTATCAGTGTACGAAATATTGCACTTTTCGAAGTCAGTGTGGCCATTTATAAACTGTACAACCAAACGTACAGATTGCGAAATAAAAATGTACAGTACATGTTGAATTGTTTTTCTAATTGTAGAATAAATACGCCGAAGGAGACTTTAAATCCCTATAATGTTTACAGTTTGGTTTATACTATCGGCCATCAGCGTTAAATCTGTCTACACAACAACTGCTGAAGAGAAAAGGAAAATCGTTGATTTACACAACAATTGAAGGGAGATAGTTCAACCAACTGCAGCGAACATGAAGCTCATGGTAAGGTTCATTACATTTTAATTTTTTGGCTACGTTAAAACTCGGTAGTGAACGGTTTTCTTATTACAATCACAAAAACGCTTTTTGCATTAAGGATAAAAACATTTACGATAAAAATTTTATTGATGTTCACTACGATATATTTTGCAAGATTTGCTAATAAATAAGATCACAATGGCAGTTGTAAGACATTAAAATAGCCTTGATTTGTTTAGATGAACCTATCCATTCGCTCACCAATTCAAGCATTGATAGATGATCATTGCTTCATACATTCGTACACATCCTTGTGTTCCTTTTATGTGTGTTTATTAACAAAAAAGAGCCAAAAGATAAAATAAGCGCCAAAACGTAATTAAAGCAATAAATTGAATTATCGAATTAGCAAAATACATATGAACTAATAAGGTGTCTATTTATCAGGAAGTGTAAGTTAAACTGCAGCAGCTGACTTACAGCAGAAAAGGTAACTTGGAAGTCTGAAATCGATAGTGGATTAGAGAGGATTATATAAGTGGAAGTTGGACATTAATGTGCAGATAAATCCCAAGTACACTCCGTTTCAATAGTATGCTGGCAGTTGAATGAAATTCATTTCTTTTGGTTGCATGTGGTACGGTTGATAAAAAGTGACTGATTATGAGGCATATATGTATCCATTACAAATTGTTCTTTGGTAGTAAGCATGTGCAAGCACATATAGTCCTCTTAAAACATAATGGTATAATAAACGGTGCTTCTGAGTATATAAAATATCCTTAATTCCTAAGTAAATTGTGACGCAGGCTCTAATCAAACATACATTTAGGGTTTAAAAACTAAGAAATGTTTACATTCTGTCGAAGTAAAAGCATACGTCCCTCAGCTTTATAAATAGAAAACAATATAGAGCATATAACCACTGGAAGGCATATAAACCATGTTGTTTTTCTTATGCGCAGAATTAATTTAGTTCATTACAGTTCAGTATATTAAGGGTAAAAGACAATGCCTTTGAAGACCCTTATGAAAACAGTATGCAACAAATATCCAACATAAAATATGTCACTATAAACAGTGAGTAAAATATATACATGTACAAATGTTAACGTGTGTGTGCTAGCAGTCAGAATAGTCTCTTGTGTTCATAATATATCAAACATAAAATGTGTTGCTGTAAAAAAGTGATGAGCATATACAAATGTAAAGTTTTATCTATGGGTATTTCCGGAGCGTAAACTATTCCTGCTTCCTTTTACATATGAACGGTAAGTTTTTAGTAGATATTCATACTGTTTCCACTTAATTGCATCTGTTGATTTCGCCATTATGACCTCCTCTGGCAGTCCGTGCCAGGCACCGATGACTCATTGTGAGAACGACTGCTTGAGGACCTCTAGATAAGATAAGGTTCCCCGCAGTTTGAGAGAATTCCCACGGAGGTTGGTTGAAGTGGCGAAGGCGAAGAAGTCATCAAACTTCAGGGCACACTCCCGATTCCTCGCGAGGCGGTACGTCTGTATGAGGTCGCCGCGGATTTGTATATACTCAAGGGGAAAACGTTAAGTGCTTCTAGTCTAAATTCGTAAGATGAAGACATTATGCCCTTCAAATTTTTCGTTGCCCATCGCTGAATTCATTCCAGGATCTGGTTATCTTTGTGCATCCATGGTCACAACGCCTGAACGCCATACTCCAGATGTGAGCGAAGAAATGTTCCATAGATTTTGCCGAATAGTTTTTTGTGTATGTCGACAAAAGTTCGCTTTATGGCAAACAGAACACTGTTCGCCCTCTTAGCAGCCCTAGCACACTGTAAAGACTGCTCTAGGGATGGCACAATAGCCCTACCCAGATCTTTTTGTTCAGCGACGTTCGACAGGCACCTTCCATCGAGTACGTAGTTGCGTCAGTCATCCGTCGCGCTCAATTTCTTCGTCTTGAGCCGCAATGTGACACATTTCGCAAAGTTAAACCACATAAACCATTTTTGGACCATTCACCTCGGCGGTCAAGTCCTCCTTGCAGAGTTTGTTCATCATAAGCGTTTCTGATGGGTTGCCATATCTTAATATCATCTGCAAAAAAGACTCTATTACTGACCAGTCCATGCCTACAGTCGTTGACATAGATAAGGACTAATAGTGGCCCAAGAACGGAGCTTGAAGCACTCCACTCACAACTGGCACTGAAGAGGATTTTGCGTTTACGACGCACACGGACTGCGATCGGCCTATGAGAAAATCTCCTACCCAATTTCGTAAATTGCCCCTTATCGTGGATTCGGAAACCTTGTAGAGTAGCCGTTCGTGAGGGACACTTTCGAAGACTTTTTTAAAGTCTATATCAACAACATCTACGGGGGTATTTTCGTCTGATGGCTTGGACCTCTGCTCCATAGAATAAAGCATATTGGTCAGGCAGGAGTGGTTTCCTCGAAACCCGTGTTGGGCACCATCAAAAAAGTCTTTTTCTTCGAGGAACTGCATAGTGGCCTTTCTGATGATCCTTTCCATAACTTAACAACAGATGCAAGTTAGGCTCACTGGTCGATAGTTGTTCGCGATGGTTCTGGATCCACCCTTGTGAATAAAGCATATGTTCGCAACTTTCCAATCGGATGCGAGGAGATCTCGATCAAAGGACAACTGAAAAATGTGCGTAAGTGGTCTGGAAAGTTCTGAAGCCAGCTCTTGCGGTACCTTTTCTGGTATTTAGTCTGGATTCGGAGACTTAGCTTCATTATGCGCAAGAAGTTCATTCCTTACATCTTCTTGTGTGAAACGGAGGTCCTCCATGATTTTGCCATTACTCTCTGCATGGAAGTCTGTCGGATTAAAATGCAGTTCCTCAGTTAAAACAGATGCAAAAAACTTGCTAAGGTGTTCTGCTTTTTCGAGATTGTCTGAAATTTCCTCATTATTTACACCTTTTAGTACTCCAACTGTGTCTTTGTTTTTTAGCCTGCTGTTGATGTTACTGTAGAGCACATTTGGCTTCGTTACGGCCTGCTCGATAATTTTTGCTTCGTAGTCTTTCAGCACTTTTCGAATGTTTGATCTAACCTCGTTCCGCTTATGGCGGAATTCTTTGTAGTGTGAAAGCTGGCGTGTTGATGCGTACCTTCTTCAGAGTTTGTCCTTGCGGTTTATTTAGCTCTTCAGATCTTGCGTTAACCAGAGGGGCCTGCTCGCCTTTTGTACTTTTTTCAACGGACAGTTTCGATGCATAACTTTGCTTATAAGATCCCCGACAGTGTTCCAGTCGGCATCCGGACTACCGGTTAGAAGGTCATACCAATTTATTACTGCTAGTTCATTTCTGATTGCGGTGTGATTTCCGCGCCAGTATTCTAACCGAACTTCCGTATTTCTCGGTTGATTGGTGTTTGAAGCATATTCCCACAGGATCATGACGTGATCACTCTTTCCAGGAGGCGCAGTTGACCTAATTTCGCTTGTATGAATCGAGTCTTTCGATAATACGAGGTCCAAACAGTTCGCTGTTTGTGATTTTTTTATTCTCGTTGGGAATCAAACATTCTGCACGAGAGAGGTCCTCCGTCAGCTTTAAGAATCTGGAGCTAAAAGACTCATTAGAACCCTTAACTGATAGCTAATTCCAGTTAATCAGTGGGACGTTAAAATATCCAGTGATCAGCGCATTTTCATTTTCAGCCAGTTCACGCATCAGTCCAAACAAGGTCTCGCTACCCTCTGGAGATTGATTTGGTGGTCTATAGACAGTCATGAAATGTCAAGTGGGTGCACCACGCGTTTTCAGTTTAAGCCATAGCGCTTCAAAATCATGAGAGGAACCAATTTTGCGTTCTGACGCAATGATGCCCTTCTTGAAAAACACTGCTATTCCTCATCCCCTCCTATGTATCCGGTTCCGACGAAAAACTTGGTAATCTCCGGATACAATTTCGGCATTCATCACGTCGGCCTGTGGCCAGGTCTTTGTAATTGATATGACATCTGGCTGAAGGTCAGCTTTACAAACTTTGAGCTCGTCAATCTTCTGAAACAAACTCTGTGCGTTCGTATAAAAAAGCGCAGCTTCGCCGGCATAGAGTTCTGAGCAATTTGTTAGTCGAGGGAAACGGAAGGTCTATGCGCATAAGCTACTTTTTTCCCTGAGTTTTGGTCTGCTTTTTGTCTGTAAAACAGCGTTATTGGCTGTCTCCAGAGGAATGACCTCTGGGCGTTGATGATTTCTCCGTTCATTATTCGCAGGTTCCTCTCGCCCGCATTGGATCTCCTGTGGAGTTCGGTTTTCAGTACCCTCCACTTCTCCCTCTCAGCCGGCGAGTACTCCCGCTGAAATAAAAACCGTTGGGTACTTGTTCCGTAGTTGCGATTTCCTGCTCAACAGTAGCTTGGCTTGTTCTTCATGCTTGAGGATAAATTTTATTGGTCTGCGTTGACCCGAGTCCGTATATGAACCCTTCTTCAGGCCCATTATAAATGCTTTCAGGACGGGGACCACCATTTCTTCATTTTTATGAAAGAGAAGTTTAATTTATCCGCGGAATAAATCCACATAATGGTCAATTCTATTCTTTGGGGTCTCCGAAGAAGATTTAGGCATGCCTTGTATGACGATGCACTGGCTGCGATTAAACAACGGGCTATGAGGTTTATTAGTGGACCCTGCTGACGTGTGAGTATCCTCGACTTGGGCTTTGAGATCCCTAAGCTCCAGCATTTGATAATTGGAAGGACCCGACAGTGAGCCTTGAAGTAAAATCTGCTATCAGCTGTTTTTAAGATCAGGGGAGGCTGTGATATCCACGTATATATAACAGTTGAATTATTTATATTCCGGGGATTCAATTAAATTTTAAAGATTCTGTCATGATAGAGGGGGATTTTCAATTA
This sequence comes from Ligula intestinalis, assembly GCA_036362985.1. Lineage (NCBI taxonomy): Eukaryota > Metazoa > Platyhelminthes > Cestoda > Diphyllobothriidea > Diphyllobothriidae > Ligula > Ligula intestinalis. The sequence goes on along the minus strand of JAYGXS010000001.1, from coordinate 83,761,522 downwards.
ATTGGCCTTCTAATAGGTGCTGGCTGTCCCATCTCTAAGACGTTATGGTAGATATCGTAGTAAAGACATGGACAAGACTACCCGGTCATGAGTAGGTATTAAAAGAATTATCCTTTTATCCGTTTGAGTGTGACTTAAGAGTAAAAAAATAGACACTACCGACACTAGACGCAACTGGCTGGTGCTTAATCAATACATTGATTAATCGAATTTTCCAAGGATGCCTGGGTCCATGGTATCCTCGTTCACCTTGCTTTCAACCGGTACGTTTATCTTGGTGACTCGATCCAGTGCTACCACATGCCACAGGTAAGATAAAATGAGTATAAAAACCAAGGGTAAATGTGGATTAGTTTATATTTTTCCTTGTTGACACATTTGTTGATAATATTAAAAACAGACTTAATGCATGGTTGGCTTATGCACACATAAAAATCACCTGAATATGCTACGACTGACCATGTTTTGCTGATTAACTTGCAACCTCTACAACTCTGGTAATTTTGATTGCATCCTACATGTCGCAGCGGACCTCTTACCTGTTAGAAATATGACAAGAATAAATGACTTAATACCGAACTGCGTCGAGGCACTAACAGCCACTAATTCGAAACGCTCCCTAGCAAGACAACTACATTCATTGCTGAGGACCAGCTAGCATATATATAGATGAATGCAAATTTGCTTTTGTAATCACATTCAGTTATGATGATTAGCTCGACAAAGCAGACAATTATTCAGCTATTCCAAGGAATATATAGACTTGCCCTTGATCTGATGGAAATAAGAGAAACGAATAACAACAGATTTAACTTCTGCAGACACTTTCGTTCAAGATAGGCTGAGGCCTACCCTCTTTTGATACATAGAATAAGCTTTTGAAAGTTGACTGTAGGTAGACAGCGTAAATTAGGGGTGGTAACTTGTGTCGTTTCCGATATAGATATGAATTGTGGACGCGAGTTATTTGTTAACTTTCCAAATCGAACAAGGGTAATATTTATGGGGTGCGCAAATCAGCTCCTCCAATGTCATATCGTAATCGATAGTCTGGACTTGTGGTTGTACGCTAGTGTATCCGATGTTGCACATAAATGTACTCCGATGGTATATACGGTGTCACTGACAATCGTGTGTGCTTTGGTTTATGAAGAAATATTGTCACCTGGCTGTGTGCCATTATATAGTGATTAACAACAGTTAACTGACTCGAGAGCTCACTTCTGCATAAGACAAACCATTAGTAAGCAATCCTTTCCGCAAGAAACGGCAACAGCAAGTAGCAACGAGCATAAATAAGATTAAATTATGCATAGCGGGTAATTTAAATGATAAAACATTGAAGCAAATGATAGGAGGTTGACGTTTGCACGCAAGAAAGCAGGAAACACTCATAATACCTATAATATACGGTGCTCGTTACATACCAATGGGATCATATGCAGAGAACACCTGCAGATAATGCACCCATTCCTGAGATATTTAAGTACAATTTGTTAACTGAATTCCCAAAACGTTTCAGTAAAACCGTAGAGCATATGCTTCGTTTAGTTCTACGTTGTAATTTCCAGGTATTAATCGACTTATCAAGTCATGTTAGACCGTCATTTCCCTACCTATATTATAATATATACTGAAGGACCCCTGATTTTGATTGTCTTAATTGTCTCAAACATTAGGCTTGTAGTGCACAGTTACCTACCGAAAATGGTTCAGCGATGAGAAGCAGATGCCATCAACGTGCACTTTTTTCTATACTTTAAAGTACATATTCGTGAGCTCTGTGAAAAAACTGATTTTGGGCCTCCACATGTTGAGTGAAAAAGCGACTTCTAAGGTTTGCTTGTAATAAGTCCTTTTTATTCAAAAGGCATACGCTTTCGGGTACAGTATGATAATATTCACAAATTGCAGGGAGCATGCTTAGGTGGAGCCGTTATTGGACCAACCCTTGTTAATAACGAGTCATGCAGTGACAAATAAATCTTCTAGAATATCTGGGATTCATAACTTCAGCAAATCTTTTGAGAAAATATTAAAATTACTCGGATGATATCTGGACTTCCAAGAAGCTGGCGACTCAAGAGTTAGGGTGCTAGACTCCGATAAGTCAGCCACGAGATCGTGGCTCGAGTGGTGCACTATTTTGAGTTTGGGTATGACTGGATGACAACGACTAATAAGCTTAAAATGGCCATTGCAGTCTCCCTCGAGGTTGCTGGCGATACTATCTGCCTATAGCAAAGACAAAGCGGGACAAGTGAATTCTGTTTGCGGTCGATGAACATTCATCAGCGAGTTTTTGGCATATTTATGTAGCGTGTTAGCTCAAGGGCTATTAATATGCACGCCTTAATGTCCCCAGAGTAACCTCAAGTGAGTTGAATTGAAAACGGATGCAACTATGCCCTTAGTCACAAATGTTGTTCATCTTGTAAGGAACAACCAGTCGCAAAAAGTGTACCCATCTTTGAAAGAGTTATATTGACAACGACAGATAGTTAAAAGTGGATTATATAATTCTGTCCTAATATGACCACGAAGATTGTACATCGCTTTTTGAAAATACAAGCACTTCTTGTAGAGGTAACAATGGAAATATCCGAATGTTCGTGTGGTAACACGACATTCGGTGGAACAAAGTAATTACTGTGATTTGTGTCAATGTTTTTGCGTTCTTTACTATATTTTGAACAGGTTGGACTTAAAAGCTTATATAATGCGACAATGAAAAGCATATGATCCACTTTTTGAAGGCGATTAAAGTAAATTTTAACATAAAGAATCGAACTAAGCTCTAGTTTGGCAATGAAATCTGTTTCTTTTTTATGATAATATTTCTTATAAACATTACGTTTTTGCATACAAAACGTTAAAAAATAACAACTGTAGGGGTCTGCAAAGTGCTTAAAAATAAAGTTTTTATTTACTTGCATGTTCAGTTATCTAAGTAATTCGTATGCGTAAATAGCTTTCTCAATTTATTCTTTCAATTTTAATGACTTTATATGCATTTTGCGTTCAAAATCACTGTAAGTTGATCTGAAGAAGTGAATGTGCTACCTTTAACACAAATCGTTTTTCTTTTTGCCAGATCTATAGTTTTCGTCAGCAGAGAGTACCTAATTTGGTGGCTGAATTTAGATACCCCTAAGCTTGTGGTAAATAGTAGTTTAAAATAAGTTTGTCTTATAATAATTGTTTGCTTTAGTGAGACAGCGCTGATTTAAGATAAATATACGGTAGTTGTCAAAGACCATCACTCAAATACCAGCGTGAATGCATTTACGAAAACTATAAAATAATAATGAACAGCATTATGCATATTAATTAAGTAAAACAACTATAGGAATTTATAAGTGTTTTTAACGAAAAACCAAATTTTCTCGATAATCCCGTGGTTCTAGAGGCGTAAAAAAGAACTAAAAATTCGAACAATAAATTTACATATTGTGTGAAGTTGAAAACTTGAAGCAATCACTTTCTTTATGTAGAAAGAACTTTTTGATAGTCAACATATTCTCTTCATTTTACCGTTACTGGATAGGTATATGTCGAATGTCGTCGAAAAAAGCGTGTCATCATTTTATTTTTTTGACTTTGTCCATAAATAAATTTATAATTTGCGCATCTGTTCGACATTTACTTCAAAACCTTGAAAATAAGATATAAAGTTCTGCGAGTGTTGAAAGCAAATTTCCTTGATTTGTGAATGTTTTTTATTTCTCATATACCAGCGGGAACACATTTCTGAAAACTTATAAATAATAATGAGCAACATTAGGCATATAAAGTACTTAAAATAACTATAAGAGGTTCTCATTTTTTTAGGAAAATAAAATTTTTTCGATAATTCCCAGCTTGTGAAGACGTCAAAAATAGCTATAAATTAGAACAATAAATTTCAAATGTTTGTTAAGTATAACACAGAAAGCAACCACTTTATACAAAAAGAACTGGCCTTTAGTCGAAATATTTTGTATATTTGAGAAGATTACATTTGTTGTTATTGAATACCTTTGTATTAATTCCCTCTTCATTTTGAAAATTTTTGCTGTTTCAATTGACGTTTACATCAAACGCATTAAAATAAGTTATAACTAAACAGCATTTACCGAAAAAAACGAGCCTTTGGATATTTTTTCCAATAAAGATGGCCGTTTTGGTCAAATGTCAAAATGTTCCAAAACAACAAAGCACATTTCCCAGCATACAGCATATCTACTAGATAGCACGCATACTGCTATTTCTAAGATTAATAAAAACATTTCCATAGTCGGTTACCTCTTTAAAAAGTGCCTATTTTGGATATTTAGCTGACGAACGTCTGCGGATATTAACTTTTTAAAGGTAACGTCACATCTTAATTAAACTGGAGAAAAACGATTACATTTGACTGGCGATGAAGAAGCATACCTTTTTTTAACTGATTATTTTTCGTTTAAGAGGATTTATTATAAGATCCGTAATAAACGTCTTAATGCAAAAAACAGGCCATGTATAAAATCATTTTTTGGAATACTTGTTATTCTTCTGCCTGCTCCCTTTCTAAATAATGCTTGAGCGGAACCTATATCTCTACTGGTGAGTGAATTTTTGATTGGCGTTCCTCACAGATTTGAAGCAACAATCCGCAGGCAACTTATGCGGTCCAAGGACCCAATACCCCTGAATCAAAAGTATGGTGTCATTTACCATATTGACTGTCTTTGTGGTCGAGCCAATTATGTTGGTGAAACCGGCAAACGGGTCCTCACGAGAATGCATCAGCATGACCTCGCCGTGCATCGTAACGACAAGAATTCCCTGGTGGCCACCCACGCATCCAAGCCAGGGCACAGCTTCGACTTCGAACGCGTGCAAATACTGGGTCGGTCAGACGACCAGACCTAACGCCTGCTGCAGGAAGCCTGGCATTTACCCGCGGATTCAACTAACAGGCATATCGGGCTTCCTGATGCTGACCTCGTGTTGCGCGAGCAGGTCGAGGGCAGAGACCAAGGGCCGGCGTCAAATTCGGCAGAACCGACTTAATCTCACTGTGAGCTGTACGTTTTTTCATTCCTTGACAATGAGCGCGCGGGAGAGTTCAAAACGTCGGACAAATACACTGCTGGTCCCAGAGAACGTCTTACAGTCTTATACTCCCAAGACTGTGTCTTAACGTATATAAGGTGCGCTTAGGCAATTTCTTTTGCCAGCAAAGTGCAGACCATGATTTTAATAGTGACTAACAGTGCTGACAGGACTCTGATCAGTCGCCATGCCTTACAAACCCGTCCGGCCCTAAGCCACCGTCACCTTTCTGAAAAAATCTGTGTCGGTAGCTCTTATGTGACCCCGATTTAGGAAAGCTTTTGTTCGTCACTTAAGTTTGGTCTGTTAGTGAGATCCAACATTATTCTAATAATCCAGATGGACTCTTGCCATCGGACCTAACCGCTTGAGAAGTGCTTCATATCGTGGTTTCAGACATTTTATCTACAGTAAGTTGGAACTCTTACTAAAATTTATCGTAGGAGCCTGAATACTACAGCTTAGCGCGTGAGCCACAGCTGTTCTGTACGGACTCAGCTGCTGCTAATTGGATCGTACGAGGATCTTTCTTGGTAAATATGTAAAGTTCCTTTCGTAGTTACAAATATAATAGTAGTGCTACAAAGTGCCGAGTTCGTCCAAAATATCTGAGTTTACAAATTGACTGTGAGATACAAATCGTGGTATAGGGTGCTTCGTAGGCTACTGTTGGATGTTAACCAGGATATAACGTGGTTACGTTAACCAAATTGGCTTAAATGCAAACTGTTTTAGTTATTCAAATTTCGTTTCGATTGGTGATCTCTCACTTCAAAGGTGATCTGTGATTTGCGATGTCCTGGGCGCAAGTCGTTACTTCATTCATGTTCTCCAATGCAATGCTGCCTGAAGCTTCCTTTCAACAGAATTATTATGAATTACCACCCGCGAACGCCTCCTTAAACATTGTGCTCCAATGGATTCGAGAATATTCTATCATACGTGCTTTCATTCTCTCATACACAGGAAATGATAAACAATTTTGGCGAACACCCTGGTTACCTATTTTTTTGCTGCCGAAGCTACGTGTGCGCAAAACACTTAATATGTACTCTAAAGGGCGTAGCCCGCTTAATAACACAAACTGCTAACTACTTCCAAGGAAAAAGTCCTCCCGGAAATAGAAAAAGCGCTCTCGAAATGCCCAAGTCACCACCCATTTACAAAATTTACATTATTTCATTGACTTCTCATTAACCAAAAAATAACGAAGCAACTACGCTTGCGTGATTAATCTGCAATGATGGGCCTGATGTAACAAAATAAGGAAGGGTTTTTGGAGATAAGCATTGACTTTCTCTCCGACACACTAGAAATGCCTCTAAAGCACAGTAAAATCATGCCACCGGATGCGGAATATACAAATGACACAGAAATGGTAAAGAAATTAGGCTACACACACCTTAGACGAGACATAGATCGAAAACCATTGGTACGAATTCCAAAGCAGTCATGAGTAGAGTCTAAAAGTACGAAGACTCAGGTTAGTAAGGTTAATTTCGCCTTAATCGAGGGCGCAACTTCAGTGTGCAATGGGGAAATCTGACAAAAGCTACTTTGATGGCTACTATTTGTTTACCTCCATGCAAACAAGAATAATGCTCCATAACATTAGCGCAACTGACTTAAATGCACAATGTCGTATGTGTTCAAGTTTCTTCATAATTGGTTATCTTTCAGTTTCAATTTAAAGTGAGATTTACGAAGGCTAACTTTTTCAAGTAGGTGACAGAATTCTCCAAGTCTACCTTGTTCCTTAATGGAAACGTACATGTAAGCGGACCTCGCCTTCCATTAGGCGCCAGGTAACGACGTATAATCATCGATCGGCATGAACCAAGCATGCGAGTAAAGAGCGACCACCGTTTAATAGGGGTATGCAGTTGTAATTCGATTGATTTTCGCTGGAGTTTGTTAAGTGTGCTCTGAGTTTGTAGCCTTTTCATCTCGCTTTAAGGTTTATGACACTCAAAGCAGATGACTTAAACGGCAAGCACACATATACATGTCAAACCAGATTATGCTTTCTCGTTAACGAGCGTTTTCTTAAAGTTGATATGGATTTTAATTTTGGTGAATAGGCTGAAGCTCATGTAGCTTTCGTGTGCATGTTTGCAGCTTTCCTCATTCAAATCACTTATACATAACCACCTGCGGACGCCTCCTTCAACCTTGTGCTTAAACGAACATGAGTATTTTGGATCAAGATATGTGCAGGGGACTATAACCATCTTACAAACGTGACATATGAAATGCAGATTGCGAACACTATGGCTGAATATCTTTACTGCTTAAACTACGAGTGAGTATGCAGTGCCTTGTTGACACCCTGAAAGATGAGTCACAAATGTACTGACACAGAGCCAGCGGTCTGTTCGAGTCCTCCATTCAAAGAATCCCAGTCATCTAGTCTAAACAAAAATCACAACTTTCTGATTTAAGTGTTCTGTGCGCCCTCAGTGACTTTGCAGCGTCTTCCATTCATGTCATGCCGTGTCATGCAGGGGCCACGTGATTACAGTTCTCTGCTTGTCTGTAAACAGCTGCAATCTTGTTGCGTTAGTTCGCCTCGTGCGACTGCTAGCTACTATGCGTCAACCTCAATCCCTCTGACCAATCACCTTCAAGCCCATTTCATATAAAAAACCATATTTACTGTGGTGACGACTGCCAGGCTCAGAGACCTCGAACTCGCCCTGTTGGTAGCTGACCTTCGCTCTTCCAACAATCGACTACTTCCTCCGTATACTATACTACCCCTGTACAAAATAAACTATACCTTTCATTTGGCATCTCACTGCTTGTCTAGCCATAGGAACACATGTTGACAGATCACACTAACAGCGGTTTACCTATTGCGATGCGTCTGCTAGTGTCTCATGACACCAAAAAAAGTCATGCATATGCTAAATTCAAATATACAGAAAAAAAGTGTTGACTGTGATAACAGTCTACCAGTATATAAAAGACCTTGCTAAAACCATGTCTTCCATCTGAAAGGTTTCTCCTAACAAACATTAGACACAGATTTTAAATTTTGCATACGATTTTTTCGTCGTTATGAAGGCCATTTTGAAGACGATCGTAGAGACGTAAAGAAAAGGTTAAATTAATCTTCATGACCTACTATCCACAGTGTCCTTTGCGAGGAGTCACCATTTTATGTTGCATTGGAACTACTGTTCATACACCAAACTGCAGATTATTGTTGGTAGGTTAACATTCGGATGAAGAAAAAGTTTTACCACCAGAAAAGGATTTTATTTATTGTGGTTCCTTCTTAACAGTAATTCGGATGACGTTTGGAGCAGTATCAACTGAATTGCCCAGAATTATCTAAATCGTAACTGCAAAATTAAAAAAATCAAACCGCTTGATTAAATGAAATGTATAAAATATGACTAATAACCAGAAAAGAGAATCTTTTGTACCATCCATTACAGAAAACCAAGCCACGAGAACCCTAAAGGCTTTGTATGCAACTGACTGTTTCATTTTTAAATGTCAAAGTACCGGCCTGATGATGGATGACCGAAAAATATTGTTTACAAAAACGACTATTTCACAGCAAAATGTGTGCATTAGTTTGCCTTTCCAAAAATAGAATTAGGTAAGGGCAAATATCTGCAGGTATCGAGGAAAAACAGAATTACATAATGTACCATAAACATTTTGAATTTCAAAAAATAAAACCAAAAAGGACCAGTAGTTTATAAGTGACGAATCAGAAAAACATGATGCCTGGTACGTTTATTTGCGCAACTGCTTGCAGATAAAATGTATATTGACTAGGTCTACATGCCTAGGAAGAGTCATGACACGCTCAAGCATGGCCTCAAATTAACAGAAATGGATTAAAAGGTTGCTAATAGAGGAGAATATCCCAGTTCCACGAAGCAGTTCGAAAGACGATGAAGCGATCACTGGAACAAGAGGTTTTTTTTGTCCTGAAGTTCCAGATTCCTTCGGGAATCCTTAATCATAGGTAATAGGAGAACAGTCTGAGACATGCGCAGGTAAGGTGATACACGTACAGATTTCACGGTATTTATAGTTCGTAGGGGTCACCCACATGTGCACTATAATTGTCAGTTCCTTTAGACCCCGCGTGAGGTCTCAGACTTTTCTTCTATTACCTATGATTAAGGATTCCCGAAGGAATCCGAAACGTCAGGGCAATAAACCTCTTGTTCCAGTGATCGCTTAGTTTTTCGGATTTAGAGACATTTTTTACTGCACTCAACGAATTAAAATTCTACGTGCAGCCTACAAATTATCGAAAGTAGACAATGAACACACTTCAAATCTCCCCATGTCATTTTTGATAATTTCTTTGCTCATAGATAATACATATGCAAGCATTCAAGATGCCGGGCTAGGTGAACAAGCGTTTTAGATTATTCATCAGTAGAAAATAACAATGATGTAAGAGACGTAGAATAACAAAGGTTTAAGCAAACTGTCAGGGAGAGCTGCGCAAGGATTAAATTCGCAGATCATTATTATAATAAGGGTCAAGAGAGGGGGAGGCTGAAGGGGTCACCCGTCTTGTTGGGGCCGTCCAGACGCATGATGTCACGTTCTCGCGAAGGCGCCGGCGTCTTGAGGATGCATGCTGTCGCTGTCTTGTGGCCGTCTCGCGGTGTCGTAGGAGCCGTGCGGATAGATGTGGATTTGAAATGTGGCCAGGGGAGCCTTGGTGCTTATACAAACGCCTTCTGTGTTCATGCAGTCGGGTAATTGAGCTTTACGGCGACTGCCTCTGAGGTTGAAAGTGTCCGGTGATGCAGAAACCTTGGGTGTTTCGTCGATACTTTATACCTTACTAAAAACGCTTTATAATGTCTACATGGTGAGTGACCACAACCAAGTGAGCCATATTCGCGCCAGAGATTAGCTTTAACGCACCTCGGTTTAGCCGTTTAGGATGCTGCTCTTACATGCGCGGGATATTCACCTAGTTGTACGACAACATATATCCTGCCTCACAGGAGCAAGTAAAAGGGACAAATGCATACTGAAGAAGTCCGAAACGAGAGTCAATCCTTGCCTTCGATGCAAAGAAGTGTAGTGCTCGCAACTACTCATTTTGCGTCATCTATCCTGTCATTAAACCAAGACACCATGCATCCTTAGGCCTAGAAAGAAGGCGCGAGACAGGAAATAATTGTTGGAACACTGCTAATAGTAGCGAATATTCGAGTCCCAGGAAGCAGTTCAGAAGAAAAAGATGCAATCACTGGAACAAGAGTTTTATTTACCTGACGTTTCGGATTCCATCGGGAATCCTTAGTCATAGGTAATCGTAAACAGGTCTGAGGCATGCGCAGATAGGCGATTCTCTGCCGTGCTTAAATTCTTAGCGTCTCGCCAACTCTGTTCGAACACTTTCCGCCTTCCTCCCTCCCCTGTTTCTGGACCTGATTTATGACTAGAATCGGACCCGTTGAGCCTTGGACACCGCTTTCCCTCCACGCCTAGTTTGAAATGATTGGTTGCTTAAACGATTTTAATCTACCCTCCCTTATATTTTTTCATGTATTAATTATGCGCGGGCTTCTGTCCTCTTGTTGGAATGCTGGCCACATACACTTCATTTATAAGGGCGGTCTAACTCGCCTGGTAACAACACTCTGTCATTGAGCATTATAGGTGTTTGTGTGGTGCTGCATAAAGTCACACACACACAAAGTTATTTAAACAAAAAACTCCACCTGTATGTGACGGTAGATTGCGGTGTTTAATTTAAATTAAACTGTTTATGTCATTTATATTGATTTCAACAAATAACTTGCACAGTTTTAATAAAACCGACCTAGTTACATGCAATTAAGCATTAGCAAATTGTAAATGGAAGGGGACGTCCTTCCTGCAACATTGCTTATGATGTTGGCATTGGCATTTCGAACTCAATGGCTAGCCAGTCATGATTTGAATAACGTGGCCCTCTGTTCTGAAGGTAATACAAGTAGTAAGCTGCCTGTAACTGCACTCATTAAGTTAACAGCATGGAGATCATAGTCAGGGATAACTTCAAGCAATGACAAACGATGAAATGCAGTTGTGTCAAAGGAACATTGTTAGCAGGATTATATCAACTGTAGCAGGATATGTGAGTAAGGTTGCTGAAATGTGTAATCAACCTGCGGGACACAACACAGTTTTGTAATAAACACGGATGTCATCAGAATGGCATGCACAGTAGGCTTTAAAATAAACGCATATTTGCATGCTATAATATCAGTCAGGGTTGCGAACTATTATCGCCAGTACTCGTATACTAAAATATTGCACACAGGAATTTAAATTCCACCGAGATACCTGTGCACAAATACAACTTTCAAAAGTTTTAAGAGTTGTCAGTTGCAATGAGATGTGCACTCACTTAGTCTATTAGACATATGCACAAAATGGCCACGAGATGGTACAAAAAAGGTGTTGCTATATGCACACTTCCTATTGTTTGGTCATAAACTACATTCCGAATCCTCGCAACAATTATGTAATTCTGCTTTAAAATACTGATTGTGTTGTCAACCTGATACACAGGAAAGGACGTTACCCTATGCATGGTTATCAAAAAATTACGCCGGATAAGTCCGTTGACCAAGATTATGCAGGCCAGCTCTTCGCTATTGTGTATGTTTTCTTTAGCAAAGTAGGAAGATGTTTAAGGCATTTCTAAAGCCGGATTTGCATTAGATGTTGGAATGATAAAGAACCCCTCATCAAAATGTTTCATAAACAAGTAAGTCTGCTTTTAAGTGTGTATTGGTTAACCTTGGCTGCGACGTGACCCAAAAATAGATTACTAATGTTTATAGGTCACATACAGTCTAATTATCTCTGAATGTGTAGATAATTAGTGTGCCATCACAGTTCCATAAAAGTGGGTTATATCAACAGATAAAGCCCCGGTGCCATATGGGAAGAAAATAAGGTATACGTCAGGTGGAAGAATTAGTTAATTCTGCACGTAAAGACAGTGTCCGAGGTCTGTCAACGCGAACGTCGTCACAAGCGAGCAGAGTGGTCTTTCAGTGAGAAACTATCAGAACGTTGATTAGCCGGGCCTGTGAGGCAGATGTTGTATGGTATGTACGCATCTTAGCTAACGTAAGGGATCTAAAGGTGACGCAGTTTTCGCTACCTATGGTTGCCTGTCCCGAGGCGGGTCGAGGCTTGCAATCACGTGACCTCACGTGGAAGGTGAAATGCTCTATAGTTTCACTGTGCTGACCAGCAGTAAACGTCCTTTTACTAGTGGATAAACGAGCTCACTTTTGTTGAATAAAACAATATTTCTCGAATTTAGGCAAACGTATGTTCCGTGCTTTTAACATATATTTCCTTGCTTACCACTTATTAACAAAACATTACTGCCAACGCTTGATAGTATAATGCTTGTCAGGGTATAAGATATCGTTTTTTTTTTCTAACGAACATAAAGTATCGATGATCAATGTTGATTTCCCACCAAAATGAGATATTGATTCCACACTGACTATAATTAAAATAAGAAATGTTGCAAAGTCGCACTAAAAAAACTACTGAAGTTGCTTTTCTGCTATTTTAACTAATGGTTTCAAGCACCTGCGAACTTAATAGATTCCTTTGATGCTGACGGATCTCGAGCTTAGCCCAGTCTTCAGTCCATATTTACTATTGCAAAACCTGCAAAGACACCAAGCTCCTAAGATTACTTTGGTTGCATTCGTACAAGAAAGCGATGACCAAGAGTTTGACATGATCATAACTCAAAAGAGGCATAAGCCGAAGAAAGCCAAACGGTTCACGGGTTTGCATTCAGCTTACCCAATCGTCAGTACATCAGAACCGCGTGTACCGGATACAATTGCTCCCTCGGCTGAAACACGTGAGCTTGCAACATATGCCCCATTGAGTCGCAAGCAGAAAATAGTTGTAAAGGGGGCCCCAGAGTCAGAGTCGTCAATTGCACAAGAACGAATTGACCATGATGTGGGTCTTATGCGAGTGTACGCCAAACCGTTGCTAAAACCAGGCGAGTCTTTCCGCATTCTTAAGGCATTTCGAATAGAGAAGGCTCCAACAGTTCCAGAATCAATTTCTCAGCCACGACCGCTAAAAGTTATGTTAGAAACTGAAGCACAGGCGAAACTCTTGCTAGAGCGCAAACCATCCTTACGGAGTCTGCATTCGCAAGTTTTTTTCAGCCGGATTACGAGTTGAAAGAGCGGAGAAAGATGAGACAGCTAATAATAGAGCTGGGGAAACGGAGAACCAATGGCGAGACAAATCTCAAAATAAGAGAGGGAAAAATAGTTCAGGTCAAAATGACATCGCTCTGGTCGAAGCCGGTAACAGTGACAGCCTAGCTGTCCCGCCACCGAAACCTCAGACATGCCCTCTTAAATTGGTCGTTTTAAATGCCAGATCACTGATTAATAAAATGCCTCTGCTCCAGACTATGGTTTTCGTCAACCGCCCAGACATTGTTATGGTAACTGAGACATGGGCATCGGCCTGTGTAGCTGACTCAGAACTCTCTGTTCTAGGCTATTCATGCGTTCGGAACGATCGAAACAATGGCCGTGGCGGAGGAAGCTGCATCTATATGAAGCAGCCACTTGCATTTCTCCCGTTGGACTATCCACAATTCACAGCGGTGGAGGAGAGCTGCTGGCTACGAGTTGTTCTAAAAAACAAATACTCCTTACTTGTTGGCTGTGTTTATCGCCCACCTAATGCCAATGCAGTCTACGATCTTTGTCTCTCGCAGGCATTTCATGCCGCAGCTGACTTGAATCTTAAGTATTGCTTGATTGTAGGCGATTTTAACCTTCCTGACGTGCAATGGTTTCCACCATCCGGTCCTTCAAAGTTCGAGAACTTACTTGAGGCAATAGATATCGGCATGTGGGATCAGGTAGTCGATTTTCCCACTCGAGGAGCAAACATACTTGACCTTATTTTTTGTAGGGGATGCGAACCACTTTCAGTGTCATCCTTAGACGCACTTGGGAGTTCAGACCATCTTACAGTTGTTAGTGAACTAGAACTGGAGGCGGATAAAACATTTTCCAAAAAGTATAGTCTTTATCATGACTTCCGATGAGCAAACACGGCTGACCTACTGGCACATCTAAACGCTCTCGACTGGTATGAATTTTTCCAATGTTTGGATGTAAATTTTTGTACCGATGCAATGTACAAAGTGTTGGATCCACTCATCCTCCACTTTGTCCCCCGTAAGAAAGTAATACATGTCAAGGATGAAGTGTACCTTCCTCTGTCTTTCCGTCGTAGGCTGCGTAAACTCTCTCGTCGTTTGCATCGGCAGAACGACACTTCCGTTCTGCCCTTGATCACACTGATCTTTGAGCAGGCTAAGAAGCTCTCCGAAGAAAAGCAGATAGCCGATAAGGCTCACTTCGCTGAAAATCCTTCCCTTAATTTTGCGAAACTATTTTCGCGTACAGTAAAAGCGCAGAGGAAAACGCAACACCCCATACTTCACGATGCTTTAGGAAACCCCATAGCTGACGCTAAGTTGACCGCCGATAGCTTCAATGCGTTCCTATCCAAAACGTTTAGTGAAAGCTCGTTCGCTGCACCTCCAGCTATCCAGGCTTGGACGGATGCCATACTCGAAACCATCAGTTTTACCGTCTGGGATGTGACTGTAGCCATTCGTCGTTATCGTCAATCCTATAGTCCAGGACCAGATGGCGTCCCAGTTAGCCTTCTAAAAGCTGAAGCGAATGATATCTTTCCGTCTATTCTTTGTAAGGTATTTAATCTTGCTCTTGAGAGCGAAATCTTTCCTTCGTTGTGGAAGGAATCGCACATAATGCCTATTCGCAAGCATGGCCGATCGACCTCATTCGACAACTTTAGGCCAATAAATACACTTCCCACAGCCTCGAAGATCTTGGAGACCTTAATCAAAGAAAAGATTATGCGTCACTTGACAGAGAACAACCTGCTCAATACAGCTCAACATGGCTTTCTCGAGAAACGATCTTGTGACACCTGTCAGCTCTCTTTCTTTGATTATGTGCTGCAATCTAGAGACAGCGGTTTTGCCACTTATAGCGTCTATTTTGATTTTACTAAGGCCTTTGATCGGGTCGATCATAACCTCCTCCTTCTGAAACTAGCCTCCTTCGGCATAGGTAGCAAGCCACTGAACTTCTTATCTTCCTATTTGGTTGCTCGCACACAACGAGTAAAAATTTCCAATGTTATCTCCAACCCGACGCATGTGAGGAGTGGAGTTATACAGGGTAGTGTACTGGGTCCGCTCCTATTTTGCCTGTTTGTCAACGACGTTTCAGATTGTTTTCAGTATGGCAGACCCTTCATGTATGCTGATGAATTAAAAGTCAGTTATCGATATAAACCGGCAGATCGCAACATCGTGCTCGAGCTGATAAAAAGGATCTTCGGGCCTTCGCCCAGTGGTGTTGCACATGGCGCCTCACCCTTTCATGGCACAAATATTCCGTTATGGTTGTTGGCGACGATCATCAACCGGAATTAAGCATTGATGGCCATAAATTTAATGTCCCAGGAGTTATCAAGGATTTGGGCATATCCTACTCTAATAGTCTCAATTTGTCAGAGCACTGTGCCCTGATAGTATCGAAAGCACGCAAAACCACCGGATTTATCCTTAGAAATTTTAAGACTATCAAGGTTAGAACTAGCCTTTATAATATGTACGTGAGACCTAGTCTTGAATACTGCTCGCCTCTATTCAGTCTTCTGCGCACTAGTGAACGGAAGAAAATAGAATCGGTGCAGCACTTCTTCACTAGAAGCGTTTTTACTACAGAAAACCGTAACTTAACCTACCAACAAAGGTGCGAACTTATAAAGCTGGATCCCCTATGGCTTCGTCGATTGCAGAAGGGTCTTTTTTTACTGTTTAAACTTTTGAATGGTCAAACCTTTAATCCCCTTAGTACAATAAGGCAGCTTGAGCACTCTCGACGCGATAGTCATCGAGACGTATTTTTATTTCTTCCTATGGCACGTACAGTTAAGTACCGGCAATTTTTTTCAGTAAATGCCATATCAATCTGGAATAAGGTGCCCAAAAGTATTAAAACCCAGCAAAACTACCCTATGTTTAAGAGAGCTATAACTAGTTTTCTACATTCAGGACAACTTTCACGAATTTTGGGTGCTGACTCGGGGGAATCTCTCTTTCACTCTGATGGCGTTCGTGGACTTTGAACCCCGCCAGGCTTCATGCTGAAGATAATGCGGCTGAAGCAGCAGCCCGCAGTCTGCCAACCCTTCAGCCGATAGCGTGCAACTTTTGCCGACAACCATTGAAGGAAGACTGAGAACACTGCGTTCTTGTGCCAACTCTTTCCGTCTGGAACTAATGTCCTTAAACGATATGAAACATTTCTCCTGTTGATGAGTCAACTCAGCTTACAACTGTACATTTATTCCGTTTGTATCATACCTTTGAAGGCAGGTTTTTCACTTGAAACAAACTCCCTATCTCGCCCAGTATTGACAACACAAAAAACCTGAAACAAAACCAATGCTGGCTGCAACATAGGGAGTTTGTTTTAGGTGTTTTCCGGTCTTCGAGGTGTTGGAAGGCGCCCAAGAGGTGCATTACCAACTCTTTACAATTGCCTGTAAATTAGCATAATAAACATATTATTAACATATTCGTTATTTACTATCTACCAATACATATGTATTCTTCAATATTATGCATAACTTATTATACAAAATAAGCATATGAATACAGGAAAACTGACTCAACCTGACTCCACTCACAATCAAAGTTAATCCAACAGTGAGCTTGAGTGTTACACTTAGACTTCCTCTGAACAGTTGCAACATTTTATTAACAACCTCCGAAGAACCGCGTACTCATTTTAGCCTTTTCGACGTTAACGGGGTCATTCAAGTTTAGTTTTTTTCTTGATGGAAGGGCAGTAGCCCAACATTACCATCTGTCAATGGTGAAGCAATTATGTGAGGCAATGGGTAACCATCACCTGAATTGCTTCGATCTCTGTAGGTGCAGTTCCATTGTAATCACCCGCCGTGCCCATAACGTCCAACAACAACCCGCCTTTTGGCAAAAGCAGCATAAAATCCTCTTATTAACCTCATATTCTCCGTTTCTCACCCCTGATAATGCTTATTTTCACGTGAAAGGCACAATACCTGCTTGAGCCAGGGAAAGCTGAAGTTCAGACCACAAGATCACATTTCGTGCAGTGCAAATGGCAGCGAAAATTGGCTGTAATTCAATCTTAACTTTCCTCATATATTTTGAGAATTCAAATGGGCAAAAAGGTATTCAGCAAGTCTTTAACAAACCAAAGCGTTTCCAGGGATAATGAAAACTTTAAAATTGGACAGGGTTTCTAAGGTTTATCTGATTACAATGCATCTTTCTTACGCCGCCAGCAATCCGGAGCGGAGCCCTGACAAAACTATCGCGGAGACACTATCTCTAGGCCATATGTTCTGCATTGCAAAGAAAAGGCCGGAGCAGTTAACCGAATTCGATAACCACTTTATCCAACCTGCCGATATACAATCTACCGAGCCGAGAGAAGTTGACCATCTCAAGTCGACGCTGGTGAAATGCTGCCAACCGTACTTAAAAAATGTCCCAACGAACAAAGGTCCCTTAGCAAAGGCTCATCTGGATAGCTTAAGGGAACTCCGAAGAAATGAAAAATTGTGCTTACCAGACCGAATAAATGGTCCGGAATAGTACTGATGAACAAAAATTATTGTGTCGCTATTTAAGCAGATCATTCAAAGTTCTCAAAATCCGAGAATGACAAAGATCGGACAGAGGCCGACGGGCATCAGTTAACTAAAATTATCAAAGACCTCCACAAAGAAGGCCTTTTGTCTGGCAAAGCACTTGAAAGACTGAAACCTGGTGACACGACGATTCCAGAAAATTCACAAACAAGGGCTACCCTTGCGACCTATCTTGGATAAAAGAAACTCGCCTTATCAAACCATTGCTAAATGGCTGGTAGAAAAACTGAAGCCACTTGTAAGTCACCTAAATTTTCAAAGCTTGGTGACACATTTGCTTTTGTTGAAGCTATAAATAATATGAATTTTGGTAAAAAAAGATGATCTCATTAGACGTTTCATCACTTTTTACCAATGTACCCGTGATAGAGACCATAAGCTAACTCTGTGTCGTTATTCTGGACAAGAACTACCAGATAAGTGTGCTTGTGGAAACCCTCAAAGAACTACTAATGCGAGGCACACAACATGTTCAATTACTCTGCAATGGTCGGTTTTACAGATAGATGGTATGGTGATAGACTCACCACATGGCCCATTTCTCGTAAATTTTTTGATGAGCAAGACCAAGAACAAGAGTCTAAGAGACACCATCAATGAATTTGTATTTTACGGTGAATATGTGCATGGTATCTTCTTTTAAAAGACTACAGCGCTGACGTTGACTTCCTGGTTGCGAATTTAAACAGCACCCATCCATCGCTCACATCTTCTGCAGGGACGAAGGTGTGCGATAAAATGTCGTTCCTTGATGTCCGTCTGCGAAGGCGTATCCCGAAAGACAAGCTGGACGCGACAATACACCAACTTTCACAGTTTTGTTCCCTTAAGTATAAAACGAAATCTACTTCAAGGATTGACAGCTAGAGTGTGACAGATCTGCACTCCTGAAAATGTCGAAGCAAAACTCGAACACCTACAGCACACAGTTATTGAAAATTCGTATCCTGAAAGGTTTATCCCCAGGAATATTGGCAAACGCGCCAAAAAGCCTGCTTCCATAACCACAAAAACAAACACTTGTATATAAGACAGTTTTCTTAGGCGATACAACAAGCAAGCTTGCCAAACAACGCCTTAGGACCGCAATTGCATGCGATTTCCAACGGCGAACTTACGGGTGTTCTTAACAAACTCTCCTCCCATACAATTAGAGGTAAAGAAGGACTCCCGTTTAAGGCCTTATCCATGTGCATGTACACTTTTACTTGCTCCTGTGGAGCAGCATACATCAGCCGAACAACGAGACGCATGGAAAAAGAGGGTAGGTGAGCAAATGCCAGTCTGATTATGAAAGGGGAAACTGGATCGGTCTCCAGTTCTATTTTCGGCCATCTTGTCGATACGAATCATCGAGTCAATACCCACTGAGCCTTTGAGGTTGTTTACCGGACACCAGCTAATTTTTCCAGGCGCCTACGCCAAAGGATGCTTCCAACAAACAAAGCACTGATTATACGGCTACCGAATCCAGTGCTGTGTTCTCAGGGGACGCTGACAAAAGCCATTGCACCTGTGTGGCCGATTCCGACACCAGGTGGTGATCGAAAATGCTACCCATGCCCTAGTAACAATCGATCGCTTCATGCAAATAAAAGAAATGATAACTCCCTGTAACTGACCTCTGATCAACGCCCAAAACCTAACCCAATTCCATCACCTCCCCTCTCCACCCCCGTCCCCTTTATTTCCCCAAAATAAGAACCTCTAGACACCAAGCTCGCCATGCGGGCGGTGTGAAAACGATGAATTTAAAGCAGAGTACCCTTATTATTCCTGTCCAAATGTACAATTTTCATTATCACTGCAAAAGTTTGGCCCTAAGGAAGATTTGCTGAAAATATACGTTTGTCAAACTGACTTCTCAATTTAAGCATAGAATTATTCGCAGAGCTTCTCACAGGTAGTTTATGTTAACAAGGTAGTATTCAGCAAGGAGCATAAGAAACAGTGCAAATTATTTGGCTCCTATCGTATCCATCCCACTGAGATCTTTCGTAGGCTTCCAGCTCTCAGAGTCACCTTCAGTGAATATTCCTGATTGATTGAGTTAAATTTTCTATTTTCTCAGTAGCATAGATACAGGCTGCTCTATCAGGTTCACAAAAATGCAATACAAAGGCATCATTGTTCACCTTGTACAGTGTTATCGGCAAACAAAATGAAATCCCCACCCCCGCACATTTATCTGGTGGTTTTCAAGCAGCGTTAGCCCAGTCGTAGGAGTTTAAATCCCAGATTCCGGAAGGAGTGTTGCCTTTGAAATTGTCGCTAAAATGTGCGGTGTAAAAGGTATAAAATAAACCAAAAATATTTTTGTTATTAATAGCATTTAATATGATGCGCAAATTCACATCTACCATGGATGAAAAATAATATTAGAATAAATTTATAAATGCATTCTAGCTGACATTCTGGCTTGATGAATTCAAAATACTGTTGCCGAAATAACTGGACAAAGGCGAATCTACATTATCTGGTTGCTTAAAACAGATATTATTTGGTATTTACACCATACTAGGAAATTAAGAGGAATTTCTTCACCACAGTCAAAGGGGCAAACATTTTGCAAAAACAGGCGAAGCTTGTTACATACGTTAAGTAATTTCCTGTGGCATCCCCGATCGTTCCTGGCGATTGTTTGGAAAACGATGATTCCCCATCAGTATGCAGGATCTCTTGTGTCAAATCTGGTTCTGCAAACGCTATTTTAGAATATGAGTTTGGCGTCCCTGGTATCCCCTCCGGTTTCGGAACCCCTGCTTCCCAATCTGTATTCGGGGTCTGTAGTATCGCCTCCGTTTGCGGACACGCTGTTTCCCAATCTGCATTCGGAGTTTCTGGTGCGGCAGCTGGTTCTGGGACCGTTGTTTCCAAATCTGTATTCGTGGTCTCGGGTTGCACATCTGGTCCTGTTACCGCTGATCCCCAATCTGTATTCGGGGTCTCTGGTTGAACATCTGGTTCTGGGTAGGCTGTTTGCCAGTCTGATTTTGAAGGCGCTTGTGTCTCCCTACGGCGGGCATAAGGCCGCTGGCCATACATATTGCCTCTGTAGGGAGAAGTAATTATTGCTCAAAGATACTTTTCGGAACCAATGTCTGATATATATTCGGGAATAACTAAATCCACATTATTCAGCAAAAAGACGACTAAGCACCTAATGCACCCTAAAAGACTGTTTTTCCTTTAAATAAATAGCTGTGAGGCTTACTTTGCAGACATTTACTGGTGTTCAGTGTTTTCAATATATTATATATTTCCTTAAACCATTATGATGCTTTAAGAGAAAAAAGAGAAATGTGGTTACCAGTTTATTTTAGCTTAATTAACAACTAAGGTTATTATCCACTTTTTTTCTGCGGAATTCTTTGTGTTTGCGCTTTTAGACCTAACTGATTCAGTTTGATAAATACAGTAGAGGCCGTTGATCATTCAATATTTCGACATATGCGAAAGACTAATACCTTTTCGCTAATCGAAAAAAAAGACTTCCGTTTTGATACTAATTATCGTATAGTGCATTCTGAAGTCATTTTAGTCAGCATAAGAATCCGGCTCTTTAAAGAGCTTCGTTGCGACTCCTAGCAAACGTATCTATTGCAAAAAATGACTACTTAAGTAGTATGCTTTTTATCATTGATTTTGACTGCCTTTGTTAATTCAAATATATTTTATGGAAAACGTGCACTAAAAAACTATTTGTGTGCTTGTTTGATAGCAAATTACGCGTTTTTTAAATGTTAAACTCAAAACAGGGTAGCTTTCGGTTTTTTAAACGGTGCCCAATTGCCGAACAATTTTCGAAACGCGTGAATGCTACATTCGTATTCAAGGTTTAAAATCTGCGGACAGTGTGCATTTAGTTTAAGGAAATGTACAGTTTTGCCTACAATTAGAGGAAAACGTCACCTAGTAGTAATGAAATACTGAAATAGATTTGGAATATATTTTATGCAGAATAGGCAGCACTAATAAATTGACAGATATGATTTATTATGGATGAAGACCTAACAATCGTAAAAAAGCTCATAATTAGCAAATAACTAAAAACCAAAAGCTTTGAGTATAAAATTCGGAAAACGCGTTATTTGCGTTCAAACAAGTACAAAAATCATTTTCCCCTGCATGTTTTTTCATAAAATATATTTGATTTCATAAACACAATCAAAATAAATGATACAAAGGCATACTACTTAGTAGTCAGTTTTTACAATAGAAACGTTTTGCCGGGAGTCAAAATGAAACTCGTGATCATTGGTGTGTGCTAGGTCAGCGAATGCAAAGTCAGATGCCAATAAAAATAACGTTGCCCACGCTTGTCACAATGACAAGGTATTCACAAAACAGGTCAGGCAGTAGCAGGGCTTTAAATGCGCACTGCGCCGTGAGTACTCATGCCGGGAAGGCCATGTGGGATCATCAGGGTATCAAAATGGGGGAGAGGAACGGCATTTATAAGGGTGTACGCGTCAAGGCTCGTCAGGGCATCAGCAACGAAAATGTGTGCAATTACAAGCGGATATGCGCAAACTAATTGTCAGTAACATGCGTCTGTACATGAGTGCATTCGACTGCGCAGATCTCCACGCGCCGTCGCCAATCACTATCCCTGATGGCTTCTGACAGTTGATTGATGTACATCCACTATAATTAGCCCTTTTTCGTTCCTGTTTGTAATCTCTGTAGATGGCTTCCTGTGGGAGTTTGATAATTCGGTACTCGGCAATTCTTTTTCCTTATCCAGTGCAAATACCTCGAACCTGAACATTTTCATTCATTTGTATTTTATTTCTTTCATATTTTGGTGGCCAAAGCTCCAACCAGGGTTATTAACTGACTATGATAGACTAAAGCACCTCAGATGCCACCTTAAACGCACTTTTCCCTTACGTACTTGTCTAAAGTCTGCTCCGCACAGCGCAGGAGCGGACACTAAATGTAGAAAGTTCAAACTTATCACTCAGAATCCGACCTGTTTACGGCTACCAACATTTTTATAAAGAAAAGTGGACTGCTTGGCACTTACATACTCATTTTTTTTACGGAAAGCAAGTATAGCTGAGCGTGCATGTTTAGTGGAGGCTTTAAGATGGCTCTGAATGTGGTGAATACGCAGTTGATGCAACGTGTCGCAAGGCCGGCAGACCGGCTTGAGCAGCGCAGGTTGGACAACGGACATAGTGAAGAACCCAGAAAGCAACTTTGGGGCTAAGTTTGATTCTGGTAGATGGGTTTTTTATGTAGGTATTAGAGGTATTCGCAACCGTAAAAGGGATGGAGGTAGTCGTATTAGTCATTGCAGTAAGGTATTTGCGGTATGCTGATAGAGGCACGTGAGGGGCCGATGACGCAGTAGTCATCGTCGGCGTATTGGCCGTAGTTGTAGCAATATGTGTGGTTGCGTTGGTAGGAGGTTTATTGTTCAGTAGCTTTTTTGCCTAGCTTCCGTATATGTTCAAGGACTTTGATTTGAGCAGCTGTATATTGTTGTTTCTAGTTTTGCATTTTAAAGTAGCAGAGAGATAGTACGAATTGATGGTATGGAAAACATCAACGAAGACACGTGGGTGTTACCTGTGCTTCCGTATTTGATGTCCTTGAAATTGCCATATAGTACCTGTGTTGACAAGAAACCGGCTGCAAAGCTACTAATGTATCGCTATGTTCGCTATAACTGGTAGCATTCGTCGTGACAGAACTTAAACGTAAATCTACATATTGCTACCTGCTACACAAAAGACTGCTGCAGGACTTGTAATCAGGAAGTATTACTATTCACCACATGGTATATTTCCTGCGTTGACAATTTCCTCTGGTCTTAATTAGAATTTGAATGGACGATATGAAACTCTTCAGAATAGAAATATCAAAATAATTACAAAAAATATAGCGGAAGGCAATTACTCTTTGTGTACAAAAATGGTACGTTTACAATTATATCCAACAATTCTATTGATATTTATTTGTCACTAACCGGCATGTGCGCAAGTGAGCTTAAGCAATACATCACTCCTGTGATCTCCCAATGGGGTATATCAAGCAAAAACGTGGTTGCATTAGCCCAAAACAAGTCCGACGATGCATAAACCAAAGAAACAACTAGCACTTCTCGTAAAAAAATTAAAAGATTACAAACTCGAAATTTAGGCTCTTCGGTAACACCCATACACTATATTGCACGTTATATTGAAGCATATTTATTCGAAAACTTGACAAAACGATTATTTCTTATGCAATTTTACTGATGCAGCTTTATTTACTCAGTGTTTTTGCATAAACGGCCTTTCTCTACATGTTAAACTTAAATTTACCTAGTACGCCCGATTTCCACTTTTTCGGAATTTTCAACTTCGTCAAAAAAGCTGGTGTTTCTATAAAAAGTTTTATTTCTTCATTAATCATAATATGCCCTAGTATTAAGAACGATTAAAACTTAATTGCTGTAAGACTTTGAGGGCCACAGATTGGGCTGCGTTTGAGTAAGAGAGAGTTTTTTGTAAAAATCTTAGGATTGCATGAGTTTGGCAACCTACTTTATGATCATAAGCCTTTTAAACTTTTGGCAATGGCATTTTGGGTATTCAAATTCTTATAACGTTTCTGTTACAATGAAAGACGCACCTTTCAACGTACTGACAGGCAACAAAGTCAGCCTCGATGCCTCCAAAAATGCCGCGACACTTCTGTATTGCACAGCCTATTCTGCTTGAGTTACGCTACACCATCTGTCATGGATATATAAAATAATTTATGGAACAACGTGAATGAAGGACGAGATGGTCCGTCTCAAAAATGAAAAGCATTGCTCTCAGGTTAGCCAAATCTAAATGCCTTATGAATTTTAGAATTCTGAATCATACTGTTATTCATAGGGAAGTACAGTTTCTAGCCTTTTTTATCTGATGGAGTTCAGTCAGCAGGGCCCTAGTTGAAACATATGACTTGTCCTGGAGTGACACTTCGTTGACTAATGTTTTATGTTTATGTTCATCTTCTATTTATCTGTACAAAAAACCTCAAAATGCATTTACCTGTGTATAGTGCTGGCATACTCCAAAGCACACATTTTCGTCATAGTTGTAATTTCTGTTTTCTTTGTACCACATGTCCAGCACTTTGGTAATGGACTTCGTTTGGTTCGCCTCGATGGCAACTCCGATGTTTTGACCAGACTTTTTGCATTCAACATCGTCTTCTGGTGGGTGTTCATTTATGCACCTATCAACCCATCTTTGTGCCAAATATTCAAGATCCTCATCGTAAACCTAGTGGAAGGCATTTTAAGTCAAACCTCGTTTGGTAACAATAACAACGCTACTTCATGCATATTATGTCTATGCTGTAATAAAAAGGTATGCAGGTATAAGTTGACTTTTAGAGTTGAATTTTAAGGTACAAAAAATGTAAAGTTTCAGACTTAATCTTCTCGGTAAAGCCGACTTAACTTATGTTATTTATATAAGTTCAAGTGTGTAATTTGCAGTACGCAGACCATCTGGTGGTATTAACCTTTGCTTCACATCGCAAAAGTACACAAATTGAATATATCGTTCTATTTAATTAAGCCCCTCTCCTAACCAAGAAGTTTATTAGGTTGGTTTGGCAGATTTGGTTAATTTAGTTGACCAAAATGTGGAAAAAGCCCGCGGTATTCGGCTTGAAACAGTTTCTCAAAGAATTCCTTCTACCGATTATAAGAAGTTGTTGTTTTCGTATAAACTACATCAGCAGAGAAGACCACTCCAGCTAATTTGCACATAAATGTGATAGAAACATGAGCAAGACATATTATTAGGCCCACAAAACCTGCGGCAGCAACTAAAATGCCTGTAGTGTGTGCCAGGAGAGCTAAGCTTCACATGTTCATAGATCTTAATTGAAGGGAAAACTAAAAAAAAATCCACAACTTGTTATATTGGTAGTAGGAAAGCGGCCTCCCTACCCAAATGAGAAATGCGAGCTGTAAACTCACCATATCCTTCATGTCAGAAGCTGGAGGTCTGACACCGTGCCGTTTTTCATTGTGATAGCTAAGAATGAGGTCTCTCTGCTTTCGCGTCAGTAATTCGACTGAAACAGTATTTAGCAAGCAGAGTGCAGCCAACAGCCAAATGCGCTCCATGGATGGTTTTCCGAAACAACTAAAGCATTGGAAAATATCACATTTATAAAAGAAATGTCAGACGTTTGTATACAGACATGAGGCCACCTGCAGGACCCTTTTCAGACATTTGCAGGATCTTTAGATGTTTTCGACGTATTTTGTTATACCGCTGTTCGCTAATTTACAGTTAAATATCTTGAATTATTTTAATGTAGCACATTACTGTAGGCCTTTTGTTTCTGTAATCAGTGCCTTTCCACTGATAAAAGTATGTTATAGTATGGGCACATACAAGCATCTTTAATATAATGATTTACGCTGTCTATCACATTGTATAAAATAGAGTGGGCAGTTGTAATAAAAAAGAAACAAGTATTTTATAAATATTGACCAAGTGTTTACAACTTATTCGTGAAACTCTCGGCGAGCATTTGTCTAAGCGGGTAGACCAATTCGAATTATAAGCGGCACTTTGCACATATACCACGAGAGCTAGCTGACCACAATCTCACGTGAACAGAAATGACACCAACAGCATGTTTACGGAAGTTGCTAGGTAATTTCACCTATCTGACACCTCAGATATATTGGCATTTCAACAATACTTTGCATGTGTTTGATTAAATAGTAATATATTTTAACTAAACTGATCTTAAGCAAGTTCATAAATTGATTTTTGTGAAATAGAATCATTACTTGCAAAAATGTTAACTTACTGAAGTATTAATACAACTTCCAACGTTGCAAGTATTGTTGCTCGGCCGCTCTACAGCTGTCTACTCTAGCAAGATATATGTGGAAAAAATGTAATAAAATGACCCACTTGGAGTTCTTGGACCAACTACCAATCACTTTTAAAGTACATGCTTTCACAGCCAACAAGGACTTTCTGTCGCTGGTTCATGGTCAACCTCATGTTATAATCTTCTCACAAGGCAAGATATTCGCCGTGCAATGCCACCAAGGGGCAACATAACAGCTAGGGTGCAAGGATGGGAGCATATAAATGGTTTTACTTCAGCCTATTGAAGTCAACCAAAGAGTCTACAGGCGTGCGCCACCGGAACAATCAGATAGTGGAAGGTGATTTTCGACTCATCAGCCTGGCGTGGGAGAGCGCTACTCTTGGTCGTAGCTTGCGCGTCCACACGTGCACTGCATACGGGCAGATCCATAGCATAGCATGGAAAAGAGTCACCAGGGCTGCGTACGTGCGAGTCGGTAAGAGTTTCTTTCAACACTTCCTGCATTTGAACTAAATTTTGTAATGTGAAACGAGGTTTTAACTGCCATGGAACCGTTTGCGTTCTTTTTCAGCCGGATCCTCCAGAGACTACAAGAGATGGGCTTGACATGAGGACTATGGGTTCTTGTCTTGGTTTTGGGAAATCGAATGTGCTCAGTAGTAGTTTAAGGGGAGATTTTGGGCTTGCGTTTGATACGTCAGTACATTTAAGTGCTTCAGTGGAGTGGTCTGACGAACACGACTGATATGAATTGCCCCCTATTAAAGCTCGCCTCATTTTCGGGATAATTAACTTTGCTGAAGAGTCACCGAAAACTGGTTATATATGTGTAAACAAAGAAGCGAAAGTTCCGACCATCGAGCGAGATTGCATAATGGATGTAGACCCTGGATCATGGTGCTTGTCGAACAGGTCATGCTTTGAGTGTGGTCTCCTTTGGCGTCTTTGATGCGAGACCACATTTCCTGCGGTCAGTTGGCAGCTCCAAAGGATCGAGTTTCTCGATCCAGTCAAGGCCAATAATGCTAAGGTTAAGACTATTGAATGAACAGCAAAGAGCGGAGCACCAGCCACCACACTGCCAGTATGCTGTTGGTGGTTTTCTGGGTGGAAGCCCTGAGAATTGTGCAAGATCATCCACTTTATGCGCGTGAAACACGATCGTTGGTGGAAGCAAGCGAGCGACTAAAATGTTTTAGGAGAGCAGAATCATGCTTAAGACCTGAAGATTCTGACTCTCTGCAGTCAATATGCGAATGCTGAAACATGCATTTGTTATGTACTCCATTGAAAAATAATGATGCACATGCATTAAATATAAGAAGTCACTTTTCAGGTCAGTACCTTTGCATGCTGTCGAAAAAAATCTTACTTGAAAACTCTTAAACTGGCACAAATGAAATACATCGCAAATTATTGAGTTAAACAAACCATATTCTGTTATGTTTTGGTGTCCGAAAAGCATTTCTAAACTTCGGGTAACATGATATCATAGGGTATCATATGTAAATGCTTTAGAGCAAACATGGCTGCCGTAGTTGTAATATGAAGTGGTCATAGTTTTCGTACATTAATCAATTTTCTTGTATCGGTGCCTATCCAACCTAATGAGGGAATACTTTTAAGCATGGCAGAGAAGAGGTAAAGTCAGGAGTATAAGCACCTTGATTCTGGTGCACAGTATTGGCGCCGGACGTCGTGAAGACCACAACAAAGTTACAGGGGGGATTCTCAAACGAAGTTGACGAAGAGTTCCACTATCAAACGACGCTCTGGGAGAAGAACGATTACCATTAATATTTGCGGCTCAGTTTCGTCTTTAACTGATAAAAATGTCCTCTGAAGTTACTTTTTAGGGCCGTTTGAAAGAGAACCTACCACTTGACATTCAGGTCAATTCCTATTGGCAACTGAAATGCTGCTATAAGATAAATTCTGTCTTGTCGATGGTCTAGCGGCTCAAGGGAGGCAGGCGCTGCTTTTATGGCAAATATTTAAATCCAGGGACCATCTTAGTAGCACGTATACTGACACGAACAAGAACCCTTGTATTATGCCAAAGCCACGACTGCTAAATCACGCCTGCCAAGCCACGACCGCCAAGTCTGTACCGCATATTGCAGATGCGGCCGTACGAATGCTACATAAGCGTTTCCGAAGGTATCTACATTCAAGTTAACAAACGCTTTGCGTCTGGCGCTCACAGTCGACATTGCTCTCTTGTTGCTTTTGAAGCAATCTGTTGTAAAAATAAGGTCGGCTTTACTTAGAATGTGGAAGGGTACTTGCTTACTCACGGTTTCAAGTGGTTCGTCTACCAATACATATAGTCGTGAAAACGCATTTCTGCGGCTTCTTGTTGACACCATCTGCATTGTTACACATTTTTGGGATTGAAATTCCAGCACAAATTGTTGGTTCATTATTGTCTAGTCCAGAGGTCGGCAACCTTTGTAACTCAGAGAGCCAAGAAAGCAAATATTTGGAAATATATTTCAGAAAGAGCCATATAATATATTTTAAATGGAAATTCTATTAAAAATGAATTGAATAAGCCTCTAAATTTATTATTTAAAATAATTTTCTTTTGATACTCATCGTTGATGTGATTTCTTGCTTTGCATGGATTTGCAGAAGTTTTTACAGCCTGGTCTATAGTTGGTTAGGTTAAGATTCATGCAAGCATTGAGACTTTCATCCATTAGACGTGATCTTATTGTGGACTTGATGTATCTTAGATGTGAGAATGACTGCTCACATGCCTACATAGATCCAAAGAGGAACAATACAGTAATACTCACACGCTGCAGTGTCTGGTGTGTGACCGAAAGCGTGTTCCATGTTTTGATTATCAGCTCGTCTTCGGGTGTAAGTTTCTTGATTTCTGTCCACATTTGCTTGCTTGTCAACTGCGCTTTTTATCATTTGATCCTTTCCAAATCAGTGGCTCAAACTTATTCACCCACATGTCTAAAGGCCTTAAGGTCAGTCACTTCTTCTTCGAAATCTCTAACGGAGAGGCCAGGAATAGAACGTGGGTCGTCTGTGTTCAGTGAACACTCGGTTGGGTGGGTGACGAACTTGAAAAAACGAGTCTACTCTATGAATTACCCATAGCGTGATTTGAACGACTGTAGGAGACTGAATGTGAATCCAACTAGCTGGTGGAGATCAAAGCTGTGAGTGGACTCACTTCCTCTACATGTATCTTCATAGTTTTAAATTTTCAAATATAGTTACCGATCTGTTTTAAAATCTATAATAAAGAGTTCAAGCTTCTTTTCAAGAGCAAACACGGATTGTTGAAAAGATAAAACTGTATTTTCATAGCCTTGTAATTTAAAGTTAAGTGAGTTCCGATGTTTGGCCATATCCAAGAGATAGTAAAACACAAGGAGCCACTCAGGTTTGGCTAGATCCGATTCTCAATACCCTTCATTTCAGGGAACATCCCGATTTCGTTCAGGCAAGCTGCAAAACGGCTAAGCACGTTCCCATTTGACAACCAACGTACCTTGCTGTGCAAAATCAGACCATGATCGTTATTTTCAACTGCATCCAGCAGTGCCTAAAACTGTCTGTCATTTGAGGCTCGGGCAACAATAAATTTAATCACACGAATGACCAACGACATTACTTCGCCAAGCTGCCCGTTACATATCCGAGCACAAAGAGCTTTCTGATGTAGAATGCAATGGAAAAGTCGGATGGATCAATTTTCATATTCACAGAGAAGCGCCACAAATCTTTGGTTTTCCCACCATACACGGAGCACCATCAGTACACACTGAGGTAAGTTTATCCAAAAGTCATTTTTTCTCGAGCGAAATCCATGGAAGACTTGAATAAATCCTCACCTATTTTGGACCCTTTTATTGGCAAAACCACTAGTCTTTCTTCGTGCAGTGTATCACCAGCAGCATATCTTGCATTCACACTGAACTGCGCCAAATGGCTTACGTCTGTTGACTCATCAAAAGGCAGGGAAACGAACGGCGCTGCACTTATGTTTTTCACTTGCGTTTCCTCCACGTGGGCTGCCATCATGATGGTACGCTCATGAACAGTTTTCGCCGACAAAGGCATGTCCTGTATCCGTTTAATTATCTTGTCCTTGTTCAGAAGATAATCACAACTTTAATCGGCTACATCCAGCATGAGTGTTTTAGCAAACTCGCCATCTGTGAATGTTTTTCCGTTCCCAACTATTGCTAAAGATCCAGCAAAGCTCGCGGCGTTATATTCACCTTGCTGGGTCCATACGCGGAGTTGCTTCTGGCTGGTCTGCATCCTGCTCATTAGCTCTTGGCATGCTTTCTTTCGGCTATCTCCCGCAGGGTATTTTGATGCACAGGTGTCATAGCGTGTGTTGAAGTGGCGCTTTACATTTGACTTTTTCATCAATAATATCTTGTAATTGCAAATTAGACAAAAAGCATAATCTGCCCTGTGCACAGAAGCGAATTCTTCGGCCCATTGGTCCTGAAATGTATGATACTCTCATAGCTTTTTCGCTCTGCCATACTCTTTGTTGCAGAGGTTAACTTTGGGCAAATGAGGGAGTGAAGCGTTCAAAGATGTGCGATCCGTCTGATGAAAGAAAGCAGTCAGATGTTAGGAACGATGCATTAGTCCACAAGGTAAGTGTTCGCGAATGAACTGTTTGCTTCGTCTGGGGGACAAAAACACGAGGCTTCATATGAAACAAAGCCGGCTGTCCTATGCGCATAAGATAGTCTTTTCTGCGAACGCGACCTTGACGAAGCTGAGGTCATGTCTGCGGGCTATCGTGTCTTAGAAGAGCGTCCGTTATTTAGCGGGCTTGTCACTACAGTTGGGACGCAGGAAAAATTGAAGAAATTGTTGTCAGCAAGCCCTGAAAGGGAGGCCGAAACTCCAGAGATTGGTCGAGAGTAAATTGATTCTAATACGCGTCTCGGTGGCGGAACGTCATTGGAGGTGGACGGCTACACTGCATATCCTCCAACGCCCGCTTCGTTCTCCAAGACCCGCTGTCCCAAAGTCATGTATTGCCACAAACAACTGTTCCAATCCTCTCTTGCACTGATATCTCCGTTCCCCGATGCTTGACCTCACAGCTGCGTCTGGGAAACCGGTAACAGCTTCGCGAGCGTCTCCTTTCCTGTGGTTTTCTCGCGGCCCCGAGACCGCCGCCCTCGTGACCGCAGTTTATTCAGTCACACACACACACCCGAGCATACATGCGCGTCTAAATACCCAAGAGTCATTTAAATACTCCACTCCTCGGCCGATGTTGCAAAGATCTCTGCAAACCGCATTCCCTCGGGCAATTGCAGGACACCAATAACAGAAGAATGGAATCTGCTCCGCAATCCTACTGAAGCAGCTGTCATTACTGTCTCAACTTCTTTCAGAGCTGGCTGGGCGAAATGAAGACGAGCCCTGGCTTTGCCAGTGGCCACTGTCCCTAAGGACAGTAATTGGGAGATATGTGCAGAGTAAATCAGACGGTCTGGTGACTTGTGTCTTGTTACTTCCATCCCGGGATTTGGCCTGATGACTGTAGTGATCCGAGCACAACCCACTACTTAGACACCTAATAAGTAACCAAAATCATAAAACCTGAAGCTTCTAAACAAGCCATACGCGATCATTAAAATAGCCATATATGGCTCGCTAAGCATGGTTTGCCGACCCCGAGTCTGGTCGATGTCCCTTTTAGTATATGGGAGCCCCTTCGTGTTTTATCACTTTCCATAAGATGATCTGCAAACAGTAGTATGTCACATTTAACTTCTTGCACTATATCATTTATGTAGACGATGAAAATGAGTGGTCCAGGCATTGATTCTTTTGAAACTCTAGAATACGAATTTATATAAAAAGTACTAACTTACCACGTGTAATTTTATTTTCAAAAATATTGAGTGCTATAAAATGCACAAAAGGCAATCAGACGATAAGGTTGAACGTTAAAATAAAACATAGACTATGGCCTCAAGCTGCCGTCGAGACGATGCTAGGAGCCATTGCTGCAGTCTGAACTGATACAAATAAGTGTACGCGAAGGCAAACAAGTAAGTGTGATGGGAGAAGATAATTTGAATATAAATAATAGATAAAATGTACTACTGTACAATAGTGAGTAGGCTGAATTATAAAAGTGAAGTATCTGAGGTCGTGTTATAACGTGAGGCGTGCGTTACTTGGGACAGTGTGGGGCTACGCGTGGTTTTGGCTACCAAGGTTCGTCCTAAAGGTGTCCATATATTTCCCACATATGCATATGCTCCTGGACGGCATTCCACTTCATAAACACAATTTTGTATGCCTGCTATAAAATATCAACTGGGCCTTTGCACATGAGAATTTCATCGATCCGATAAAATGGGGTGTCCGAGACGTGTACATTCATATTGAGCTACATAAAGCCCTTCTTAACCCGCACGCGGTCCCGTTATTAAGGGGCCCTAGAAGGGAGTAGGAGAGTCTATTATTGGTAGCATTTAAATAAGGCTAATTGTTATTGCAAAGGGCCCAGTTTGTGTATTTCAGGGACCAGAGAAGAAAAGTAAACTTAAATGTACCATAAAATTGTTTTGGAAGCCAATTTGAGACAGCCCATTTTATGGAAGGGAGTCAGAGGATGGTAGGCGGGGAGTGGCTCGCTGATTAGCATAAACGCTTGGAGCCGTAATTGATAATTTTTAAGAATGTTGGAGATGCAAGCTGAGGTGTGCATGTGCGAATATTAATGAAAGGGAAGTCATAAGCAAGGAAAGAGTCCACTAAGAGGAATTTGTTATATATTCGACGTTCCTGCTACTTATTTTAGATATTCAGCATACGGATTGAGCCTTATGCCATTGTTTGCGCGTTTGTTGCTAGGTAAATATTCAGCCAATCCCGGCTGAGCAACTTTTTTGGCTCGCATCCAACCATCTCTTTTTTGGATGATGTCGACCTTTCCCTTTGCCTTGTCTGATTTCATGTTGCTTGTGGATTTTTTTCACCTGCACGTACGTGGGACTTTTCTCAGCCTGGCTTATATTCTGCTCATATATGTTTGCCATGCAGCCGATTGACGATCCAGATTGTTCTGTGGCCTGACTGTCCCTCAAAAGAAGGTCCTTCAAACCACGTAGGGCATAGTCAAATTAATGTGGTGGTTTCTTGGGCAGTCAGTGGACGTCGAGGCTTCTTTAAAGTGTGATCTTCAACTTGTCCCAAAATGTTGAATGCATGAATGTTTAATTCGTATCTCATGTCTGCAGCAGGGCTTAATACCTCCGAATTTCAGCCCAACCTGCTTATACCCAGCTCATACATCTGCATTTTGTCGCGTTGGCTATTTTCTCCAACAAATTTGAACATCCTTCAATTGCACTGAATTCAGTAGCTGACGTCTGACCTCTGTTAACGTATGGGATCTTATTGCTGCATTGCTTGTTGCTGGATTCTGGAGGCTTCTGGGTACCCGTATTTTTAGAGGCAAAAAAAGATCTAGCCAGGATTCCAAAACTCTTTTTTATGTGCTGGATGCTCCGCCATGACCTCAATGGTCAACGTTTCTCGGTTCGCGTTTTGGTGCCATTCGGCTACGCTGAAGCGCAGTTCATGCATAGTCTTTTTTTCTGAGGAGTTCTCGGAAGAACTTCATGTTGTCCTGTTGGGCACCTGGCGTACTGCAGTGTGTTTCTATGCGTCGTTATAGCGCATGTATACAATTTTTTATCGTTGTAGTGGGTGATTGGTATCGTTTCTGAACATTTGCGACTCGTGTTTCGGTAACGGTACACAAATCTCGCCATTTCACCGCTCATTTGATGGCAAACTAGAATGTTTAATAATCTATGTCTGCCCTGCACATCTTCTACCATCGTGAAGTATAAATCAAGTAAAATCCATTTCAACTGCCATTTGTAGTGATTGATTGTACCGTGGTCAATGAAACCAAAAGGGTCGTCAATGCTGCGTGTCCAGAAATTTGGCTCGTAGACTTTGAATAGCAATCTCAGATATATGGGAACCAATTGTAGTGCCTTTTATTTTCTCAGACGGTATCCCTTTGACCGTGAATGAAAACCTCTGTTAATGCTTCGTGACTCCTCTGAAATCCTGAGCTATGGACTGACCTCCTCTCTAATCGGTATTTTGACGCAGAACCTCACATATTATTTCGGCAGCAAGCGTCTGTGACATGGACATGAAGAGTGCGATGACATCGAATGACACCATCCTTTCATCTGGCGTCAAGTTGATGGCCTTTATGTTCTGCCGAGTGTGGGTCTCATATCGAAGAGATTTCGTATGCTATTACGAAAGAGAGAACCAAACTGCACGCTTATGTTGATTATACTATAAAGAAACTCCGAAATATGTAAAGTAGGTATAGAGGATATTTTTTTCCAGAGCTGGAAAAATTTGTCCGAAATTTTTTA
Organism: Ligula intestinalis; assembly: GCA_036362985.1. Lineage (NCBI taxonomy): Eukaryota > Metazoa > Platyhelminthes > Cestoda > Diphyllobothriidea > Diphyllobothriidae > Ligula > Ligula intestinalis. The sequence goes on along the minus strand of JAYGXS010000001.1, from coordinate 83,726,372 downwards.
GATTCAAGTGAAGCCAAGTTACACGAATCACATGTATTTGCAGTGACGTTGGAGATTTGAATGTTAAAAATTGTATTTAGCTATCCTGTGAAGATTTTGCACAAAATGCAGCAACAAATTAGTGTTTTTTTAATGAACAAATAGCCTGCACATGTCTTTGTGCAAACGCAAAAGTTCCAATTCGTTGATGCTAATTTCAGGCAAACAAGGTCTAATTAAATGTAAGTCGTGTAGAAATATAGTTATTTTTGGACTATACGTTCCCGTTTTGCTTTATATAGAAACGGAACAGACAAAAAAATAAAAGGTTTTTCAAAAAAAATGACAATGTAACTTGCCAGCTTTTTGAATTCACAAGATTATATCAGAAAGTGGAATAAATCCACTCATGAAAAAAATCCATTATAAAGAGAAACCAAGGTTTCTTCATTTCTCAGTCAAATTAAATCGTTCAATTTCAGGAAACTTTACGAAATTATCAAAATTCTTAAATTTAATTTTGACGTTACGTTGAAAAAAGTTAATATACGCAGAGGTTTTTCAGCCGAATATCGAATCAAAGCACTTTCTTAAAAGGTTCTTTTTTATGTAAAGTTTTTTTAATCTTAGGCTTAGTAGTTTCACCACACCACTGCGGACATGATTCACTCTCAACAAAGTGGATTGCTCTTTTGAGGCATTTCTTCACATCAAAAACGTTGCCATATTCATTAAAACTAGTGTCAAAAAAACACTGTTTTGGGTAAATGCTCTTTATATCTATCTTATTGAAAAGATTTCGGTGTAAACGTCGAGAAAATGCAAAATTTATAAATTTTTATTGAAGAAGACAGTAAAAACAAGGAAAATTATGACACACTTTTGTTAATGGCATTCAATAAATACTTACCCCTAAGATTTAAGTAAACAAAATGTCTCGACATAATCAAACTTATCTCTTAATATAGATAGTGGTTGCTTCAAGTTTTCAATTAAACACGATATCTATATCTATTATTCTTATTTATAGCTCTTTTTTACGTCTCTACAATCACAGAATTATCGAGAAAATTTTATTTTTCTTTACAAATACTAAGTATTTCCTTTAGTTCTTTTAAGTACTTAATATGCTTAATGCTGTTCAGTACTATTTGTAAGTTCTCCTAAATGCCTTCACACAAGTATTCGAGTAATGATCAAACTCATCAAAGTTATGAAAATTGCGTGGTGTTTGGCGACTTTTGTATATATGCCTGCCGAAGGTCGTTTATGCTGATGTGATAAAACAGTCTACAATCTACAGTTTTTCCTAAATTTTATGGCACAACAATTAAAATGTCTGTTAAATATAATTTTCTCAAAGCATTTTGCATTTCAATTCCCCATTTTTATCCATGATGTCCTAATTGCACTTACCTCAATGTCATGAACGCAAAACAAAATTTCCTCTTTTGTGATCACATATAATAAAACAGTTTCTGCACTTTATGAATCTACTTTTATACTTCAGCACGCACAAACTTGTAGCTTTCCTTCGCAACGTTTAACAACATAGGAAATTCCTTGAATATTAACAAACGTTGGATTTCGCACATTTGCGCGTCTATTTTTGCCAAGTATATACTGATCTGAATGAAATTCAATTCTAGTAAACAAGATTTTCAGCCTCAAGTCAATCCAATGAACTTAATCAATGACCTTAAATTTTTGTGAAATCCCTAATCCTCAACGTTTCATTAGATATGTGATCTCCTGTATTTGTTGGAAAATGCACTGCCCGGCCAGTAAGTTACAGAGAGTGTTTGATTTTGCCAAGATCTAATCGTAATTCGAATACCTTTAAATTCGTGCAACTAAGCTACTACCTTACCTGTTGAACATCACAGGTTTTGAATGCCAAGGCTATTTAACAGACATCTCTTTAACTGCAGAACATGTATAACTTCACTCTATTGTTCAGAAAATGCCACGTCTTCTTTCTGCTATGCGCATTTGCGTTCCATATTGCTCAATATTTAAGTCAAGGTGATGATCCACAAATAAGCACTCCCCATAATGTTTGGAGCTGAATGCCCTGTAAACTCCAACAGCAGAGTCGATAACGGCAGCTTCGAAACCAGGTAAAAAACCAGCGCCTCAAAGACCTAATTTGACAGCAGCGGGTCCCAAACCACATTTGAGACAACCACCAACAAACGGCAACGGGGAAACGGTGAATTCAGGCCTTCATCAAATATACAATATCATAAGAGGTTACATAATACTGCTCCAGAGAGAGCTAAAAATCCTGCAAATGGCTTAATAATGTCAAAAGAATTTGTCATTTGGTAAACTTAATCTTCTGGAGTTATAACAACGACAAGTAATGCACTATGGCTGATGAATAGACTTCACTCGATGCATAAATTGGCTAAATGAGCATACATTTTACTGATAAAAATAGTCGATTGCTATGGCTTGTGAGCAAAGTAAAATATAATGCGCTTCAGTGCATTACGAAGCGTTAAGAAACCATGGTGTTTGTATGCAGTGTAAATATGATGCACGATGACAGTATCGAATATTTTAATTAAATAGTTTCATCTTAAAGCTAAAAATATAAAGTCTAGGCGTCAAGATGAAAACAGCATAAACATGGGCCCAGTAAATACCTTTCACACGATATAAAGCAACATCAGAATATCCTCATCGTTGATACTATTTCGTCTTCAAACATAAAGAACAGCGTCCGATGCAAGGGCACTGCCTCTATCGTGCTGTATATGGACACAGCGCAGTACGGACATCACTTGCAGGAGGTAGAAAAATTTGTCAGAATAGTATGGCAAGCTAAACGTGTATTTGAATAACGGACTTTTGGCTGCCTTGGTTTATTAATCTCGCGCAGCCTTGCAAACTTTTAGCCAGCATCAAATATACAGCGTTTTGACATAGACTGTATGGTGGTAAGGCCTTGAATCTTCCACGATCAAACCTAAACACATCCCATACGTGAGATGTTCAATTGCGAGTTATCTTCTTGCCCAAAGCCTAGCATGTTTCACCCTATATCGCATATAGTGCAATCGTGAATGTAAACGTGTCGTCTTCCTAACGACGCCAAAATGCGGGCTTGTCTTTGGTAAAACTGGTGTTTTCTAGTTCTTTTAGGACCAGTTCTGCCACAAAACCAGAGATCAGGGACCCTTATGGGAGTACCTCTGCTTTTCTCGTAGGTCTATCCAGCAAAAGTAAAATATGTTTTACGGCAGAATATGTTCGATTTTGAATTGGCTGCAGAGCTCAGCACATGTCTCTTCAAGTCTCTTCTGTAAAATTTTGTGCGCGTTTTTTTGGCAGTATGGACTATTGTCTACTACGGTGGATTATTCTTAAGCTGTGTTCTAAGCGTGCGAATGCAAAGATGACTGGCAAAGTAAATAGTAAAAGATTTCATACCATTATTATTTCTGCATGCTTTGTTGTTGACTGTGAAATATTTAAACTGGAGCTGAAGTAACTCAGCCTCGTGTTATTCATCTCAGCTTGAGCATCTGCTATTAAGGCATCACATTTTAATCAGATATTCAAGTTGCCCAAGGTTAAAGGCCAAGTCAACAATTCATAACATGGCTTTGACTTTTTCAGCTTATGGTCAAAAAAATTTATGGTTTCTACACTATGTGGGCTGAACGGAATCGCATTCACTGGTTTTTATGCTTTTTCGGTTATATATATATTTATACAACCGAAGGACAAGATGATTTCAAATATCAATGCAAGGCTCAGCACTTAAAAATGTGAACAGATTATTGACTCATATAACCATGCTATATCGATTAGAATTGATCAAAACATTACGCATGTTCGTCAACTGCTCTCATTAATGCTGCCATGCTGTTAACAACAACTTTGTCTGTAATCATTAAGGATATTTACAAAGACGTCCGGAAACCTTTAGACAAAAGTGGCTTCCTGTCTGCTAGGCAAATAGTCTTAGCTCTAAAAATCTGTGTGTGTTTACCTTCGGAGGATTGCTTACAAATTTCTAGCCAAGAGTATGGTCGTAGTCAATAGTAGCGAATATTCGAGTCTCAATTAGTGGATGAAATAAGAATAAAAAGTGCAAGGACCAATATTGAGATAAATGTCTTTCGCGGACACACGACTCATCATTAATCATATCAGATCTTTGTTGACATTTCGTTTATTTTCGCTACAACGCGGAAAAATATATTGTCTGCTGAGGAGTTCACTTGATGCCTCAACCAAGCCGTATCACGAACTTTTTTAGCAGCGATATTTGGGTGTTATTCTCAACCAACTTGGTCCTGCATGGTAAAGGTAAGGATAGGCTACAAGCTCAGAAGACTCCGATGTGCATCTACTCATTAACGCGCTCCTGTAGAGCAGGTGATATCCGTCGAACGAGTTGGCGCTTATGCAAAAGGATACGGGAGCTCCTCCTTGCATGGCTGGACAAAGGGGAAGTCAGAAGCATCAACAGCTTCATCTTTGCCTTCACAGTTAACTGCGGATATCGTGTAGACTCAGTGAAGCCTTCTTAATAATTTATAAGGTCCCCCTAAACTAGCCAAAGTCCCTGTTTCAGCGTTTACTAGCAACAACAGACGCAAAACCAAGCACGATTCGTTTTTGAAAGCTTGCTTTTTGCGCGCAAAATAACCTTCCGCAAATTCCCAGCTTGGCATGGCCAACGGTTACATAACTGCCTGCATCTTTCCGCGCTTTGTCTCCATTCCCGCCCTGCCGCTCTCTTGTCCAAATTCAACAAACCATCATCGCGCCGCAACTGACCGAGTATTATCAACTTCACCACCTCCCCCTTTTTCTCATGACAAATTTGCCCGAAACGATGAGCATAATGGCCATTATGCTACTTTTTACACCTTGCCTTTAAAAATGCAATAGCTCGAAAGCTACTTTTACTCACCAGATATTCTTCTGAATTCTCTGATATGAAATGTTAAAACTTTAATCGTATTTATTTGCAGATGCATTTAGAACTTCTACTGAGAATAAATTAGTTGGTTCTTTTGTGTACATACGCATTGGAAATAGTAACTTCGTAACGACGAGAATTTTTCTGTTTATATTGACAGGCCAGTGTATTAGTCAAACTTTGAAATCATTTGGTCGGTTAAGAGGGAAATATATTATGTGGTTGGTAAGCATTTGAGATTTTATCAATGCAAGCCGAACGCAGACCAATACGATCTATGTCTTATTATATACCTCTGGGAAATAGTTAAGGATTATGGGGATGTAATCAGATGAAAGATGAATTAAGGTAACGGGCTAGTTACAATGTAAAATAATTGGCTATCCTTAAATATTCTCAAATCTTTTTAGCGCTACAATCGAGTAAAGGTGGAAGGACTTTCTAAAACTTAGAAGACGACCGCAGGCGGAAGACATCAGCAACAGATCGCGAAGAATAAGCATCGTTAACTGCCATACAGTCCCCATATTTATTTCATCCTAGCCTAATTTATAGTGCCAGTTTAAGTATTTTCGCGATCCTTAATGGAACTGACAATTCGCTTCTAGAATTATGCTTCAGCAGCTGTCGTAATTTTCTAAGTCGTCTTTAAAGAAAATGTTGAACAGAAGACGAAGCAGTATTTGATTTAGACATTTTTTGTGGAATAAAACCAAGAAGACTTGCTCTTAGGCTTTGCGATGGGTCATGGAGGTAATGTGGATCATTTACTGAAGGATGCTGTGCCAATATAAATTGCTTGTTAAATTAGTAAGCAATTCCTTCCATATGTGCCAAAGTCGAGGTTGTTTTGCTTCACCTTGTGCTTTACAAAAAGGGAGACTGGAAGACAACAATGAATTAATGAATGAATGCGAAGGTTCGCGATCCAGGTACTTGCATGGATGAGGAAGAAGGTAGGTCGAGCACCAGATCAATTGATTTATTGTTCTGAGCTTTCGAACACTTACAGGTGTCCATCTTCAGAGATGAGAAAGCAACCAAAAACGAGGATAATTATAGTGGCCAAAGGCCAATCAAATGCCAGAAATCGTCAGGTTTTCTGCGTGATCACTTGCAGAAAAACGTCAAATAAAATGCATAACTAAAGGATGGATGTCTAATATCCTATTCTTTGTGGTCACTGAAATAACCAAGTGTGGTTTCTTTGAACAGTGGATGATATCTACCAGTTTCGAGAGTTTTGACGGTCAAGTGTTTGCATGTGGCGGTCAAACTAAGACAGGGAAGGATGGTATTGGGGATATAATAAGGCGGGTTTTGGGATGCTCGAATGCAACTAGAAATGCCGGGAAGAAAATTAATGACATCCTGTCTGCAGGAGACGATGCGCAAGTCAAGCGATGCCCATGAATTTGAGGATGAAGCGTCTGTCGTAAGACAGAGAGCCTGGTAATTCTCGTACCTCGGCAGGGCTTTTGGGTCCAGACCGACAGCGTCTAGACCAACAGTCTACTCGTCTTTTACCCGTAGCTGCGAATTTTTGTGTAGGATAGTTACCTGGCTGTGAAAAATTGGCATTTCTGGGTTAAGCCGCAGCCCTGCCTCGCAAAGCGCCACCAACACAGCACACATATTCTCATTATGTTGCTCGATCGTCCTTCCGAAAACAATAAGTTTATGCACGTAAACAAGGCATAGGCGAGGGCAAAGGTGAGGCATGAGCCGCGTTGCAAAGGCCGAAAGGAACCGTCTCGACCTCAAACAGTACTCGTGGTAGGCTATGTGCCGTCTTTTGACGGTATTTTGGCTCTACCTACACTTTTCAAGTAACTGGAAGCAAGGTTAACTGTGGATAAACACTGCGACATAGCTAGAGAATACAGTTTGCTGTCAATGTACAGACTCCTACTCCGCCTCGAAGCCGGCGGGATTTAAGCAAGCCATGAGCCTCTTTGGTACTGCTCGCTCTCTCAAGTCCGTCTGAGCCTCCAAAAATGTTCTGTGCGTTGCAGCTCCTGCGATGTTTGAGGCCATCTTTACTGCAATGGCCCCACTAACTTTGCTGATTGGTCGCCTGAATCAACGTGTCCAAGTTGTTCCGAGTCTCTGTCTGCTCCTACGCCACCTGCACATCCTTTGTTCAATAAAAATGTTAAGACCTCTAATTTCGCCACAAAGTCTAGTCTTAAGCTTCTATAGTTCAATGAAAACGGCCTACTCGACATGCTTGATCAGCTCCTTGCCATCATACGGTCGCGCAGTATCGTCGTAGCGACTATCTAAGATACAAAGTTGAATAAATCCACCGAGATCCCTTTCTGTGCCACATGCACGGTCTTCTTTGGTGACCGCATTCGCAAAAAAAGACGAAAAATAGGCTTTCTTTGTGAACAATTACATTCCTTACCATCAGCTGTCTCTGAATTGCGTCAACCTGATGGAATTATTGGTAATTTCCCTCGACATTGGCTTGGCAATGATAGCCGTCGTGAACGACAACATATCCAAATCTTCCTGTCTTACAACTTCCAGCCCTCCCTACTCACCTTCTGGAGACGGTTTTTTGACTTAAATAACAACCGCAACATGTGGTGCGCTAACTAAGTAGAGATTTCCACTAGGATAAGACATGACTGATGAATTAGAACACGCGCTCTTAGCAGTCCATAATGAGGACACTTAAACGCAGCGCCAAAAATGTACAATAAAGTTCTTTTATCGTTTCCCAAAGAATTTTTTAATCAAATTATACTTCATGGAATGCCTGTTTTTCGAATTCTTGAAAGAATTCGCTACGCTACGAAAATATAAAAAAATTTGTTTCAGGAATCACATCTCCTTCTTCAGATAACAGGATGCGGACACACGTTTCAATTTCATGAGGCAGATATGCTCAAAAGTTATTGAAGCCGGCTCTGCCGTAAATTGCCCTTGTCTTCGTTATTGGTACTACAGTTGATACATACGGGCAGTTGCATTGCCCTTTTTCGTATATGCTTAGATTTTCTTAAGCTTTTATGGGTGAGAGCTTCAGACGGTAACAGCGCCTCTGAGCCACGTTGCATCACGCTATGAGTGGAACACGAATATAGAAATGGTATGCAGGCAAATAGGCTAGCAAGGTATCAGGAGTGAGCCCCAGCAAACTCTCATAATTATATTAGACATCGTGTTGCGTGCCAACGAAACCATGGCATTACTTCATTATATGTGTCTCCATTTCTTTATGTGGGAATGTCTGGGTTCAAACGGGAGTCGGAGAATTTGGCCACATTCAGTTTGTGTTCTGAACAGTTGCATTGTCGTATTATGAACTGCATCCGGGAAATCATAATTTTCCCTTTGTTGGCCAATGCAGTGCTTTGCAGGATTACCTTGTGAATAATATCCAGACCCTTCCGTGCAATGAATTCATCAATTTAGGCCTTGTTTACTCTTTCTTTATTCTGATTATGAGATTGGGCAGAGCTACTGTGGCCAGCAGGATCAAGTAAGGAAGGTAGAGCAGACGTATTTGCTGCTGCTTGTGTAGGCGTTTTAGTCCTTGGCAGTGAGTATATGTGCGTGCTTCTCATACGACAATCCAGTCGACCGTGCAAATAATCCACGGTCTCTACGTCTACACGCCTAAAATGACTCGCATGGTACGTATTTACGAAAACTTAATTTTGGACGGAATATTGCGTTCTAATATGAACGTGGCAGTAACACGTGTACAAGTTAACTAATGGCTTAAAGTAGTTTGCAGTCAACAGCAGGACACACCACGTGAATTTGCGTGCGTGACCGAACATGCAGAGAGATTGAAAGGCTCCAGGTAAAGGGTGCACGGGCGAACCCACTGATGTCTGTTCACTCAGTCGATACCAGTCGACGCCTTTTCGTCAAACCTAAGGTGACAGACGCATTTCCGAACATGGTTGACGCCCCTGCTGGCTACCTATTCCATTTCCTGTCACACCCGAAACCAACGCAAATTAGATTTCTATATAGCTTTCTTCTTCCTTTCTGACAAAGCACCGAGATATTCTTAAATTTTCAATCGAACTCATCAGGGCATGGTCACATTTGTTTGATAGCCTTGGGCTAATATAGTTACTTAGGTAACCAGTTTAAGCTAGCATGAGAGCATATTGTGTAGAATGCTGATATTTCAGCTCTCGCAGGAATTCACGGTCAGAAATACAAGTTGCAACGAAAAAGTTTGAGAAACGTTTGCGGAATGGAAGCCTGTACATAATGCTTCGTCATTTCATTTCCTTTTCACAAAAACCAGGTGGTTTTTGTGCATGCGCAAACCCCGAGTGTGTTCAGTCTGACCAGTGTAGTTATATGTACAGTTTGTTATCGGAAAAATTAAAAGGATAAATTCTGTCAACCATTTGTACGGAATTATGTTCTACGAGCCATAATCATGCGTTAATTTATATTTTAATTTTAAATATTTTTCAGTAAATTGCGTGCCTATGCATACACTTAAAAAGATTCGTGCTTTATATGTTAGTGTTCAATGTTATATTAAACACAGTTCAGGCGTAAATGAGGAGGTTATTGCTTGCCTGTATAACTGTCCTAGGAATGCAGTAGAGGGTCGCAAAGTACGACGAGTTCTAGCACATGAGTTAATCTGATCCTGATCCATTTGCACAACAAGGTTTATCCTCATTAACTTGGTCACGCTTTCTGATTCAAAACACAGAATGCCCATGTTTATGCAAGCAACCCTCGTACAGGAGAACAATGGTAATATCTTTATGTGGATCGGCAAATGAGATATATCCTCGAAAATGGCAATGCAAAAGCTAATCGTATTTTTAGAATTTTTAAATGGAAAATACATTTCAAAATTATTTATGATTTCTTAGGTTTATGATTAAATATCGTAGAAACAAGGCTCACATCTTTGAATTGCGATGCCCTTCAAACTATTTGTGCATGAACAGATAATTCTCTTGATGAAGCAATTCGACACATCATCGCACGTTTTTTTATAAACGCAGCATAAAGTCTTCGTAGACAGACTAATTAATCGGCGTTTTGCTCCTGCCTGCACCATAAACATCTATAAAATGGTTGTATGCTACCTCACAAAAGGTTAACTGCCATAAGTAGAGCCGTAATCTGAATCACATCTGGTTATTGCTGCCTGTGCATACTACATTGTATGCAATCAAACAAGTCAGATACATAAGGTCTACTGTTTTACGAGAATTAACCGCACAATCAATCAAGAATACAGCAGATTCGGTGGGCTTCGAACTTCCTATATGTTAGCTGTCAGCAAAGCCTCATAAGTTTGTTGGTGGCAGCGTAAGGTATACTAAAACCTTACCTTGCACCCGTATGATCTACTCCCGTGGCAGCTACCGAGATTTTCACAAAGGGGTCAATAGCACTATTAAATTCAACCAAAACTCCTTTCAAATAATCAGGATCTCCTCTGCATTTCGTAGGCATACTTATAGAGAATTAATCAACAGTCACTGTGCGTCGAATCTTGTTTTCTGTTACGTGTCCTGATTCGAAAATCCAGCCGACTGCAGCAGACCATGCCAGCCGATTCGTCTATTCTCAGTGGTCTTAGTGCTTAGAATATATCTTGTCTCTGATCGATGAACAAGTCCACCTGTACGCATTAAAAATAGGTCTACGGACTTTCCAGACATACCCTAAGTACAAGTGAGCTATGCAGAAAATGAGGATGGCCAATGTAGTCGCCTATGCTGTCTTTTGCATACCCCTGAAGACGTTTAATCCTTAACTATTTACGCTGGGAATCTATCGAAAGAAGTTCAATTCAACAATGTTATTTTCTGGTTTGCCGAAGCGCCTTACACAAGGCCTTTCTCGTGCAAGGCACCAATAACCAAACTGGTATGTAGAAATCCACCCTCACTCCTCCATCGAGCATTTCGTATTTCGACAGTTTGTCTTCTGATTAGACGTAGTGCAGTATACTGTAACATTGACTGAAATCGCTGTTTCGTAAAACGCCGTACTTGTATATTACTAAGGCTTAGAATTACATCACATTTTGCGGATAAATAGGACATAAAGAAGGACCAGCTGGTTTTAATCTAGTGCTCTCATCGTATATTAACTGTCTCGAAGCAGACGCTGCGATTTTTTCAGCAGTGAATAGCAAAATGCATTTTTATGACGCTGGTGATTAAAAAATCCTCCGCATACCTTATCCAAACTTTCGATATGGTGAATGAATACGATTTTCTTGATGACTGCCAAAATTGTATGTTCAGAACTGGGACGTTCTATTAACGGGCTGTTTTCATATCAGCACATATCATCATACGATCAAATATGAGGTATGTGTTGTAAAACAAATATATCTGTTAACTTATTTGCGCGTGCTGCGGTATTTTTTTAAACACAGTTGATGCTGAAAGGGATCCAACAAAGCAAAGGGAGACGGGAATGGCCATTTCTGGCTTTTTAGCCGTCATGAGTCATTCTAAATTGTTGAAACCAGTTACATTTGTTTCCGCTAGCCCAAGTACTTCCCGAAAAAATCATCTTTGATAAACTGAGCGTTCTCATGAGTAATTTCAATACGATTTGCCAAAACAATTCTGAATGATTAACAACTTTTGCTATCGTTTCAACGAGGAATCTAATTTCAGCAGATAGTCACAGGTGGACTGAATCTTCGTTTTGCTTGCTCTGCCACATATAAATGTAGAATGAAAGTATTTTTCACATGCAGTGAACCTGATCTAGTTAGATTCTTGCGTGCAATCACTGATTTTTGAATTCTCTCATGGAATCAGAATGTGGTTTGTGATTTATCCGGTGAACTGATATCGACAGCATTCGCCTGCAGAGAAGTGGTGCATACTGACGCTTATTGAGCTCTCTCGACGTGAGTGCGAGAACTCGTGGGTGACATTTTTCAGCGCATCAAACAAGAGCATGCATCATTCGTTGTCACGCGCAAATGCAAGTCTTGATAGGCAAATAAAGTTTGAATAAGCCCTGTATGAGCTCTGATAGCAGGTGGCCATAGGGTAAGTTTTAGGTGGTCACTTAATTCAGGAAAAATCTAGGTTTTATGAAGCTAGAAATGGATTTCGTAGTAAACGAAAAGTTGTGAATGATGTTTAATAATATTTTCCAGTTTAAACATAATGGAATACCTTTATCCCAAGGCCTGTTTCCGGTCTCGTCTAAAAATCTAGTGGTTAGGGGTGTAAAACTCGGGTTTTGGTGAAAAGGAAAAGTTTGCAGATATACCATCGAAGAACGTGTTCAGGTCATGGTTACTTGATGACTCGCTCTAAATCATGGTGTGATACATTTTAATTTACTGTAAGGGGAAGATGTGACGATTCCATTCGAAGGTGTATTTAGTACCCAGATAGCGCAGACAACAGCTCTTTCGGGAGCTTTGTGGACTTTGCCAAGTTCGTTTCGCTAAATTTATGTTAAAAGCAAATCAATATTTGTGAAGAAGAGTTTTTCTTGACCCGAGGGAAAATTCGTAACGATAACTCCCTTTAAGTCAATGGTATGCGAGGTAAGTATGATATGGTCAGTATATCTTGGCTGTCCTTGAAATTCGACCTGTAGTGCCGGTTATGCCATATACTGCCCCCTATTAATATTTAAATTTAATAATCCTGTGCTGTAAAGCTGATGACGATATTATACTGTTGTTTCAGTTTTTGTGCAAATATTTATAGAAATTATGCACATGCTAACTGTCACTTTCATGTTGACGCCTAGAGCTTGTTGACTTCATTTTAAAGCTAACGCATTATAAAATACTGTCCATATATCATACTATCCGTGAGGTCAAATCCTCGGCACTGATTTCCTGCATCTTATTTGCATTGTTCTGTAATACAGCGGTTTTAGTGTCATACTCATGGCAATGAAGAGCATTTTAATGTTAGTTTGCTCATGAAACTGCCGATGCCGTTTACCATATTTTCATTAGTTAAATATATTTTCATTTCTTCTAATTTACCACGAAGCAAGCCTATTGAGCAGTTTTTGAAAAATTACAGGCGAAGATTTAGTTCACCAGCTGACATATTTTATTTCCATTATACAGTTATTCGCAGAATGTTTATCTTCTTTGGAATCCAATTGCGGTACTGAAAGGCCCATGTCCAATTCTATCCATTTTTGAAGGTACATAACGTATTTTTGTCGCATGGCGTTTTGTAATGGCTCTTTTCACACGTGTTGGTGGAGGCTCCGATATTTTCGTCAGGCTGTTATGATGCTGAGGCCAATGAAAGAAAAATATCACTTATGAGTAGTATTAGTATCAAATTATCCAAAAACAAATTCAATAATACTAAATGCTAAAACGTTTGGCAGAATGATGACTTATTTTGCAAACTTAAACGAGTGATATTTGTCCTGCTGCGTGGGCTTTTATTGGTTTTAACTTGCGCATAAATGCTACGTTTCTAAATTTGAAATATAGAAAAATATTTTTTTTTTAAAATCTGTCCTTTTTCCGCGAAAATATATTTTTATGATTCCGGCCAATACACGATAAATATAATTTCACCACCTCACTCAAAAACTAGATATCTTACTTAAAGAAAAAATACTATCAGTAGTTGGAATTGTAATAATCCGTTCGATTCCAATATGTATTTGACAGATGTTAATTAACGCTGACATTAAGAAACAATGCCTGCTAATTTGTGAAAGCGTTTTTGATTAACACATGCCTTCTTAGTTCACGTTTGTTTATATATTCCAAGGACTTTTTGAATGGTGCAGCAAAAATTCTTCCTGCTGTAAAAAATATCATTCTTGCAGATAGGTGGATTATCGATAAGATTAAGTAGGCAGGCTACTTCGCCCGGCGTCTAATGCATGCAGTAATTAAAATGCCTTTTTGCTGTGCAAATGGGCATAATGCTCGTATGTTAATGGGTCTGAGTGAAGAGAAAATAAAAAAAATATAGCATCTTGGTTTTAATGTTATAATATGGTGACCGCTTACAAAATCAAAACCGAAATGCAATAAAAAAACTCACCATATCATTCACTTAAATATATTGAGCGTTGACGATCCCGTGTTTGTCATTGTGAATCGTATCGGCGATGTCTTTCTGCGTTTGCCTTACTGATTTGCTTGACACAATATTCAGCAAGCAGAATGCAGGCAAGAAGCAGATCCGATTCAGGTGTAGTTTTCCCATGTGCCTAAAGCGAAAGCAATATCACACTGATGGGCAGGATGCCAAAGCTTCGTAAAAGAGAACGAATACATACAAAATGGATGGTTATGCATTCAATTTTTTAATGGACTTTCAACATGTAATCCACAAATTAAAAAAATACACAGCAGAAACGTTCACAGTATTTTAGTCCCGACATCCTGTTGAGTTACAAAATTACTGTTAACCTGTTGATAAAATTAACGTCAGTAGACATTACAAGCTGACGAACTGCCAATATTTTGTAAAGAAAAAACAAATATTGCAGATTTCTTATAAGACACTTATTCGATGAAATTTTATTTCTAAAATAGTTTTAGCAAAGACGAAAACTGCAGGCCTTTTATGGCTATGATATAATTGTCTGTTTCTAAATATATTTTCAGATTTACTATGCGCGTGTGCAAGAGGGTAAACATTGAGTCACATTTTCTGTAGAAATGCCTTAAATGCCTTGGAAACTTTAAAACCTAGTTAAGTGAAGTTCAGCAAATGTTTAAAAAGGTGCAATAACGTTAAGCTCAACGTCATATACATATATATATATCACAATGAACATTAAAATACCTCAAAATTACCGATATGCACGAAGCTCAGAGGTAAGATCTTGGGCGATAGAACTCTACATATAAGCAGAATGTCACAAAAATAAGCAATACCTTAGACTTACTGAAGTTTCAACTGACAGTTTTAAGTTGCCAGCAGTTTGTCGTTTCTACAACTGCTGAATGTCGTCCTATTTATAGGAAAAAATGTATGCCACAAGCCACACAGAATTCTCTAAGGATCTGACACGCAATTCAAACCCGCACCTTTGCACACTCAAAAACGATATCCTACCGCTGGTTGAAATCTTGATTTATTGCCCTCGAGGATAAAAGAAAAAAATCATACTTTGAGTGAACTAACTTAGTTGGTCGTGAAAACTGCCACAATTTCAAAATCGTTTTCGTGCAACAGTATCTGATGACGTTCATGTCAATTTTTACGTATGTATAACATTTTTCTTAGAAAAAGGTTTTTTTTGTGGCCTCTTAGTTGGGTAAATAGAAGAAGCAATTTAATATACTTTGATTAATGTTGAATGAATTTGGCAGCGGAAACTTATGTAAGCCCGCAAATTAATCCCTACTTCCTGCATGTTTTCCTATGACAATGGTGGTTGGAGGGATTTTTGGGTAGGAAATTAGGATACGCAGTGGAATGAACTTCAATAAAAGCTAAATGGATTCTTATTTACCGTACGTAGAAGTGTTTTTGATCTTTATCTGTAGATTTTCCTAATCCCTATTATCGTTTAACTTATTGTGGCAAAACCCGATTATCAAATTTCAGGTTTCTCGAATTTCATGATAAATAGAAATGGTAGTTACGAGGTCGTATACTTTAACTAAAATGGGGTCCAGCGTACAGATCTGGAACTAGATTAATAATGTCTGCAAGGCAAAGCGCCGCGAACATCTTCAATTAGCATGCGGAACGACTTGCTTCCAGCGGTCGGGGAAACTAACTTCGACCACATTTTAACACTTGAAGCTGACTTCTTCAAATTTCTATCTGTGCCTTTCCGATGTTCCCACCCCCTAAAACTATATAAGCACCGTTTTTGCAAAGCAAAATGCTGGGACTATGGGCATATAAGTCGGCCTACATAGGCTTCTTTTGCCATGAATTTTTATTTTACCGTTTGCAGATATATGTTCCACTTATATACGTTTATGGATTCAGGAATAAACAAACATTTGTATTTTTTGTTAAAAACATTTACCCACTCTTTAAACAAACAAATACATCCGTCCCTGGAAGGGGAAATCCGTTGGGCAAAACTAACTCTCTGTTGTCAAAAGACGTAAATTCAAGCGGTTAGTTTCTGTTGGTCGACAACGAACACTAGTCATATGCCAACCGTTGACTTAGGGAACAATGGCTCAGGGGTAAGTGATTGCGACTCTGATGAAAATATTGTGACTTTGAGGCTCACGTTGTGCAGCGCTTGCGTCTAAGTAGGCCAGCAATATTATCTGCATATACTTTATGACAGCATATTTCAGTCAGTATCAGTCAGTCACTATATTATGAGTAAATAACCGAAGCCCTTAAATACTACATTGAAATGCTACAGGATTGCATATGTTTTTGTGAAATATGCAGACATCCTTACAAATTGCCTTTGTTGTGAAAAAGTGCATATAAATAATTTGTGAATATGAATTGTTGAAAATGTGAGACGTTTGCGGAATGACAGCGTACACGTGTTTACTGTATACCCAGTCTCTTGTGATATGCTACTGTAAATAATACGGTTTTGACATAAACGAATATTATGTTTGTTTGCAGCGTGATGTCAGGGGGCTGTTTGGTTTTGACAGATTATTATCAAAAAATATTTTGAAGACGTTCACAGAGGGTTATTGCACAATAGACTCGGAGAATGAGTTCCACTGTTTAGTGAAATTTTGAGAGAAAGATGAACGTTGATTTGTTTGGCTTAGTTTCTTCTTCAACTGGCAGTCATGTCTTCTGAAATGGTGCAAACTGACGCTTATTGATTTTGTAGTTAACGAAAAGTTGTGAATGGTAATTAATAATTTTGTTCCAGTTTTTACATATAGAAAATAACTCCATCCCAAGGCACGTTTCCTGTATCGTCTCAAAATCTATTAGTCATGTAAAACTCGGCTTTTGGTGAAAGAGATAACGTTTGCAAATATATCATATAAAAATATCGTCAGCTCATAGATACTTGATGACCCGCACTTAACCATGGTGTAATAAATTTTAATTAACTGTAAGATGACGGTGCGACGATTCCACTCGAAAGTGTATTTAGTGCCCGGATAGCGCGGTTAACATGCTCTTTCGGGAGTATTGTGGACGTTGCCAAGTTTATTTCGTTAATTGTATATTAAAGCCATCAATATTAGGAAAGAAGAGTTTTACTTTACCCGAGGGCAAACTCGTATAGATAACCCTCTTAAAGTCAATGGTATGCGGGGTTAGTATCTGATGGTCGACCTCTGTTGTCTTTGATTTGCAGCGCCGGTTATGCCATGGACTGTCCCCTATTAATATTTAAAGTTAATAATCCTGTGCTGTAAAGCCAATTACGATATTCTGGTGTTGTTTCAATTTGTGCGCAAAGATTTAAAGAAACTATGCACATGCTAACTGTCGCTTTCATGTTGACGCCTAGGGCTTGTTAACTTCCTTTTATAGCTTACACATCATAATATACTGTCCATACCTCATACTAACCATAAGGTCAAATACTCGGCACTGATTTCGTGCATATTATTTGCATTGTGAAGTAATACAGCGGTTTGAGTGTGAAACTCATGGCAATGAAGCCCATTTAAATGTTAGTTTGCTCATGAAACTGCCGACGCCGTTTACCATATCTTCATTAGTTAAATGTATTTGCATTTCTTTTAATTTATCACGAGTCAAGCCGTTTCAACAGTTTTTTGACAAATTACAGGAGAAGATTGATTTCAACAGATGACATATTTTATTGTCATTAAAAAGTGATTCGCAGAATGTTTATCTTCTTAGGAATCCATTTGCGGTACTCATATGCCCGTGTCCGATTCTATCTATTTTCGAAGGTACATGACGTCGGTATTTGTTCACATCAGGTTTTGAAAGGACTCTTCTCACACGTGTTGTTGAAGGCGCTGATGTTTTCTTCAGGCTGTCATGCTGCTGATGCCAATAAAAGAAAAATATCACTTATGAGTCATATTTGTAGCAAAATTGTTCTGAAACAAATTTAATCATACTTAATGCGAAAAAGTTCGGCAGAAAGATGACTTATTCTGCAAACATTAACGAGTGATATTTTATCCTGCTGCGTGGGCTTTCCTTGGTTTTAACTTGTGGATACATGCAATGTTTCTGAATTTGAAATACAGCAAAATATATTTTTTATAAATCTATCCTTTTTCCGCGAAAATATTTTTTATGATTCCGGCCAGTACACGATAAATAAAATTTCACCACCTCACTCGAAAACTAGATATCCTACTTAAAGTAACAACTCAAATAGGAATTGGAATTGTAATATCCCGTTAGATTCCAACATGCATATAACAGATGTTAATTAACGTTGACTTTTAGAAACAATGCCTGTTAATTTGTGATATGATTTTCGATTAACACACGCCTTCCTAGTACTCGTTTTTTAATACATTTCAAAAATTATTTTGAATTACGTAGCTGACATTGTTTCTGCTGTAGAAATATCATTCTTCCAGTTAGGTGGTTTATCGATAAGATTAACTAACTATTTCTTAGCTTTATTTTTAATAAAAAGCAACCTTTAATGTTTGTTCGTACCATATCCAGGTTTTGAACAAAATAAATTTCATGCACATCCACACATTAGCTTACAGTGTTTACGAAAAGTTTGAATTGATTTAGAAGCCATATTTTCCGACGTAAGTTAACGTTTTAAAACAAAATCTAAGAGAGCCATCGCAAATTTATGAGCATCAGAGTCTTGGCTTTGGAATTCTCTAACCAAAACAGACTGTTTCAATTAGTGTGCATATACTTTCAATAGTAAAGGGTACTAGGCAGGCTACTTTGCCCGGCGTCCAATGCATGCAGCAATCAAATTGCATCTATGGTGTGCAAATGGGCATAAGGCTCATATGTTATTAGGTCTGAGTAAAGAGGCAATAAAAAAATAAAACAACTTGGTTTTAACGTTTTAATATGGTGACCGCTTACCAAACTCAAAACGAAATGCAATAAAAACCTCACCATATCGTTCATTTTGATATCTGGAGCGTTGACAATACCGCGTTTGTCATTGTGAATCTTATCGGTGAAGTCTTTCTGCGTTTGCGTAACTGATTTGATCGACACAATATTCAGCAAGCAGAATGCAGCCAAAAAGCAGATCCGATTCAGGGGTAGTATCTCCATGTTACTATAGCGGAAGCAATATCGTACTTATAAGCAAGATGCCAAACATTTTTAGAAGAGAACGAATACATTAAAAATGGACGGTTATTCCTTCAAAATGTTAATGAACTTTCAATATGTAATCCACAAATGAATAAAATGCACAGCAGATACGTTCACGCTATTTTAATCCTGACATGCTGTTGCGTTACAACATGACTTTTAACGTTTTCGAAAAACTAACGTCGATAGACATTGCAAGCTGACGAACTGCCAATTTTATGTAACGGCAGAACCTTGCAAACCCATAGTGCAAACTTAATATTAGACACTCATTCGATGAAATATTATTTCTAAAATAGTTTTAGTAGAGATGACAACTGCAGGCCTTTTATGTCTATGATATGACTGTCCATTTCTTAATATATTTTCAGATATACTATGCGCGTTTGCAGAAGGGTCAAAATTGGGTCCCATTATAAAAAAGAAAGTCTAGAATTGCTGTAGAACTGGCTAGAATGCCTTGGAACCTTAAAAACCAAGTTTGAAGAAATTCAGCAAATTTTTACAAAGGTGCAAAAATGTTTAGCTTAACGTCATGTATGACAGTGAATACTAAAATATCTCACAATAACCGATATGCACGAAGCTCAGAGATAAGTTCTTGGGCGATAAAGCTCTACATTTTAAGCAGAATGTCACGAAAACTAGCAATACCTAAGACTTACTGAAGCTTCAACAGACTTCCAAAGTTGCCAGCAGTTTGTCGTTTCTAAAACTGACGAATGTCGCCCTATTTATATAAATTAATGTATGCCACAAGCCACACAGAATTCTCCAATGATCTGCCACTCTATTTAAACCCGCACCTTTGTACATTCAAAAACGATCTCCTGCCACTGGTTGAAATCTGGATTTATTGCCCTCGCGAATTAAAGAAAACAATCATAATTTGAGTGAACAAACAATTTTAAAATCGTTTTCGAGCAACATTATCTAATATAGTGCATGACTTTTTACGTATTTCTAATATTTGTCTTAGGAAAACGTTTTTCACAGGGTTTCATAGTTGGGGAAATAGTAGAAGCAGTAAAATATACTTTGATAACTGCTAAATAAATTTGGCAGCAGTAACTTACGTAGGCCTACAAATTAATCCCTACTCCCTGCGTGTTTTCCTACGACATCAGTGGTTGGAGGGTTTTGTGGGTGGGGAATTAGGAGAGGCAGTGGAATTTACTTTAATAAATGCTAAATGCATTCTTATTTTACCGTATTTAGAATTGTTGTTAATTTTTATTTTTAGATTTTACTAATCTGTATTATCGTTTAACTTATTGTGGAAAAATCAAATTATCAAATTTCAGGTTTCTTGAATTTCACGAAAGATAGAAATAGTAGTAAGAAGTTCGTCTACTTCAACTAACCTGAGGTCCAGCTTACAGTTCTGGACCTAGATTAATAATGTTCGCGAGGGAAAGCGCCGCGCACATCTTTAAGTAGCATGCGGAACGACTTGCTCCCAGCGGCTGGGGGAACTAACTTCGACCACATTTTATCACTTTGTGCTGACTTCTTCAAATTTCCATCTATGCCTTTCCTATGTCACCACCCCCTTAAACTCCATAAGCACCGTTTTTGCAAAGCAAATGCTGAAACTATTGGCATATAAGTCGGCCTAAATAGGCTTCTTTTGCCATTGATTTTTATTTCGCCGTATGTAGGTATATGTTTTATTTATATATGTAAATGGATTCGGGAATAAACGAACATTTGTCTTTTTTGTTAAAAACATGTTTTTACTCTTTAAACATACAAATAAATCCGTCCCAGAGCGCGCTTCCTGTTTTGTATAAACACCTAGTAGAGAGGAATGGCAAACGAACGGTTTGGTGAAGAAGATAAATTTAGCGCATATATTATACAAGATGATCTTAAGGGAGTGGACAAATTATGACCTGTTCTACACCAAAGTGTAATGAATTTTGATTTACCGTTAGTTGAAAATAGGACAATTCCACTCAAATGTGCATTAAGTGCACTGATCTCCCGGTAAACATGTTCTAATGAGAGGACTGTAGACGTTGCCCAGCTCGCTCCGGAAAGTGCATATTATAATCATATATAATAGTGAAGTAGATTTTTAATTCACCCAAGAGCAAAGTCGTATCGAAAACGCCCCCTGAAATCAATATTTTGCAGAGTCAGTATCAAAATGGTCGGCCTCTCTTGTGTTTGCCGACTATTTAATTTGCCGTGCCGGTTATGCCATAGGCTGTCCCCAATTAATTTTTGAAGAAAATAGTCCTATGATGTAAAGCTGATGACGATATCCTGCTGTTGTTTCAATTCGTGCGCAAATATTTAGAGAAATTATGCACATGCTAACTTTCGCTTTCATTTTGACGCCTAGAGTTCGTATACTTCCTTTTATAATTTACGCATTATAATATACTGTAGATATCTCATACTAACCGTAAGGTCAAATCACTGGCACTGCTTTTGAGCATCGTATTGCATTGTTAACTAATACAGCGGTTCTAGTGTGATACCTAAGGCAATACAGAACATCCAGATGTTATTTTGCTTATGAAACTGCCGACACATTTTACCATGTTTATGCTATTAAAATGCATTCAGAAGATAAATTGGCGAACATAAGTTTGCTTTCGTTAAATTTTCGTCAGGCTTTTACATCTATATGGTAATGAAATGAAAAAACTTTGGTGGCTGGTTGACAGATGAAGTGTTATTGTTGTCAGGGTCAGTGAGGAGGGGGGCTGAGGGTGGGAGGACGTTAAGGAAGTTGAGGCTCGTTGTCCAAGACAGCTGATAAGGTATGCGTGGTTGGATTTAGGACTTGTTTGTCTCTGTGGGGGCTCGTTTTCGAGGCCTGTGTTCCGCCGTGGCCGGTCGTGTTACCTAGTTTCGCCCATGGCATTTGCTGCGCCGCGATGAAAAGATTTCGGGCACATAGCATCGGTCTGCGTTACCTAGTGGCGGCCACCTCTGCTGTCGCACACAAGCGCTGTCCGAGGAATTTTGAGTAGCTTGAAAGCACCTTGTTAATCATTTGGAAGTACTCTTTGGCATCCATGCGATGGTCTGAGACTACCAGGTGCGTTAGAATTGAACTGTTTACACCTTTAAGTTGGCCCTTTCCTAACCATACTGGCTTGTGTTCCCATACTTTTGTGGACAAGCGCCGGCTCGAGCAACCAATATGTCCTGGCCCACAGGAACAGGTAAATGAATATATGCACATTGAGGTTGTCCTTGATTACTCCGTATAGGATGGGAGTAATGGAGAACAATACATGGACGTTGGCTGCTGGGAAGGTAGTTGCTGCGGCTTGACTCAGGCGCCTCCTTAGCAGTTAGCTTGTTTCGTCCCCTTAAAATGGGACTCAGATAAATATTCGTTACTTTTCTACTGTTAATACTGAGGGCTTCAGCGGCCTTTCAGTCAGGTTTTAAGCGATAAATCGACTGGAATACCCATTTTGTCGAAAAACCTCTTCAACAATCTTACACTCCTATTCAATGCTATGAGTCGAGCAAATCCTCCAGATCCAGATTGTTCTTCTCCTAGTGTAAATTTGATCAACGGGTGCGCCTGATTTACTGTATGAATAAGCGTTGACGGTTGATTTGATCTGATGCAACTACGAATATGTCGTCTACGTACCGTCTATAGTACGTTAGATTATATATCTGGTGGCTAAGTTGCGTAGCTTCTAGTTTACCCATGCATATATTTGCTAGAAACGGGCCCAGGGGAAGGCCATAGCTACTCCATCGAATTGCCTGTACAGTTTATAGTCAAATAGTAACTGTATATTCATGGTGCATTTTAGAATTAATTCCTTCAGTGCAGTTACCGGCATTCCTATGTCCTGCTGATTCAAGGTAAGGACTTCATAGATGTAGCCTACTATTTCAGTGAGCGGCACGTTTGTGAACAGGGAAGCGACATCCAGTGAGGACAACATCCTCATCCCGTTCAGGTAGAGGTCTTTCACGCCGACCACAAATTCGAAGGTGTCTCGGAGGCTGTGAGCTGCTATTTGACTCTGTATGGGTTTCAGCTTGTCTGCTAGCTATTTTGCTATCGAATGGTATGGCACATTTCGTATATCTAGGATGGGATGAATGGGCATGCCATCTTTTTGAATCTCAGGCAGCCCGTATAGTCGAGGTATGTGCGTGCTCTAAGTTATATTCGCTTATGACGCCGTCCTTTTGAAGTCTTTCCAAAAAAGCAGTCAGCTGGGTTTCAAGGTTATCCATGTGACTTTATGGTCACACAAAGGTGTCAGAAAGAGCAACGGAAGGAACACACGAGGGGACGACACGGCGACAGACAGGAGACCCACTTACGGAACGACTGAAGACGCGGCGACAGACACAGAGAGTGGCCCAAACATTATTGGTAGAACAGACACACGGAAGAAAGGACTCATAAAGACGAGGATCGTCAGCCAGAGTATCCATTCTCTGAAGATGGGTAGATGAGACAACTTCCCGAAACTTCAGACTCGTAATTAAACTCTCCAGTAGAACGCTCCTCTTTCTTATGATTTAAACATCGGGAATATAATCCTAAGCATTTTTACTAAAAAATGCAACTTTTAGAGTACTGACAGACAATAAGTTAGGTCTTCCCTTCCGAAACCATGCCGCAACAGTTCTCTATTGCGCAGTCTTTTTTGTTTGAATCATGGCAGACCATCTCTCATGGATAAATAACATTATTTAAGAGGGCAAAGTGAATACAAGAGTTCGGTTAGCTCAGCAATTAAAAAACGTTTTTTTTTTCAGAAAACAAATGGCACTTTATCTAAAAAACGTCGCATAGCATGTTTTGCAGGTGAATGATATCTGCAAACCAGACTGGTTCAGGTAGTATGTATTTAGGGTAGACTAGCGCGGACGCCCAGCTTCGTCTTGGCTTCCTTACCGTTGTTCTCCTTTTATGAAGGAAAAAGGCAAGTGTCCTCGGTGGTAAAATTTTGAAACAATTAAAACGTACGAAGGATAAGCAACCAGAAATGAAGAACGGTAAGGCAGGATGGAGAACTGTAATTGTGTTACCGGATGGAGTGACGTACAAAAACATCAAAGGAAAACGCGGATAATTTCAAAGGAAACAATAGGGAGGATGCACGTAAAAGTAATAATGGTAAAGAAAAAAGGTTGGGTGAAAGGGCAAGGGAAAAACAAAAAAAGAGCCGAATTTTAAATGACTAAAGAATTACAGGAGGGACGGTTATAAGTAAGGTATTAATAGGAACCATAAGGAAGCGGAAGATAAAACTGTCAGGCCAGCGCTTCATGGTAAACAACATTCTTCGCAATCCCGTTAGGTGCCCAAACGTATAAATTTCGTTTTGAACCAACTAAAGATATGACAACGTAGCGTAAGCCGTCGGAAAAACACGATTCGTACGGGTGAATGCCAGCCACCTTGACGGCATGTATTTGGGACTTGTTGCTGGACATAGCAAAGCAAACCTTCGGTGGTAAATGAACTCTTCGTAGTATCAGCTGGTAAGATAGGAATGCGGGGGATATAAACAGGTTCTCCTTTTGCACAACTGGCTTTAATTGTGCCATCTATCAAATATGACATCAGTCGCTTGACAGTTAGCCCATGAATTTTACTGGATAATTAACACAATCTGAAGGATCAACCATAGTTTCGTATGACCTGTGCAGGTCTTCCTCACCTGGGAGATGACAGCTAACTCTCTCGTCAATGGCAGGGACAAATCGAATTGAGGGAGCAGGAATTCTTCGTTCGCATAGCCACTTTGCATCGGAAAGTTTGATAGAAGATTTGGGAAAACCTTTTCTCAAAGATTTACGTTAATGCTCAAATAATGTGTCATATTGCATGTTTTTTATAACATTTCTGTAAATACCACTGTTATTAATAATGGTAGTTTGTAAGGGTTAGATCGAGAATTTATTTATATGGTAGGTCATTCAATCTAAACTAAGAGCTAGTCGAACTTCGGTTCGAATAGGCCAGCCGGATTATGCACTCACTGCGTGAAGGTGTGGCAGACAGTCGCATTACTGAGGGGGGGGGGGTGGCTGGCAAGCAGTCCTTGTGGGATCAGGAGCCCCGCCGGGTTGGCCTCAAGCACGGAGGCGAAGAAGGGAAATCTAAGCAGAGTGGTCGGGAGGGGCTGCTCCGTCATAAAAAACAGAGTTTGATCCACCGTAGCGGGTTTTTGTGTGGTAGACCTTGGCCACCGTGATGGCGGCTGAGAGCGCGGCGAAGATGCGTTTGCTGTGGTTCCCTACTGCGGGCGGGGTGGTGGGGTTTCAATTGACCACGACTACCTGGACGTAAGTATGGGGGTCCAAGTGGTAGATGGTTTAGTGATTTGCCTACCAGTCGATGACTGATTGGTTACCCCTCTCAAGGCCGTGTTGGCCTAGGCTTCATGCATGGGCTGCTCGCATCTTTTTGAGATCGAATGATCTGTGTGTATATGCAATAACATTCATCAGTCAACCGCGGTCCCTGCGGCCTGGTGGGTGCTGGCACCTTCTCTCAGTTCTGATTTCCTGTTGGTGACTGCGTTTGCGTTCCCAGTGGGTTTCAGGCCCCATCTCAGGTGTCCGAAAAGCTAGGCAGTCGCTTTGCGGCGCGGAACAGAGTGAGGTCGACCCTCGGCTCGTTTCTCCCCTCACTTCAATAAATCTAAATGCACTTGAATCTATCCCGGTGAGCTATAAGTTTTGGCTTGGAAGGTTTTCCGACTGACGGGGAAACTTGGGCCCCCTACGTTGCTGCCCTACGTAAGTTCTTTTGTACGCGTGTTTTTTGTGTGTGCGTATGGGAGGAGAAGGAGGACTGACAGTCAGGCTTCAATGGCTCCCTCTTTATGTGGCCTTTATGGTGCTCCTGTGCAGGCGGGAGCATATCTAGCGAGAAGGCTGTGTCAAATATGCGCGTGTTGAGTGATAACCGCGCCAGCCATCTTCACCCTTCCTCATTTCCGGTCTTATTGACTTTGTTTTTACACCGGAAACGGAGGTGGGAGTAGCAAGCAAGTGAGTAGATTCTGCGCGAGTCTGCCGAAACTATTGTCCTCTCTCATGCTAGTTCTCTGCGTTACCCCTAATTGCTGTAACCTTCGTGTCGCTTGCTCAGCTCACCTCAGTGTCGTTTACGGCTTGCTTCAGGGTTTGCTGCGGCTATTGGAGCATGCTTTGCCCATCGTCGAAATCGACGGGGGCAACTGTCAAGTTATTTACGGTTAGGCTGGCTTCCTTACAAACAATGAAAGCAGTCGGACGATAGGACGGTAGAGAAACACACACACGCGCATGCCATTGGCGGTCGCGCGTGCCTACAAAGTGAGCGTGGTACGGACCTACGCGCGTAGAAGGCCCTGGCGTCGTTTCTTCCAAACTTGTGACTCTTGACAACAGCCTATCAAATACGGAATAGGAACCACACAGAGCTACACCAGATATAGCTTTAGCAAGCTGAACAACTGCAAATATTTTTTTAAGGCAAAAAATTGAAAACAAATATTGCGGGTTTCTTATTCCACATTAATCCAATAAAATGTTTTAAACATTGTTTTAGCATAGACGATAAGTGAAGGCCTTTGATGGTTATGATATTACCATCCGTGCTTTCTGAGGTACAATACGTGTGTGCAATTGGGTTGAAAATTAGGTCATATTTTACAAAGGGAAAGCCTAGAGTTTTTTTACACGGCTTAAATGCTTTGAAACCTCTAAACCCTATTTGTGAGGAGTTCAACAAAGATGCAATTGCATTTAGCTTAACGTCATATATACAGTATTGCATTTCTGCAAGAAACTTGCCTTAGTTAGAAAATGTTTGATTATTTCTCCCATAGCGGCGAGAACGCATTTGTGAATACTTATAAATAACAATAAGCAGCATCAGGTATATTAAGTATTGAAAAGAATTATAAGAAGTACCAATTGCTTGTATGGAAAAAAATAAAATTTTCTCGATAATCCCTCGGTTCTGGAAGCTGAAAAATAGCTTTACATTAGAACAATAAATTTAAATATTTTGTTCAGTATAAAACTTAAAGCAACCAATTTCTTGATTTAAAGGAACTTGTCTTTAGCCAAAATATGTTGTACTTATATAATAAGTCAATTACTATTTATCGAATATCATGCAATAATGTGTCCTATCATTTTGCTCGTTCTCAGTGTCTTCATTGATAAAGTGATGAATTGCACTTCTGTTGGACATAAAAGTCAAGCCCTCTAAAATAAAAGTGAACTAAACAGCATTTATCGAAAAAAACGAGCCTTTGAATATAAGATCTTATTAAGATGGCCTTGTAGGTCATATATGGAAATGCTTCAACAGAGCTAAACACATTGTCGAGCATACAAAATATCTGCTTAATACCACGCATATTGTTATTAATTTGATTTTTTAAAACATTTACATTATAGGTAACCTCTTTTAAAAGTGCTTTTTACTGTATAATTAGCTGACAAAATTCTGTGTTTATTATATTTTTCCAAGATAATGCCACAGAGAAAATGGAGACTTTTAATGGTTTCTTTGATTTATTTGAAGATAAGCGATTCAATTTGACTGGATATGACAAAAACTTATTTTTGTCTCTAAAACAGATTATTTTTTGCTAAAGGGGATAAATTCCACGATCCGTTATAAGCTTTCTAATGCAAAAAAACAGGTCATATAAATAGCCATTTTCGAAACAGTTATTAATCTTCTCTCTGTTCCGTTTCTTGAAAACACATAAGCTGAACGTTTGGTTTACTAAAATGTATATTTCTTCCCGACTTAAATTTAATAAGGCCTCTCTTTACATCACCTTTACGGTAATTAATATGGCAAAGACCGCTTATGCGCTGATAGATATCGGTGGAGTCAAAAAACTTTTGTCATAAAAACTTATGATTGCAATTTGTGACACAAAACAGGCAGAATAGAAAAAAATGTAATTGTGAAACTTGAATTGTTACTTGTTTCTGAAAATGCATGCGGCTCTTTAAAGTTGGCTTCACTTTCATTTTGTTAACTTTGTACATAATTTACCAGTTCCGGAAGGAAGTATTATTTCACGTTTTTTACATATTTTGGAATTCTTTCACAGCACAATGCATATAAGTAAAAACCTCGGTTCTGTCAAAACTTATTGCATAGATTATTTGTTCGATATAAACGTTTACATGATTTATCCAAAATTATTTCCTATTTTGCTGAATAACTTTAAATAAAATGGCAGTTTTCAAAACTAAAGCGTTTCTTCTTATCAAATATACACAGTTGATCAAAATAACTCGTCAAAGTATATGCCCAGATTCTTAAATTTAATCATAAAAAGTTGTTCGCAAGACTTGCAGGACTGCATACATCTTAGAAAACATTAAAATATCTCAACAAACCTGACCTGCACAAAGCTCAGAGATAGGACTCTGAGGAAAAGGTTTTACATGTTTAGCGGAATACTTCGAAAAGAAACAATACAGTTTACTTACTGAAGTTACATTAGACATTCTGGAGTTGAAAGCAGTTATTTTCATTTCTACAACTGACGAAGACTGTTTTATTTATGTGGAATAAGGCACATCACTACCCAGAGAGAATTATTTAAGGGACCGCCACTCATTTGAAGCTTGAACGTTTGCATAATCAAGAACGGTCTTCTGTCGCTGGTTCACATCTTGATTTATTGCCCTCGAGAATTAAAAAAACACTTATAATTTGAGTGAACAAGCCAAGTGTTTGTTAAATTCACTACAATTTTAAAATCGTTTTCAATCAGCATTTTCTGATTAAGGACATGTCTTTTATCCCTATTCCTATCTTGCTGTTCTACGAATACATTCATATAAGGCTGAAATTTAAGCAGATAATTACTGACAAAGATATTCTTCTTACACAAATGTACCTTAAATTTTGCAAACCAATGAACTAAGTCATTCATCCAGAAATTTACTGAAAAGTGTTAATCCTTTCAAACCACACCTGAAGGGTAAATAATCCATGCCAGTGCTAGAGCAAATTTGTTGTAATTGCATAGATCTTTCGAGTGTTAATCGCGTGTTATCATTGTTCAGACATTTTTGTCACATCATAGACCAAATAAAAACAGTGAGCATCTTTAACAAAGAAACTAAGTTTGCTTTTTCGTACCTTATAAACGACAAATTTATCGTATTAATGTATAGTGACAAACGTCTCTTTTGAACTAAGTACTTAAAACACTATACTTTAGTAAATGTTTCGATAATATACTATATACAAACGATGCAAACTGCACAGTCTTGATCTAGTTTTGTTGCCCGCGTAATTTTTAAACTGCAGCGCATGTAATCTACCATCGTGTTACGTGTTTCACACTGATTATGTTCTACAAAGACACTAGATTTAATAAGATTGGTATGCTATTCACAGTAAAACACCACATACACATACACTTTGATAAAGGGTCATACTCCAGCTTAATTGGTTGATGTTTATTGTTTTACTACGTACAAACGCATTGTCAACAGATCTGCAATGACAGGATAATAATGAAGCGGTTATGGGCAAATATTTTCTGACAAAGGCACCTTTCTTGTGCAAGGCATAACTGCATCATCTTATATTGACTAAAAGTGTCAATGATTTAGAATGAATGTTTCAACAAAAAGTGCATTTTTTTATTAAATGCGTTCTCAAGTAGCCGTACTATTCACAGGAGAATCTGCTTAATCCTTAAAAGCCCTCACCTATTACTATCTTGAATTCCCTGATTAGAGGTTCAACAATTTTGACGCTGAAAATTATGAAGTTCTCTAACGCCCTCTAGGAAATGTTACCAAGAGCTGGCATTCAGCCAGTTAGCCATATAGATTTAGCTGGTGCTATTTAAGTTTGTGACTGACGAAATATTGCTGACAAGTTTCGTTGCAAAAAAGGGCCCAGTCGTCAGTCCATTCACAGTGAAGCAAAGTCTGCTATTTCTTTGTGATGAAACCACTTCGACACGTATGCGCTGCGTCAATCTTGGTAGTCTTAACTAAACTATTCTTGCTCCGATTTGTTTAATATTCTAAATTGCGAAATATGCCATGGACCTAGCCAGAACTCATTTCCTAAAATCTCATTGGTGTGTGTAGTTGAACTGGAACCTAATGCCATGACCAGTTGTCGCATCTTTTGTTCCAGCGTTAAGGTAAAGTGAGCAGCTGTATTGTGGCAATCAAGGAAAAAAGGTAAGTTCGGACAGGTATGTCCCAAAAGACAGGAAGAAGTAGCCTTTTTTTAGTTTGAATGCATGCCAATGGACGCTTTCAAGGGTTTTGCTGTCTGATGTTTTCCATAGTCTCCAGGCTGGGATAGAAAATTGAAATTGTGGTTGCCAGAATAGCCCAAAAGCCTTACAAAACATATTTTATCTGACTAAGCAAAGGTGTGGTTGATAAGATTCAAACTGTACAGTGTGGATTGAAACACCTCGACCTCTGGTTACCGCTAAGGTAGGACCATAAGTATCATTGTATAGTAGCTTTTAAGCACAAGGTCCGCAAAACGAAATGCTCGCCTTTGATTTTCATAGCCTACTTGTTCATCGCAAACTTGGGCTAGAGTGCAACTTTAACAAGGTCTCGCAAAGAAGGATTGGTTTGCTTCTGAAAGTTTGCGTATGCCAAGAAGACAGTCTGGGTGCTGTGAGGCTGAACGCGTTGGCATCAGCTTTTGAACGCATTCAAATAGCGATTTAGCACAAAAATGGTCGCGAGAATATTGGGCCTCGTGTACCTTATCCACCAGTCTGTCGGTATGCGTCTGAACACCCTTTGAGATCATTGTCACACAGTTTCGTTAAGAAGCCTGCAGATGGTTGTTTCAAAACATAAAAGCCTGCTTGGTCTTTGTTGCTTTGCTTTCATTAATGTTTTTCCTTAAGTTAAGCTTGACGTGGACGTTAGCCAAAGACTGTTGCAAACGAATTGAATTTTTGCTCATCACGTTCATGTTATTTATGATATTTACGTTAGGGGACATTCCCTTGTACAAGTTTCCGGAGTGTTTCTACAGTTTTTTATGATTATCGTTAAGTTTTTGTCAACGTAACGACATTAGCATACAGCATTCACTGGGCAAAAAATGGTGTTTTTAAATAGAACCCATAATGCATACAATGTCACAAAATACATTCTTAGAAAAGAGAAGCATTTATGCGTTTGACTGCCGGTAAAATGCGAGACAAAATTTTTCAATCATCACTCGATTCCTGAAATTTCAACATGCATCTGGTCATTCCACCTGGACGCTGTAAGGAAGTAGTCAATAAAAAGTATTTGGGGCATACCACACCGTATGCTCCAAAACATATTGGGACAGATGTGGTACCTTGGTGATCTGTTCTATGATTTTGCCTAGTACATGTGCACATGCGATAGCAGTCTTTCCTTTAAAGTGATGTTTGCAAATGTACATTTTAATACATTTGCTTCTTAAACCAAAAAATGGCCGTTCCAAAACCTTTTGACAGGCATGGCCTCCTTTCCACGAGCTGTATAGTCCTGATGCTGAATATATGCACTGTTGTTGACTGCAGCCTACATTTTGCTATTTAATCACTCGTATACGCGTGACGGCCACGTTGACATTAGAACGCAAACTTAAAGGTAAAAGGGAAATTTAATTTATGCACCTTCCGTCTTCCGTTTTACGCTGTTAGATATAGAGACAATTCAGGGATTGCACGGTCGACTGGACTGTCGGAAGTAGGGGAAGAAGTGCCTGTGCCCACCGCTTTGGTCAACAGCAGACCGATAATAAAATGAGCAGCTATGCTGTCCTATCTACCTTCCCAAATTGGTCTTGCTGCCCACAGACGGAAGAGGAATTTTACCTATTTCAATAATTGTGCCCAAGTTTAAATTATTTGCATTTTTCGACTCCAGTTTGAAGCCATCATCAGAGAGAGTCTAATATAATGAAGTATCGCTAATGCATAGTTTAACAAAAGAACATGCTTACCATAATCTACAGACGTCAATTGTATTTTCGGGACTTCTTCCTGATATACTTCTCCCCGCTTAGCCTACGTATCATTTTATTATCTTTTTTATTACTAGCGTGATGCATCTTGACTCAAAGACACAGTGACTGTTCGGAGCTCTCTCCCACATCGCTCCAACAAAATCTTATCAGAGACAAAATAGGGCAATTTAACTAAGCGCATGTATTGACTGCAGGCAAGATGACCATGAAAAGAACCATTCGCGGCACTGCTGACTTCAACACCTTTTGAGAATATCTGCATCGTTAAATTAATCGGCGCGTCCGCATCTGGTGACCGGAAGAAGAAAATGCCATTTCTGGGAAATTAATTATATTTTCCTGACCTTTCGGATCTTGACAAGAAGCTCTAACCATGCAGTAGACGCTACGGATCACGCAACATTTCGACAATGGCTACAGATTGATACACTTTCGCTAAATGGTATTGACTCAGATTGTGAAACTGATTATCGGGAAGTCTATTGTGAAGTTTATTTTGTCCTGATAGGAGGAGGGCTTTTTAAGGAGCTTCGTTCTGTCTACCAGCAAAATTCACTATTTAAAAACCTGGCTGCTTGATTAGTATGCCTTTTCATCATTGATTTTGAGAGACTTATTAAATTCTGATATATTTATAGAAAACAGACACGAAAAAATTATTTCTTGTACTTGCTTGATAGCAAATTACACCTTCTGTAAACGTTATAGTCAAAAAAATTAAGTTTTTGGAATCAGATCAATTGTGAGCTCTTGTCTCGCAGACATTGTTGATGTCATACACCACGCTGATCCGAACGAAGTCCCTCGCGTTGTCTACCGGACACCTTCCAACTTATTCAAGGGCCTACGCCAATGGAAGTGGTGATGCCTTTGGCAAAACCAACTGTATGTTGTAAGAAGGCGTAAATTTCCACGATTATTTCGACCAGTAATGGATAGTTGCGATCGTGGCGGCTTCTCCTTACGAGTTTTTTACTGAATGCTCATAGTGTTTAGTTACACCTTCTGGCTCGTGCTAACTTACCTCTTCCCATCTGATTATATTACTTCGAAAACGTTAGTAGCCACTCACAATTACGAAAACGACGTTCTTTGAAATGATTGGCATTGTCGATGCATTCCTTAGCTACTGTGTACCGATAGGGAGTTCAAAGGAGTTTGCCTTTATTTCCCTTTATAAATTGACTTAACTTGACTTGAATTTTCTAGACAACAGTGGAAGCGGAGTCGGCAGTCCTTGCAAATTGAAGCCACTTCGACACACATTTTCTATAAATAAATAAATTAATTGTATTTTTAAGGCCCAAGGAGCCCTTTCATAACAAACGTAGTGTTATCGTGAGAATAAGAAAGTATAAATAGTTCAGATTGACAACGAACTCTTATCAAATAATAAGCTGGGCAATAAAAACCCTTCGACATCGGTGGATGAGTTTTGCGGGCCGCCAATTTGCAAAAAAATGTAGGAGAAAGAACTGTCTTAATGGGAAGCAAATTATAACGTGATGCAGTTTGATGGGATCCTGCTATTGAGGATTCGGGACACTTATTGTCATGAGAAAAATAATATAGTGATGAGATAGGAAGGGGTCATCCGGAACACGAGGAGATGGTAGTGGAAGAAAAGGCAACATCACAGAGATGCGACCCACCAGACAGCAGAGTCTACGAGCATCCGAACGGTTAACATCAGTAGCGACTTTGAAGATCATCGTATCCTGGGAACAGCTTCAAATGCCAGGAGGACCGTTTTCGAAATTATATTCCAGATTCCACGAGCATCCCAGCGGTAACTATGAATAGCGACCACCGTATATTGGAAAAATCTTCAAATGCCAGGAGGACTCTTTTCGAAATTTAAAAATTACGTGTTTGGAAAGGAAACATACAGTAACGACTTTATTTACTGCCAATTTAAATGCTTACGCAACTTGCTTTTGAAAATCGATAATGTAGTAGACAACCTAGTTTCGAGTGGGATATTGCTTCAGATAAATGCAAATTTGGAGGTAAAAAAGCGAGACCGGTTAGATGTGGAGCTGCGAGTTGGTAAGATTATCATGGAAGAGTTACGAGTGGCGCAAGGTCGGTCTATCAGAATAAGAGCGTTAATTTGTGGGTGATTAGGACTATTGTTAACACGAAGCAGGAAGCATATACCAGCTTCGAGTCTTCTTACCCAAAGAAATTTAATGTTCACTAACTGATACCTATCTGTATAAGTAATACCATACACAGAAACAGAAAAAAATATTTTGCGAGTGAAAACTCGCTGAATCTTTTCAATCTTACTACGGTCATTCTGGTTCATAAGGCCAAAAAGTGGGCAGCAGTATTCAAGTATAGGGAGAATAAACATGCGGTATAGTTTAAAATTCATTTCTTGAAGGAAAAAAATCTGGGATATAAACCCACATATATGTGCGGCCTTGTCAGAAATTTTAGCTGCGTGAGGTGACAATGCAAGCTTATCCGTTTAATTGAGAACCAAATCCTTTATCGTAGATTGTTCTAACAGTGAACTATTTTGGAAGATAATTGGTCCAGAATGCTTTGTGTGACCCCGACACATGAAATTAAATTAGGATGGAGTAAACTACATCAGCCGACTGGCGCTTTAACTTGAGAGGGTACGCAAGGGTGCGTTAACTTGATCAACACAGTTACTGGCCATGTCCTTAGAAAATGAGTAAATGCACTCAAGGTCGTCAGCATAAATGAAATTTTCTGAGTTGTTTAGCACTTTTGAAATTTCATTTATGTAAAGAATGAAAAAGAGGGGGCCTAAACCCGTGCCTTCAAAAACGCCACTCGTGATTGGCTGAGGCATCGAGTAGCTGTTCCCTTATAAGAACTTCTGGCTGTGGTTAGACATGTAGCAGGCAATGAAATTGAGGAGAGGAGGCCTGATGCCTAGGGCTTCCAGTTTCACTACAAGACACTGGTGCGGCACCTTGTCAAAAGCTTTACTGAGGTCAAAGTTAATCACGATGACGGATTGCTGTTCATTACGGAGTGAAGTAACAGGTTAGGAAATGCGAAATAACAGATTTCACATGATCTTTCATGAGCTGAAGCATTAAATAGATTATTTTTGATACAAAAATCGACAATTTGATTATAAATGATCTTTTTTAGTTGTTTGGCTCTTGCCGGGGTTTTATGAACACAACGGTAGTTATTTACGTCCGAACGGGATCCTGAATTGAAGACTGGAAGAATAATAGATGTCTTCCATGAGTCAGATAAGAACCCGTTAAGAAGGTTAGCTGCGAATAGATGACTTAGAAATCGGGGGAAGCTGAACACTCTCTTGATAACTGTGGTCAGAATACCGTCTGTTCCGAGGAGTGTGATTTTTTTAGACGGATAATGTGCTTACGAATTACTTCTATGGAGAAATCCATGGCACTGATAGTATTGACTGAGCATGACTTAAACGATAGGACCGGTTTGGAGTCTATCGTAAGATGCTCTGCAAAGAATGCATTAAACAGTTTAACCTTGTCAGACTCATCTAGCACAAAAGGTTTTATTTTCATTCAGTAAAGGGGGCATTTCATGACCTCGTTTAGTGAAAGACCGACGACGGAAAAGTTGGGCAATAGATTTTGCAGAGTTTAACTCGCTGAGTGCGCAGAATTCCCTCTGTCACGTGCAAGCCGAATCTTAGACTCTTATTCAAAATTTTCTGCGATTCTGAGGTGTACAGATAATGAACTAGTACATTGATCTTTCAACTTTCTTTGCAATTTCTTTAGTCTAGGCAAAAAATTGAGAAACGGTGGGGTACGAAGTATAATGCTTTACATTTTTTATCGGCACAAATTCCAAAATGCTATTTGATATTGCCATCATTAAGTCACCGAGAATTGTTACACTGTTCGTGGAGGAAAGCTCCTACCAGTCTTGTGAGTCCATGAAAATGTTAATTAAATTAATATCAGCTAGGTCAAAAGCATGATAGCTACGAACAGTGCTAGCCATTTTCGTAGAAGCAAGCGGAAGACAACAATGGATTAAAGTATGGCCACTTTGGAAGAGGTTCTGATCCTAGTCGACGAAAAGGGAGAAATGTCGTTCGTGAAAATTAAATCTCAAATATGCTGATTTCTCGTTGAGGAATAGACCAACTGAGACCACTTTGAAAAATTGATGGTATATAGGAAGGGCTGAAATTTGGTTGGAGAACAGTTCAGTGACCAATCAATTTCGGGAAAGTTGAAATCCTAAGCGATAACTTAAGCGTCAAAGGCGGAGTTCGCAATCAGCCTTAATAATTCTCAAAGCTTTCCCTCATCTTCGGATGATGAGCTAAGGGGATTATAAATGCATCCGATAATCGCCTTTTGACGGGGAGGCAGGATAACGGATGCAAAGCAGCAAATGCCCGAAAATGACGCAGCATCTACATCGAACGAGAAAGGCTTAAAAATAGCTTTTATATAGAAAAGACAACTGCCACCACACTTACTAGTGCGGTCTTGACGGTAGAAATCATAATCGACTATTATGAGTAAAGCATCAGAAATTAGCGGATGGGTCCACGTTTCTGTAATGCATATATCATCACGCTTCAGCTCGAATGCAATGGCTCTAGGTTGAGCCATCGCATTTATAACAGCTCCTGCATTAAGCAAGATGACATCTTATGTAGATCGAGTAATCAAACTAGGGTTAACTTTGCTTAGTTAGTAAAACAAATTTGGAGGAGGGTAATTGAATTGGAAGTTTGGAGAATATTTTCCTCGTGACTCACACGATTGTAACCCTGTGCGAGAATGTCGGCTATTTGCCATTTGAATTTGCGGCCACAACGTGCAAATATATGTGCCATATCTCCACAATTTCAGGCTCACCAGATAAGTTGCTTTCACCGCAAATGCTTAACACTATAAAGAAAACGCCGGTTTTTTCCGTAGTTATACATCTTGTGGTTGCCTTGGTATTTTGTGAGACTCCTACTCCAGTTTATGATGGAAGGCACCGACCGGCATCGGATTCGTATTTGACATGCATAATCGCTCGCCAAAAGTCGGGGTCACTGCGTTTATGTTACTCATCTGGTTTACACTTGAACCAGTGGACGAAGTTGGACGATCAGCTTTTTTTCGAAGTACCCAAAAAGATACATTATTACCATGGTGCTCGTTCACCGACCGCTAATGAAACTTATTTCTGCCACCATCCCGTCATTGTTTTGGACTCCTTTCTTCAGGCCCTGACAGCAGATGTAGCAGCTAATAGTGTTGACATGTTGTATGAAAGGCATTTAAATTCTCATCAGTAAAACTGTCAACACGTCAACAATAGCGTTTGCTGTTGAGAAAATGAAGATGCGATCTCTGGAACAAGAACTTTATTTTCCTGACGTTTCGGTTTCCCTCGGGAATCCTTTATAATAGGTAATCGAAAAAACAGTATGAAACATACGCAGATAGGGTGATACATGCACAGATAACATGGTTTTATAGTTCGTAGCGCTCAACCGCATGCGTGCTATAATTGTCAGTTCCTTTAGCCAGCGCTTGAGGTCTCAATTGGTGCGGTGATGGCTCATTAATTAGCACGGCGTTCTTGTTCGCTTCAGATGCGGGGTTGATTATTGCGCGACAATTATGCAAGCTGTCGTCAGAGTTGTCATTGCGCCCAGTCCTTCCCACGTGACTGATTCTCTCGTTCAGGAAATGTCTCAGTACACCGTATGGGAACGCCAAATCGTTGCGCTTGTTGATAGACTGGGGGCCGGAGAACCATGACTAGAGCAGGTCACCACTCACGCGGTTGTCACCTCTGGCGAGGATTTTGGCCTCGTAAAACTTGAAAATATGGCCAGATCCCGTCGATTGAGCTGCAACCTGGGAATTGGGGCCCTTCTTCCTCACCGCCGCTGCATGCTCGGCCATTCGCGTCTGGAGTAATCTCCTGGTTTCTCCCATGTAGTTGCTTTGTCCACAACTACAACAGATCCAGTAAACGAATTCAGCCGTTTCCTGCCGTGGCAGTGGGGCTTTCCGCCTCATCACCCGGCGCCTGATGGTTGCTTCTGGCCTGTGCGCAACTCCAACTCCAAGTGGGGTGAGGAGACAACTGACCGCTTCCGAAACTTTCTACACGTTCGGAAGGGCCCGCCGGACGTTTGGACCAGTTTGACTTGGCTTCTTCTCTCGTTTGCCTGTGCATTGATTGACAAAATTGTGTGGCTAACCATTCGCTCTCAGGACCCGTCGAATATATTGTAATTCTGCAACTTTGTCATTCTCTTCGCTGCAGTTCGTTTCAACGCGCCGAAATAATGCTCTAACGCAGCTGCGTTTGTGACCGATTGGGTGGTTCCTGTTGTAGTTCAGGACTTGCATGGTCTTGGTTGCTTTCCCGAACACTGTAGTTTTTAGGCCACCATTGTCTTTACGGCAAACGAGGACATCCAGGAAGGCCAGCTGGTTGTTTTTTTCTTCCTCAATCGTAAATTAAATGTCTGGGAAGACGGCATTTAGACGTTCTTTGAATGTCAGCCCCTGATCCCGCTCAATAACGACGAAGGTGTCGTCACCGAACCCAGCATTTCGGTCTGTGGTGCTGAAAAACCACCGTCTCCAACCGTTTCAGGACCACCTCTGCTATGAGTCTGGAAATGGGCGAACCCATATGCGTGACCTTCACCTGCTCGTAGATAGTTACGTTGAAGATGAAGTACGTCTTCAGGCAGAGCTTGAGGAGCTGGAGGACTTGGGCATGCCCGAGGCGATTCTCCATTTAATCGTATTTCTCTCGTAGGAGTAGTTGGATAGTCTTGACTGCCAGGTCCTGTGGAATAGAAGTAAAGAGAGACGTGACATCAAAGAAAATCATAATATCATTTGTCAGGAGAATTCCCCGTTTAAATTTCTCCAGGAATTGCGTTGACGACCTGACTCTTGTGGATGAATCAGCGGTCAAGAATTTGAGCCGTCGGAACAACAACTTTGCCAGTCCGTAGGTTGGAGTTCCTTTGAGAGATACGATTGGCTGGAGAGTTGCGCCCACTTTGTGCACCTTGGGGAGACCACAGAAGCGGGCTAGAGCCGTTACTTGCGCCCTCGCCATGCGTCGGTTGATTAACGATATCGCACCCGAGTTCTCCATTGCCAACAGCGTTGTGTTGATCTCGCGTGTCAGCGTTTTCATGGGGTTAGATTTGCATGGGATTTGGACTCACGATCGTCTAATAAAGTTTGAGCCTTGTAAATGTAGGCTGTCCTGTCCAATCTGACAGTGGACCGCCCTTTGACCGCGGGCACGATAACGAGCATAAGCATATTTGACGTAATGCACGGGCGTCCACTTTACTTTTCTCTACTTAGCCATATAATCATTTTTATAATCGATGTTCCTTCCTTGCGTGATGCAACGTGGCTACTGAAATATCGCATCTGTAAAGTCTGGGTCTCGATCGGAGAGTCTGGGTTCACAATAACAGAATGCCTCAGCGTCGGCTTTTAAACGTATTCGGATAACCAGTTTACAAAAGTGTCGCAGGAAGATGCAAACTAAACCACGTTTTCCTCAAGTCTGCTGCAATGCGTCCGAGTGCCCTTTTAAAGCTTTCTTACAGTACCTCACTTGGGCGCGTGTGGAGGATTGTTGTGAAGCATGAGAACAGGTTTGACGTTTGTTGTATTCAGAAGAGTGTTTGGCGAGCATACGTAGCTTTCGATAAATTCTCATCGGGCCGTTAACATTATATAGGGAGGGGTGCAAATTAACATGCTTGTTATCAAGTTATCACAAAACGCAAGATTAGTCATGGGGATGAGGAAGGGGGTGTGTGATTGGTAGAAATCAGCTGATGAGAGTTTGTTGAGTTCGGATAGGGGATGTGGGGGGGGAAGGGGTGGGGTTGGGTGAAGCGGCAGCAAGCGGCCAAGCCATGCTGGGGGCTTGCAGGAGGTTCTTTTGCGCGCACAGAACCGGCTTCCTCAAACGGTTTGGTGTATTCTTTGGCTTACTTTTTAGGTAGATGATGCCGGCAAAGAAAAAACGTTGGTCATCTCATTCATCTTCCCTCTAAGGTGAACGTCAGGGAAAATACACTGGCGCAAGTTTTTGAAGTGTTTCTACAGTTTTTTTCTCGATGATTATAAGTGTTTCGTTAACGTATCGGTATTGACATACAAAGGCACAGGCAGATGTCTTTTATGAACTCGTTTGACAGGTATTGCGACTGAAATGAAATTTTGGCAACACACTTGGAGGTTCTAAGTTCACAAACCTGCAAATAATTATTTCTAAAATTACATGTGACTTCTACCATCGTATTTCTATTTTATAATGCAACTCTGCAAATGACAGCCAGCGTCTGCGAAAAGTAAAAGGTTTGTAATTATTCTAAAATAAACTTTTGTTTCTAGTTCATGGATAATATAATAATAAAAAAAGCATTACGAAGCATATTAAGCTAGGAGGACGCAGTGACTGAGAAATCGGCCGAATCCGTATGTGCATGCCTCCGTACGAACTGCCCTCCTTCACATGACTAACATAACCAAGAGTTACGACGCAGATGGCACCGCCCCACTCCCATTCCACTGATCAGCCAATAAAGTTTCAACACACATATGTAGTGGCCCTAGCAGCCACTTGGAACCCAAGATCTGATAGATGACGCCTTTGGCCTGTACGGCTAATGCCGCCAGCGGCCAGGCTCTACTTGCCGGCACGCCCTGTCATTTCTCGGTGAAAGGTCTGAGACACTTACGAACACACCCATTCTCGCGTTGCCAACCGTGCGCTGTGCAACCAATCACCACCAGTCTACCAAGACAAAGGGAGTATTTTGCGGCTGCCCTGGATGACTGCTGCTGGAGAGCACTTGGAATCGCGGTCGCGGCGCCCCCGGCCTCTCCCATTGGCCTCACGGTCGGATGCCTTGTAAGACCAACTGGCAAATTTCCCCTAATTCTGTAAACAATATAACGTTCCGTCTACTCTGCCTTCCCAAGACTTCTCCTATCTCCTAAGGAACCAGGGCCTGGAAGATTGTAGGTGTTAGGGTTAACCATCTTAGCCTTAATACCTATACATACGTGGCAGAATGTGTGGTCCCGATAAGCGTCAGACATACACTTTACCACGTGTGCGACAATGCACCAAGATGCCAAAACACAGATCAAGTCCAATTTGAATCCGGAGGTTTTCCTGTCATACTTATTTACGTCAGTGTTTTCAAATTGGATCTAATACTCACCAGATATACATTGAAAAGACGAGGTAAAAATTTAAGTTATATACGCACATAAAGCCATTTCCTTTAATTTATGATTCGTGCGGTCGCCTTGCCACATCAAGGCTTTTCAGTAAAATGAATTTTTACTGTGCACATTTTCAATGCACTTTTGTAGCGGCAGAACACAGCGACGTTTCTGCTGGCTACAATTGTTTTCTATGGCTTACTGTTGCCTGCGTCAAATGCACTGTCTTGTTTAAAAAAATGATTGGTGCAAATTACGTATCTATAATTTTAAAATATTTCTTAGCGTATCTGAATCCGCTTCTTTAATTTAATTTTAGATAATGAGTGCACTACCTCTGAGTTTCGTGTAATAATAGCTGAGTATATGTCTGTCTTCGGCTTTTCGTGAACGAAATCGTGCCGGTCTGGTCGAGCATGCGTACGATAAGAGGTCTAATTACGTCTCCTCTATGTGCCATATAAACGTACTGACTACAGGCCCAAAAGGAACCGGCTGGCAAAATCCTTGCATCTGACTCTGCATGCCACGTAATGGGGGTGCGGTAATACACCCAGAGGCGGGACTGACGATGTTTTGGCAACCGACGCATAACCTTTTTATCAAATGGTGTGATAATTCGGACGTTGGATTTATTCATATGTGTGAGAAAATAGAGGAAATTTGACATAAATACTACTTTTTCATGAAGTTTTAGCGCATTGCACTACCATATGAAGTCGAAGGCTAAATAGACTTCATTCAAAAATATTGGATTGAACGGCTGACGTCTGATCAGATCCTTCATAATTCACGCACTTTTTATTGAGGAACCGGTGCGATGAAATATTCGAAGGCAAGGGGGTCACGCAAAGTTTGACTTTTACACTGGCCTGCCAATATAAACAGAAAAATGCTCGTCGTTACAAAGTAACTATTTCAAATGCATATGTACACAAAAATGTCAACTAATTTATTCTCAGTAGAAGTACTAAATGAATCTGCAAATAAATACAGTTAAAGTTTCAACATTTCCCATCAGAGACTTCAGAAGAATATATGGTGATTATACGTAGCTTTCGATAAATTCTCCTCGAGCTATTGCATTTATATAGGCAGGGTGTAAAATTAGCATAGTGGACATTATGTTCATCGTTTCGGGCAAATTAGTCATGAGAAAAGGGGGAGCTGGTGGAGTTGATAATACTCGGTCAGTTGCGGCGCGATGACGGTTTGTTGAATCTGGACAAGAGAGCGGCAGGGCGGGAATGGAGACAAAGCGCGGAAAGATGCAGGCAGTTATGTAACCGTTGGCCATGCCAAGCTGGGAATTTGCGGGAGGTTATTTTGCGCGCAAAAACAAGCTTTCAAAAACGAATCGTGCTTGGTTTTGCGTCTGTTGCTGCTAGTAAACGCTGAAACAGGGACTTTGGCTAGTTTAGTGGGACCTTATTAATTATTAAGAAGGCTTCACTGAGTCCACACGATATCCGCAGTTACCTGTGGGGGCAAAGATGAAGCTGTTGATGCTTCTGACTTCCTGTTTGTCAAGCCATGCAAGGAGGAGCTCCCGTATCCTTTTGAATAAGTGCCAACTCGTGCGACGGATATCACCTGCTCTACAGGAGCGTGTTAATGAGTAGATGCGCATCGGAGTCGTCTGAGCTTGTAGCCTATCCTTACCTTTACCATGCAGGACCAAGTTGG
Source organism: Ligula intestinalis (assembly GCA_036362985.1). Lineage (NCBI taxonomy): Eukaryota > Metazoa > Platyhelminthes > Cestoda > Diphyllobothriidea > Diphyllobothriidae > Ligula > Ligula intestinalis. The sequence goes on along the minus strand of JAYGXS010000001.1, from coordinate 83,683,379 downwards.
TTGAGAATAACACCCAAATATCGCTGCTGAATAAAATTCGTGATACGGCTTGGTTGAGGCAGCAAGTACACTTCTCAGCAGACAATATATTTTTCCGTGTTGTAACGATAATAAAAGAAGGGTCAACAAAGATCTGATATGATTCATGTTGAGTCGTGTGGCCGCGAAATATATTTATCTCACTATTGGTCCTTGCACTTTTTATTTTTATTTTATCCACTTATTGGGACTCGAATATTTGCTTCTATTGGCTACGCCCACATTCTTCGTTAGACATTTGGTAGCAATCCTCCGAAGGTCACACACACAGATTTGTAGAGCTAAGACTATGTGCCTAGCAGGAAGGAAGCAACTTTTGTCTAAAGTTTTCCCGACGTCTTTATTAATATCCTTAATGATTAAAGACAAAGCTGCTGTTAACAGCATGGCAGCATTAGCGAGGGCAGTTGGCGAACATGCGTAATGTTTTAGTAAATTCTAATCAATAAAGCACGGTTATATGAGTAAATAATCTGTTCACATTTCTAAGTGCTGAGCCTTGCATTGATATTTGAAATCATCTAGTCCTTCGGTTGTATAAATATATATATATATATATAACCGAAAAAGCATAAAAACCAGTGAATGCGATTCCGTTCAGCCCACATAGTGTAGAAACCATAAATTTTTTTGACCATAAGCTGAAAAAGTCAAAGCCATGTTATGAATTGTTGACTTGGCCTTTAACCTTGAGCAACTTGAATAACTGATTAAAATGTGATGCCTGAATAGCAGATGCTCAGACTGAGATAAATGACACGAGGCTAAGTTACTTCAGCTCCAGTTTCAATATTGCGCAGGCAACAACAAAGCAGGTTGACATAATAATTGTATGAAATTTTTTACTATTTACTCTGCCAGTTATCTGCGTATTCGCACGCTTAGAACACAGACTAGGAAAAATCCACTTTAGTAGAGAATACTCCATATTGCCAAAAATAGCGCACAAACTCTTGCAAAAGAGACTTGAAGAGACATGTGCTGAGCTCTGCAGCCAATTCAAAATTGAAAAATATTTTGCCATAAAACATATTTTACTTTTGCTGGAAAGACCTACGAGAAAATCAGAGGTACTCCCATAAGGGTCCCTAATCTCTGGTTTAATGGCAGACCTGGTCCTGCAAGAGCTAGAAAACACCACCTTTACCAAAAACAAGCCCGCATTTTGGCGTCGTTAGGTAGACGACACGTTTGCATTCACGATAGCACTATACGCTATATAGGGTGAAACATGCTGTGCTTTGGGCAAGATTACTCGCAATTGAACATCTCACGTTTGGGATGTGTTTAAGTTTGATCGTGGAAGATTCGAGGCTTTACCACCATACAGTCTATGTCAAAACGCTGTATATTTGACGCTGGCTAAAATTTTGCAGTGATGCACGAGATTTATAAACCAAGGCAGCTGAAAGTCCGTTATTCAAATACACGTTTAGCTTGCCATACTACTCCGACTACTTTTTCTACGTCCTGCAAGTGATGTCCGTACTGTGCTGAGTCCATATGCAGCACGATAGAGGCAGTGCCCTTGCATCGGACGCAGTTCCCTATGTTTGAAGACGAAATAGTATCAACGATGAGGATATTCTGATGTTGCTTTATATCATGTGAAAGGTATTAACTGGGCCCATGTTTATGCTGTTTTCATCTTGAGGCCTAGACTTTATATTTTTAGCTTTAAGATGAGCCTATTTTAATTTATTTCATGTTCTTGCCTTTCAACAGTTAATTAAAATTCTCGATACTGTCATCGTGCATCATTTTTACACTGCATACAAACACCATGGTTTTTTACGCTACGTAATGCACTGAAGCGCATTATATGTTACTTTGCTCACAAGCCTGGCCATAGCAATCCACTACTTTTATCAGTAAAAGGTATGCTCATTTAGCCAATTTATGCATCGAGTGAAGTCAATTCATCAGCCATAGTGCATTACTTGTCGTTGTTACAACTCCAGAAGATTAAGTTTACCAAATGACAAATTATTTTGACATTATTAAGCAATTTGCAGGATTTTTTGCTCCCTCTGGAGCAGTATTATGTAACCTCTTAGGATATTGCATATTTGACGAAGGCCTGGATTGGCCGTTTTACCCACTGCCGTTTGTTGGTGGTTGTCTCAAATGTGGTTTGGGACCCGCTGCTCTCAAATTAGGTCTTTAAGGCGCTGGTTTTTTACGTGGTTTCGGAGCTGCCGTTGTCGAATCTGCTGTCGGAGTTTACAGGGCATTCAGCTCTAGACATTATGGGAAGTAATCATTTCTGGATTATTGCCTTGACTTAAATATTGAGCAATATGGAACGCAAATGTGCATAGCAGAAAGAAGAAGTGGCATTTTCTGAACAATAGAGTGAAGTTATACATATTCTGCAGTTAAAGAGATGTCTGCTAAATAGCCTTGGCATTGAAACCCTGTGATGTTCAACAGGTAAGGTAGTAGCTTAGTTGCACGAATTTAAGGGAATTCGAATTACGATTAGATGCTTAGCAAAATCAAACACTCGCTCTGTAACTTACTGGCAGGGCAATGCGTCTTCCAACAAATACAGGCGATCACATATCTAATGAAACGTTGAGGATTAGGGATTTAACATAAATTTGAGGTCGTTTATTAAGTTCATTGGGTTGACTTGAGGCGCAAAATCTTGTTTATTAGAATTGAATTTCATTCAGATCAGTATATACTTGGCAAAAAGCGACGCGTAAATGGGCGAAATCCAACGTTTGCTAATATCCAAGGAATCTCCTATGCTGTTAAACATTGCGGAGAAAAGCTACCAGTTTGTCCGTGCTGAAGTATAAAAGTAGATTCATAAAGAGCAGGAACTGTTTAATTATATGTGATCACAACAGAATACATTTTGCTTTGCCTTCATGACATTGAGGTAAGCGCAATTAGGATATCGCGGATTAAAGTCGAGAAATAAAATGCAAAATGCGTTGAGAAAATTATATTTAACAGACATGTTAAATGTTGTGCCATAAAATTAAGGAAAAAATTTAGATTGTAGATTGTTTATTCACATCGGTATAAAGGACCTTCGGCAGGCATATGTACAACATTTTCCAAACACCACGCAATTTTCATAACTTTGATGAGTTTCATCATTACTCGAATACTAGTGTGAAGGCATTTAGGAGAACTTAAAAATAATACTGAACAGCATTAATAATATAAAGTACTTAAAATAACTAAAGGAAGTACTTAGTGTTTGTAAAGAAACATAAATTTTCTTCGATAATCCCGTGATTTTAGAGACGTAAAAAAGAGCTATAAATACGAATAATAGATATAAATATTGTGTATAATTGAAAACTTGAAGCAACCACTCTCTATATAAAGAGACAATTTTGATAAAGTCAAGACATTCTGTTTACTTAAATCTTACGGGTAAATATTTATTGAATGTCATCAACAAAAGTGTGTCGTAATATTCCTTGTTTTTACTGTCTTCTTGAATGAAAATATATAAATTATGCATCTGTTCGACGTCTACACCAAATCTGTTCAATAAGATAGATATAAAGAGCATTTACCCAAAAAGTGTTTTCATAAAAAAAACCTGTAAGAAAGTGATTTGATTCGATATTCGGCTGAAAAAACTCTGCGCATATTAACTTTTTCCAACGTAATGTCAAAATTAAATTTGAGAATTTTGAGAATTTCCTAAAGTTTCCTGAAGATAAACGATTTAATTTGACTAAGAGATGAATGAACCTTCGTTTCTCTTTATAATGGAAACTTTTTTTCATGAGTGGATTAATTCCACTTTCTGATATAATCTTGTGAATTCAAACAGCTGGCCATTTCCTTCGCCATTTTTTGAAAAACGTTTTATCCTTCTGTCTGTTCCGTTTCTATATAACGCAAAACGGGATCGTAACGTACACAAATAACTATATTTCTACACGACTTACATTTAATTAGGCCTTATTTGTCTTAAATTCGCGTTAACGAATTTAAAATTTTGCGTTTGCACAAAGACATTTGTAGGTCATTTATGCATAAAAACAAACACTTATCTGTTACTAAATTTTGTGCAAAAGCTTCACAGGATAGCTAAGCACAATTTTCAACATACAAATCTCCAACTTTACTGCAAATATATGTGATTCCTGTAACTTGGCTTCACTTGAATCTAAAAAAATTTGGACAAACTTTTCCAGTTCTGGAAAAAATATCTTCCATACCTACTTTACCTATTTTGGTGTTCCCTTATATGATTCTGAACATTAGCGTGCAGTTTGGTTCTTTCTTTCGTAATAGCATACGAAATTCCTTCGATATGAGACTTCTCCCAATGTCCCCAAAATTAATGGTCATTTCTCTCAATAAACCTTACTAAAATGACGATTTAACTTAGTAAAAGGCTTTCGCAGAATTCAATAAAATTAATGAATCAAAATAGTGTTACTTTATATAAGCGAAAGTACTGAGTCCAATGTAATCATAAAAGTTGCATGGTCTTTATCGACTTCTGTATATGAACATCCGCAACATGCCGTAATGTTCTCTGAAGTGGTATGCGAGAACGATATCTCAGCATTTTCTATCTGCAGTAGACTTTCACAAGATAAAAAAAATTTGCAGCATACGAATTGCCTAACAAGTCATCAACGAGGACTTTCAATATGAGTATGGCCACTCTTAGGCCCATTATTAATGGGAAAACCGACCCTAGAAACAAGCAGGATGGACCAAAATGGTCCACACGTATGCACGATGACAACTTCATTCGTCTTACACAAATATATATCATTATCTGCCTATTAGGACTATCCATAGCAAACATCTGCCAACGCTCCTTATGAAGGTTATTAGAAATAGGATGCACCAATTTAAAATGCACCAGGAAAAGGCCACAATAAAGCCGTTTTTAAGTAGAAAACCTATTAGAAAACGATTTCTTATTGCCAAAAAGGTTATTGAATACCGGCCCTCATTCTAGATGAGTATTTACTTCTGTGATAAGGTCTTAATTTTAGATATAGCAGTTAAGGCGTCAAAGGCTGTTTTATGCGGAAAACAGTTTCCAAAGGAACATACTGCGCCGACAGTAGCATTCAAGATCTGCCGAAAGTAATGGTTTCGATGGCAATTATGTTCGGTTAATGACCAATTCGGAAGTCAACTTTGGACGGCATGAACAGGAGGCTGTTAATAAACATCGTTTGAGTTGCCTTGTGTTAAAACGGCATAAATCAGCGTAAAATGAACAAAGGTATTTTACACGATAATGCTCCAGTCCACCGTTCAAAGGGGGTATGAATTCGATTACATTAACCAGTGTAATATAAATATTTTAGACAACAGCCAACCCCTCTGCGTGTGGTCCTCAAACTAAGTTTATTCCAGCGAACAGCTCAAACATGAATGCTTTCAAAAATGTGTTTGTTATTGTCAAAAATCTTTGGTCTCAACCCAAAAAGCTCTATTTATGGAAAAAAATTGGATTATATTTTAAATACCCACATTGTACAAACGTTCTTTTATAATCTGGTGACGTCAATGACCCACAAACTTACTGCCATTGTAAATCTGAGAGGAGGTTTTTTAAAATATTATATATTGTATTTGCACATATTCTCTATTACTTTGATGTTTTTTTAGATTCCCTGCCTAAATCATTTATAATTCACATTAACCTAGTGACGCTTGAGTTTGCAGATTTTTGTAAAAATTACATTTTTATGCTAGTTAACAGTAATTTATCAACCAAACTCTGATTTTTATACTTATGACTCTGACTTCACTATTATAATAGTTTTAGGGCACGCCGCATGTGCTGACTTCCCGCAAAATGATATTTTTACGTTTTTGAACACATTTCATGAGATTATACTGGACATATGCGCATGCATTAAATCCTGCGGTATTCAGGGTGGTCATCCGGCAGCAATGGAAGCCTCAATGCGTTAAAGCGTAATTTACGACGGTTTATAAACTAGTCCTGCTCTTTTCGGTTTTTTTAGTTACATATTGAGTACTTAGGTGCTTATTTTGTGTTTATTTTCCTAAGCACTGGTCTATACTTAGCATACTTTGTAAATGTGAGGATTGAGAGTTCGAAACCAGATAAAAAACGATTTCACGATTATTGTATTGTGCAACAGGTAAGTATAAGAGCATATGATCAGGATATTTTGAACATTTGGGTTATAACATTTTATGCATTCGCGTTAATGTAAAGTGCCCGGTAAAATAAAAAGGACTTACTCTGAAGCGTACTGGCAGGCAACGATATAAGGCGTATGGTAAGAAATAATGCCTTTGCACAACTGCATGGCGCAGCCTATTCTGTTTGATTCAGCCCAGATAATGTGTTATGGAGGCGTCAAAATATTAATGAAGCAAGGTGAATGTATGATCAATTCTTAACCGAATAAATAAACGAACTGTGTTTTGAGGAAAATCATCTGTATGTTCCTGTCCTTTGAATTTTCAAGCATATTTTTATTCCAACAGCCGGTATATCTAAGTGGCTAAAGTAAGCTGGGGTGTTTTTAAAATACGCAATGTGGCCATAAACAGCCAGATCTATTTTCAGCAAATAGGATACTACTTAAAGCCCATGGAACAGTCTGCAAGAACATTCAACACTGAAAATTTATGCGAAGGCTGTCCGTTAAGCCAGTGTTGCATCAGGATTGGATTTCAAACATATAACTTAAGGAATAAAAACGACTGACTTCAAAGTAAAGTGGATCGTTTGCGTAAATATCTGTCAGTCAATAAGCGGACCAAGCACCGTAAAAAACACGTAGACCACCATTTTTAAACCAGCGGAACCGTATGCTGTTTGCTTTAGATGCTCTTTGGCCTTTTTAACCTTACAGTTGTGTTTTATGTGAGCACACTTACTCGTTAATTTGCATTTGGGAATTAAGTCAACATTTACGTTACAGCAAAACGATGAATGATCTGTGCATTCTTATATAAAGTCCTTGAAAGTGTCTTCAGCATCTTCAGAAGAGCCACCGAACTAAATGCCTTCATTAAGGATTGACTTACTTGCAAACTCACTAAAAGTTATTGTCTACACGGTGTTTCAATTGTCCTTCTTGTACCTAATCTTGCAGTTAAGATGAAGTCCATGCATCTTCTGACCGTGGTGATCCCCATGCGTTCTTCAGTGATCTGGGTTCGTTTGCGTGCGAGAGACTGTAAAACGACATCATCACACAGGTCTATTCGAAGGCAATGAAAAGGAAATCCACTTTTTTTCAGAAATTCCCGAATTAAGACGAAAAATAAGACCTAATGGCAGATGTCAAAGTTGTGGTTCTCATAAATGGGGTTCATGTCTGGAAAAAGTTATGATTAACGTTTGGAAATATAAAATTTTCTTATGTCTTTAAGAACCGATCAGACAAAATGAAACGGGTATCACACACAATCCGCTGATTTTGTGACAGCATAAGTAAGCTTAACATAACCTGTTGCAAAAAAAGAAAACCAATGTCGTTAAGCGCATTCCCCTCTGAAAGCCGCTTTTTGCATATGGTCATCGTGCAAACCGGTTACATTTGATTTGTTGGTGAAGAAAAAATGCATGCTCCAACGTGGTGTTTTACTCTTTTCACTCTAACGTTGCTGTCTCTCAGCCTACCGTGGCTGCATTTCCATGCTTTACTGAGTTGGCTTTCCATCGAAAACTCTACTACGGTCATATATACGCCATTAATTTGAGTTCTTACACCTCGAATTGCAGGATTTAGACTGTACACCTAGACGGTTCCAGCTTCTACAGTTTGTCTGACAAAGGGCTCTTGCGTCATTATCAGTTTGTTTACCTGCAGTCGATTAACGAATGCATATTGAAAAGGGTGAATTTGAAAAAGTGCAATTGGAATTTCGGATTGACCCTTAAAAGTAAGTCATAGAAGAGAGATAAAAACATGCGCCTGGAATATGCTTCCCGGGTGAAGAAAAAAATCAACCCTTTACAATAAAGGAAAAGATGTTTCACTCAGTTGCTTAAAGCATATACTCCTTGGTAACAATTTAAAGATAGTAATTAGTGCAAAATTTAATGGACCCATAACATTTCGGGAGCGCTAATAAGTTGCCGCCGTTCCAATGCGTTGCGGATGCAAGCACAGACAATGGCAGCAAAAGCCAATGTCTGCCTGCGTCGTTGGTTATTCAAGCAGAAAAACGGATCCCCTCGTTCCACCATTACGAAACACTTGCTTGACACAAGTCATTATGTGGACCTCATAACCTCATTCTGAGTTCTTCTTCAAGCGCGAACATCTCGCATCTTGCGCTAACTGGAGGCAGCCTATATAAAACACCGTAAACCAAACCTATGCAAACAGCTGTATCATGTGGTTTATCTAGTTTTGCCTTGGTAACAACAGCATTCCATATTTGCAAATTCCACTGCCCGTATTTTACCGCAAAAGATTTTCCCCTGACTATATTTCCAATTTGTTTTACCTTTCTTTCTCATTACTTAGACTTGCTGAATATGACCTAAAACCCTTCTGTACAAATTCAATTTCGTATTGGTCTCATTCATTAATCTTCAACGCATTAAAGTGGCTGCAACTGATGAGTACTCCCGAAATGTTATGAATGCGTTAAATCTTGCACTTATTACTATTTATTAAATCTCTCAGCGTCACTTATATGGAGTCAATTGATACCATATTTGCTGCACTTGTTGAACTGTCATCCTGTCGCTAAAGAACTGCGCAACGCATGATTGTAATCATCTACACAAAGTAAATAATTCAAATAACAGTGGAATAATACGGCTCATTCAATGTAGTTTTTCATTGCGGTTTTTTTTATTTTCAGAAAGAGTGAGCCGTATAAAATTGAAAAAGGCCTCATGTTTCTTTAGATTTTGTCATGTCCATATTTCCGGAATCCAGGATAAACAGCTAAAACATAAAACTTTGCACAACTCCGAATGCTGAAAGTTTCATTTTGGTTATTATTAACATAGGCTATGCTGTCTTTACTTTAAATCGACATAAATGTGACACAATGTACACTGGTATGTTCGGATCACATATGGTCATTAAATGCTGTCCGCATTCTGGACACATTTAATATACATGCAATTTAATGTTGACGAGTCATCTAGTTTCTGAAAATTAGAGGCTCATTCTGAGGCATAGAAGTGGTTTTAATTATTGTGCCTAAATTCTAAAATTGAGCAATGTATACCAACTGTCCACTATCAAGTGAGTGAAATCGTTGGCATCTTAAATATACACGTGTTAAACAGGATACGATTTTGAAACAAGTATTTTATTTCGCGTGAATACAATACAATGGCCGTTTGTAAGAAAACATGATCAAAAAATACCTTCTTTCTAGTTCAAATCTGCTAGTTTTTGATTTTGATGGTGTCAAATCTCCCATGTAGAAAAAGCCATGACAGGTGGTACACAAGAGAGGCCTGTATAGAAAATTATTCTGACTTTGCAATTCTGATAATCATCAAACGTCGTTTTAGCTGATAGAAACGAATGTCTACTTATGCCTTTATAGTCGGCTTTATGCCCCCACAAATCATATTGCTATCTATTTGTTGGTTAAACGCTTCCTCTCTTGAAAATCCGAAAAGTCAAAAAATCGCATGATTTTAATAATATGCAATTTTGCCCGTTGCTGTCATATATTATCCAACCCTACAGAAGTCAGACAAACGGTGAATCTCGGACGGTAGTTTTACCATTAGTCGGACCCAAAACTTTTTCTTAATTTAAGTTATGCCCATACTGTGTGTGTTAGGCCATCAATTTCGATTAAGTCCACCAACTGAACCAACAGGTTGGTACAAAAGTTTACGGTATCAGGGGTTAGTTTTATGTGATAGAGGAAGTAGTTAGCGGCTCCACACTCTTCACCTTCTCCCGAAAACTCGAAAAATAAACAGGGCCGGCATTGACCGCTGTATCAAATGCAAGCAAATATACCGCCTTACCTAGTCTGAAGTGATAGTAGCCTTTTCCGCTGGTACTCCTGTACTATCTTCCCTCCATCACCCATAGTAGGTGTGAAGACAGGCTCAAGGAGGCTGAGACTGATAAGGCTACTACTGTGTCTATTACAACTGGCTAACGATGTAGCCGAATCTCAGAATCAGTTCTATCTCTGATGCTAAAATATGTCAGAAGTGACGCTGGTTTGAGTACGTTCTGGGGCGCATGCCCCCTTGTCACAGCCAGGAGTGTATCTCTAGGTTAAAACTATTTCGTGTAACCGCATGCATTGACCCTGAGCAGAAAATCGTTTGCCTTAGATTCCGCCCTGTCATTTCTATCCATCAGGCTGTGTCATCTTAGATACTAAGATACTGCTGCTATAGGTACCTGCCTATACTACGAGTGCTAATTTCTATTACTCATGTTTTTTAGGGCCAGTAGATAGTATACTATAAGTATTTCTTGTGTGTGCTTTTTAAAAAAGTCACAGTGAGTATGCACTCACAATCTGTGTGAATTAATAGTGATTAGCATTTGGATAATAATGAGACGTTTGTAAAGTAATGTAACAGTTCTACCACGCACTTATGTCATGCAGTTTGCCGTCTATAGTCCAACTTCAGACATAATGCAGTATGCATCTATTGCTTGGACTTTCCGGAGCCTCTGCTTGTAGCCCGTTGATCCCAGCACGTTGTGCGAGTGGGGGTTTAAAGTATTTCGAGTAGAAACCCAACTTCAGAAACAGTCAATCCAGAGTTATGGAAACCAAGGCTGGTACTGCTTCTGTTTTTTCTTATAGTACTAAGTAGGGGGGCAGCTGACTTGTAAAATTTCTGGTACTATTTTGGCGTCATGAAGTAAAGGCCAGCTAGACTTTAAGGGGAGCTAGATTTGAATTCGGTGTAACTAATAACGCAATTTAACTATTGCTGTCACATTTTTCAAAGTTTGGACCAGGATACTGCTGTTCAAAGTAATATGCCACGGCTAAGAGTGTAAATTCTAGTAACCTAAGTTTTTGAAATTGTATCGATATGACAGTCTAAGTCAGTGCAGCAGGAAAAGGGAAATATTACTAATGCTGGAAGAAATCGTGATAGTGGTTATTCCTATAACAGTATTCAAAGTTCAGCAATGAGAACTGCATCCTTTTTTTATTAATTAAGTATAACAGGTGGAGGTATGAGTTATCCACCCGAGCTTACCGCGATACAAGTACGGTACAAGAGGACTACAGTGTTGCTGAGATTGCAATAGGCTAAAGGGTAGACTAGGCTTTGAGGACTAGACTGCACTATCAAAGTTTAGGCAATCTAGCTGAGAGACTTAACTGCTTAAGCTAAGATGTACATTTGTATATAAACTGTATAATGAAGTTACAACCAGCTAGATTAGAATTAGGTGAAGCTCATAAAGCAAACTTACTGCTGTGTTAAGGACAACTAGACTTTAATAAAAGAATTAAAAAAATAGCAAGCTAACGCGCGTTCTAGGTTTCATGTGGGCACATGCTTTCTAGTCTTCATCTGGTGATTGTGTGAGAAACCCATGTTGTCTTGAGACCATGCGCCCTCTGTGTGAGTTTGCAGATCAGCAGTTTAGACAGGGGGATTTGGCCGGGCTGCACGGCAGATTTGGTTGTCTTACGACCTATGTAGTCGTTTACGTCTATTGGTGTACTTTCTAAAAAAATTACCGATCGAGCGCCCAGATTGGGTTTTAAATGGCTAATGACTGCCAGATTTGTAGGTTAGCGAGTGAGCCCACTTAACGGCCCCTAGACTACTTGAACAGGTTGAACGTGCTAGTTTGATTTTCCAAATGTAAGGCCAATAGAACCACTTTTGTAGCAACGACCTAGGTTGAATGTGGTTAACCCCCAGATAGCTAGCTCGGCGTAAATTATGTTTATTAGGGGCGCATCTTGCTCTAGAAATTAGCTAAGCTGGGTAAGAAGACAAGCATGAAATATTTTGCAAATAGCATATAAGGTGGGAACATGAGCCTACGATCGTCCGTCTTTTTGCCCGAGATGCATGTGTAGTACATCGGGGTATTTTTTCCTCCACTGGTTGGGTATAGAACGTCTTTCCTCCACCGCGTGGGAGGCACATATCAGCAAGTGTGTGCAAATTTGCCACTTGATGGCAGTTGTGCGGTTATTACGAGCGGGTTGTCTGTTTGGAAGCTTTTATCGCGTTTTTGACCGGCTATTGGCGATCGGGCATTGTGATTGGCTTACGAGAGGCCAATGGCTTTCCCTTTTGCAGGTGAACCTGCGTCCGTGTATGCCCTAGAATTCTCGACCCGACCCTACGCACCAACCTCCTTTGCGTGATGGTATTTCAATCGCTTTAACCATACCACTAAGGCATACGAACGTAATGGATAGCCCCTAGTCGGATGTTGCCGGACAGTCGTAAGTGCCCGGACCTTCTCTCATCTCAGTCTTCTGCTAAATGGAGGCCTCCCTTACTCTATAATTTAACGCAGTATGTTAACAACGTAGTTCCTATATTGTTGCTATACCTGGGTGAGAAAGCAAGCATAAAATATAACACTATAAGCAAACCAGATGGGAATATGTGCGTACCATCGCCCGTTTGTTTGCCAGAGATGACTACGTAAGACACCCGGGTTTTCCTTTCGGCGTTTTCTTCGAGTCCCTCCACCGTGTGCGGGAAGCGTAGATCAGCAGGCACGTACAGGTCTACTACCTCCTTGATCACACACATTTTGAATTGCAGTTTGGCCATATTCATAAGCCATCATAGTTAGTTAAACTCACTTTTAGGCTTAAAGCTCCTATTTTAAACATACTACCAACACCATGTCTTCTCATCTTACTTGATTACACGCAAAAGCATTAAATATTCATTGAAAATTCTAATTGGCACACACTTCTGAGTAAACCCATTTCATATTAAATGGTAACATGAAAATATTGCAAACAATACCGCCTTACCACGCTCACACTAAGCGAAATCTGAATGGGTACATAAAATAGGATAAAAAATGACCAGATACTCCTCCAAGTAATCAGTATTTCCTGTATATTCCGAAATGGATCCGAAAAAGCTAGGGGAGACCGGAATGGCTATTTCTGGCCTTTGAGCCGTCATCAGCCAGTCATACCACATCTTAAATGTTTGAACCCGCGAGATTTGATTCTGCTAATACAAGTAGTTCCCGAAACCACGCTCTGGATAAATTGCGCGTTCTTAATCATTGTAGCCTACCTTAAAGCACGAGTAATGGTTCAAATTTTTGAATTTGCCTGCCCCTCGAACTATCTGTGCATGAGCAGATAATTCTCCTGATGTAGCAATTCGAGCAATCATCGCACTTTTTTATGAACGTAGCATATAGTCTTCATAATCAGACTTATTTATCGGCGTTTCGCTCCTGACTGTACCATGAACATACATGAAATGGTTGTATGCTTCCTCACAAAAGGTTATATGCCATAAGAAGAGCGGTAATTTGGATCGCATTTGGTTAATGCTGCCTATGCTAACTACATGGTATGCAAGCAAACAAGTCGGATATATAAGGTCTTCTTTTTAATAAAGATATACTGCACAATCAATCTAGAATACAGCAGATTCAGTGGAATCCGAATTTCCAATATATTAGCTGTCGGCGAAGCCTCATAAGTATGTTGGTGGCAGCGTAAGGTATACTAGAACATTTACTTGCTCTCGTATGATAGAATTCCATGGCAGCTGCCGAGATTTTCACAAAGGGGTCAACAGCGCTATTAAATTCAATTAAAACTTCTCTCAATTGATCTGGATCTCCAAGGCACTTCAAAGGCAAGCTTATAGAGGCTTAATCAACTGTCAATCTGCGTTTAATCGCGCCTTTTGTTACGTTTCGTGTTTGCAAATCCAGCTGGCTGCAGCAGACAATGCCAGACTATTCATGCATTCTCAGTGGTCTCATTGCTCAGAATATATGTTGTCTCTGATCGGTGTACAAGTCCACATGTACACATTAAAAAGAGGTTTACGGACTTTCGAGACATTTCTTAAATGTGTTTGAGCTATGCAGAATGTAAGGCTTCAGCGAGTCAGTCCCCTATGCAGTTTCTTGCATACCCCTTGAAAAAGCTTAAGCCTTAACATTTTTACACTGAGCATCTGTCGAGAGTATTGTTATTCGACAATTTTACTTTTTGGTTCGGTGAAGTGCCTCACACAATGCCTTCCTCGTGCAATGCGCCAATAACCAAACTGATATGTAGAAATTCACGATCACGCATCTATCAAAATTTCGTATTTCAACAGTTTGTCTTCTGAAAGATGTGTTGCGGCATGCTTAAACAAATATGCTTTTCACTCAAGTCGCAGTGCTTCTTAAAACGCCATTATGTTATATTACTGAGGCAAAGTATATCATCATATTTTGTGTCAAAAGTGGGAATTAAGAAGGACAGATGGTTTGACGCTAGTACAGACGTTGCGATCTTCTTAATAAGCCAGTAGTAACATGCATTACGTGACGGTGATGATTCAACAATCTGCCACATACCTGATCCAAACCTTCGATAGAGTGAACGAATACGATTTCTTTAGGACAGTAATACGAATATGTTGGGCACTAGGAAGTTATATTAACATGCTGTTTGTCAGCATCTGTATAGTTCGACCACGTTCGAGGTATGCGTTGTAAAACAGCTAACTGAGTTAAATTATGTGCTCGTGCTGCGGTAATTTATTTTAATATATTTTATACTCAAATGGATCCGTCAAAGCAAAGGGAGATCGGAATGGGCATTTCTGGCTTGTTAGCCGTCATCAGCTAGTCAAACCCAATTTAAAGGTTTGGAATAACCACAAGTTGATACTGCTAGCTCGAGTAGTTCCCGACAAAAAAATCATTTTGGATAAAATATGCGCTCTTAATTATTAAATTCTCCTTTTAATGACGAATAAATAAATTCGGTGTTGACAATAAAAACAATCCATACAAAATTCTGAATGATTAATGACTTTTGCCTTAGTTTCACATATAATTATACCTTCAGCAACTATAAACAGGTGGACTGCGAATCCAAATCTTGCTAAGCGAAGCAATTTTGAATTAGCGCAGTATTAGCTTAGAGAGCAGACTGCCATAGGATAAGGAAGCATCAAGGCTTGCTGAAGCTAGGAAAGGATTCGGAAATAAACGAAAATGTGTCTAATTTCTTCAATACTTTTGCCCACTTTTTTACATATACGAATACCTCTTTCCCAGGACGCTTTTCTTGTCTCATCTAGATATATAGCAGTGAGGGATGGCAAACTCAGGTTTTGGGGAAAGAGATAATATTTTGGCTCAATGTCATATATACATATGTTAGTGAAAATTAAAATATCTCAAATATAACGATATGCACGAAGCTTAGACGTAAGATCTTGACTTCAAGCACCCCACATTTAAGCGGAATTTGCGAAAATTAGCAATACTGTAGACTTACTGAAGTTCCGTCAGACCTTCTGAATTTGCCAGGCGTTTTTCCGTTTCTAAAACTACCGAATGCCGTGTATACATATAAAAACGAACATGCTACAAACCATACAGAATTCTCCAAGGAACTGCCGCTCATTTTAAACCCGCATTTTTGCACATTTAAAAGCGATCTTCTGTCGTTGGTTGAAATCTTGATTTATCGCCCTTGAGGATTAAAAAAGACAATCATAATTTGAGTGAACAAACCCAGGTGGTCAGGAAATCCATCACGATTTTAAAATCGTTTACGAGCAGCAGTATATTATATTGTACATGTCATTAATTCATATTCCCAAAAATGTTTGCTACAAAGGAGTTGTTTTTACCGGTCTTTTGGTTAGCGAAGTAGAAGAAGCAGTGAAATAAACTTTCAAAGCTGCTGAATAAATGTTTGTATCTCTAGAGGGATTCGAAAATAAACGAATATTTGTCAGAATGTTTGGCAGATTTGCTTAATTTGAGTTGCCCTAAGTGTGAAAAACTCTAGGCATTTGGCGGGATTCGAACTTGCGCATCAGAGGGAGTCTTTGCCGGAGGCTAATGCTCTACCGCTTAGCTACAAACGTTCGCTTCACACCATTAGTTTAATCACACTTGGATCGATATTACCCGCTCAACTTCTCGCTTAAATGTAATCCACCAATATGGGAGCAAGTTGACTGCCCAAGCAGGATTTCCTAAGCAATCATCTAGAATCCACCAGAATGACTACTAGGCTGACTTAATTATTAAGTTGGTTTAGCAGATTGGCTTAATTTGAGTTGACCCAAGTGTGATGATTGCTTAGGAAATCCTGCTTGGGAAGTCACCCTGCACCCATATTGGTGGATTCCATATGAGCGAAAAGTTGAGCGGGTAATATCGATCCAAGTGTGATTACACTCATGGCGTGAAGTGGGCCTTTGTAGCTTAGCGGTAGAGCATTAGCCTCCGGCAAAGGCTTTCTCTGATGCACGTCTTCAAATCACGCCAAACGCATACACTTTTTCACACTTGGGTCAACTCAAATTACGCAAATCTGCCAAACCAACTTAATGAATATTTGTCTGTTTTATTTAATTCTTTTGTACACTCTTAACATATGCGTATACATTTATCCCACGACTGCAAACGTAAATTTTAAGAAACGAGAAAATGTTTGCTGATATATTATGTAACACTTTCTAAAGTCGTGGACCTTTGATGACCTGTTCTACACCATGGTGTAATCCATTTTAGTTAACGATAAGGGGAAAATGTGACAATAAAACTCAAAGCTTTATTTAGTGCACATATTAAGCAGTGAACACGTTCATTTAGAGAATTGTCAAAGTTGCCTAGGTCATTCCGGGAAACCTATACTTAAACATGCAATTATGGAAGAATCTATTTGAGCAAATAAATTTAAGGACTTCTCATCAGCTGCAGCCTGTCTTTGCATGGGAATCATAACAAGTGGACAATATCACAATTTTAGTATCAACAAAATCGATAAAAGCAAGGTCAATTTACACGCAAGTGAACATCCATACACCCAACTTAACTTGGAAAGAGGCGGAAATGTGGGGGAAGGAAATAACACAAACACGAACAAAAGGTGACTAAATGTAGGCCTATTGTCACCAAGGCAACTGTAGTTTAATCACATGTTCTAATTGCTTATGTAGGTCAAGTTTCTCCCGCCGTATGAAAGCTGCTTCAATGTAGCGTAATGTCTGGTTTGTTCTAGCTCGAACAAGAACTCGGTAAGATGTTTTCGGATCGACAGCGTGACCACTGTCCAAAATTTGTTTTGTAATAGAGGACCAAGGTACTTTGTCTTCCTGTTTAAAAAGCCAAGAAGGTAAATGTTCAGCTACCCTGGTCGCCAATTGCCTTTGCGTTCGCCCGATGTACTTGCATTCGCAAGTGCACGTGAATTTATAGACGCAGTTTGGGGTGGCGTGCAAAGGCAAGGTATCTTTTGTCCCGTTAACCGGACAGCCTTTAATGGGGCTAAGGAACACCAATGCAGCTGCATTGTACGTTCTCTCTATGGTGCTTCGCTAACGTCGTTTGATTGTATTTGATACATTGTCACCCTTTAAGGGTAAATATATAAAAACGGGCTTTTTCGGAGCAGGCTGTTCCATGATTTTTAGCAGTAAAGGTTTGCTGTATTTGTAAATGAAACGTGAAGGATATCTACGGTTAAGTAGGGCTTCTTTGATGCTGGAAATTTCTGTTGGTAAGGGTTCATTGGTGCAAATTTTCTCAGCTCACTGGAAGAGAGTTAGTACTAAGTTTCGTTTCCACTGGATTGGTACACAACTAGTAAAGTGTAGGTACTGACCCTTTCAGCTAGTTTTGTAATAAACACTACGCCTTATTGAAACATCACCCGATCTAACAGGAGGATATCAAGAAAAGGCAACTTGTTGTTTTGCTCCATTTCCATCGTGAACTTTATCTTTGGATGCAATTTATTCAGGAATCGAAAAAGATTTTCAGCTTCTTTTTTGGTTTCAACTATAGTTAAGATATCATCTACGCAACGTTTGCATAAATTTGTCTTGTTTTGGTTAGATGACACGTTTTCTTTTTAATGACCCATGAATATGTCAGCAAAAGTAGGTCCAAGTGGACTTTCCATTGCTAATCCGCAATTTCAACTGGGTTTAGAATACACCCATATGAAATTGAGATCCAAATTGAATATTTAAACTATTAGTTAGCAGACCTAATACCTAGGTCAACTGACCATGTGGGATGGTTTTAATGCAAAATTTGTAGACTTTGCTCACCAATATCGCAATGCTCCTGTAACACTTAAAAGTCCTTCGAAAAAAAAAACATGGCTGCCCACCCTACATCGTCAGTTGACCTAAATATAAGGTCTGCTAACTTATAGTTTTAATATTCAATTTGGATCTCAATTTCATATGGGTGTATTCTAAACCCAGATAGAATTGGGGATTAGCAATGGAAAGTCCACTTGGACCTACTTTTGCTGACATATTCATGGGTCATTAAAAAGAAAACGTGTCATCAAACCAAAACAAGACAACTTTATGCAGACGTTACGCAGATGATATCTTAACTATAGTTAAAACCAAAAAAGAATCTGAAAACCTTTTTCGATTCCTGAATAAATTGCATCCAAAGATAAAGTTCATGATGTTCATGGAGCAGAACAACAAGTTGCCTTTTCTTGACGGCGGGAGAAACCCGACCTACGTAAGCAATTAAAACATGTGCTTAACCTATAGCTGCCTTGGTGACAATAGGCCTACATTAAGTCATCTTTCGTATGTGTTTGTGTTATTTCCTTCCCCCACATTTCCGCCTCTTCCCAAGTTAAGTTGAGAGTATGAATGTTCACTTGCGTGTAAATTAACCTTTCTTTTATCGATTTTGCAGATATTCAAATTGTGCTATTGTCCACGTGTTATGATTCCAATGCAAAGACAGGCTGCAGCTGATGCGCAGTCCCGAAATTTATTTGTTCAAAACGATTCTGCCATAATTGCTTGTTAAAATTTTTTTGCTGGGAAAAAGTTTTTCAAATTTCTCAAACGGCAACTTCCTTCGGATACAATAAAGCTTCTGGGTAGACTTTTACAATTTAAATGCAGAATAACAAAGAAAAATACACAAATTGAATTTTTTTATGAATTGCATAATCAGCAAGGTCTATCCTGTATAGTTCTATAAGATCCTACGTCATGGAAAACTAGAATCAATGATTAAAAATCTGGATCGTCTTACGGAATCTAAAATTGATTAATTATTGTTGACTGTCTGCACCAGCAAAAATAACCTTGACCTGACAAAACACGTTTCAGACAACGTAAGCTCTTACTGTGGGCTATTGTTTATGAAGCATTCATGCAGCATACAAAAGAAGATAAGAGAATAATACCGCAATTAATACCAAAAGTCCTTGTGCAAGAAATCCACTGACAACTTCTTTCCACTGGACGCAAAGAAAATGATTCTCAATTTATTTGATCTTAAACTAACCAAGCAACAATCAGAAGCTTTGTCACTGGGATTTAACCTTTTGCTTCTAAACAGAAGAATACACCCAGTTGAAATTAAGGCCCAATTTCAAGACTAAAACTCTCAGACAGAAGACCTAATATTTAGGTCAACTGACGATGTAGGGTGGGTCAGAGCAAAATATTGTGGACATTGCTCACTATACTCATTTATCATAGAAACGTAGACTTTTACTTTATTCAAGGGAAAGGTCGTATAAAAAAATTCATTAAAAATCAATATTTTGCTAGGTCATTATCCGATCGTTGGTCTCCTTTACCTTTGCCAGCATATCAATGTACAGTGCCAGCTATGCCATTGCCTGTTTTCTTTTAATATTTAAAGTAAAACGTCCTGCGCTGTAAGGCCGATGATGATATTTTGAGGTTGCTTCAGATTTTTAGCACATATTTTCAGACGTTATGTGCATGCTTACTGTCGGTTCCATGTTGATGCCTAGATGTGTATACTTCCTTTCGTCGTTTACGCATTATAATATAATATAGATAGGTATTTAATAATAACTGTAAGTTTATCGGTCGTTTTCATATTGACGCTCAGAGTTCGTATAATTACTTCTTTAATTAACGCGTTATAATTTACCCTTGATATTTCAAAATAACCGTAAGGTCAAACCTTTTGTCACTGACCTCATGCATATTGTTTGCATTGTTGGGTAATGCAGTGGTTTAAATAAGAAACATAAGGCATTAAAGCGCATCTAGATTATAATTTGTTTATTAAACTGCCAACACAGTTTTCCATGTTTTCATTAGTTAGAGGTCTTTACCTTTGCTTTAATTTGACAACGAGTTGAGCCCGTTCAGCAGGTGTTGACACATTAATGCCGATTTTATTCGAGAAAGCAAGAGAAAATATGGTTTACCAGATGATATATTTTATTGTCATTCTAAATTCATTTGCACAATGTTTATCATTTTCGGAATCCACCTGTGTTGTTCATTTCCCCGTGTTTGATTCTATTCAATTTCGTTACTATCACCCTATTTTTCCAATCTGTCTATTTTCTCATATCGGATTCCGAAAGAGATCTTCTTACACGTGGCCTTAGAGGCGCTGGTGTTCTCTTCAGTCTGTCAATGGGCTTTAGTTCAATGAAAAGAAAATATTACTGATAAGTTATGGGCGAAATTAGCTTATGTATCCCCACTCAAATACAGCTACTACCAGAATTTTGTCCCAAAAAAACAGTCCTCATAACATTTTGTAGGGTTAAGAAATAGCACAGGCAGAGAAGGAAAGTTTTAGAACTTAGTGTAAAGTCAAAACATATAGTCAAAGTTGCATCCCGCAGCCACTGGGAGCTGGTTGATCTGCATGTAAATTGAAGGTGTGCGTGGTGCTTTTTGCCGCGGACTATACTTATCTTAGTCCAGAACGGTTATTTTGACCACAGGTAAGTTGAAGTAGATGACCTTTTAACGACCAATTTCATTTTTCGGAAAATTTTAAGAAAACTACAGTTCGGTAATTGGGTTTGTCTGCAATAAGTTACAGGATAATAAAAATAAGAAAAATCTACATGTACAAATCAACAATATTTCGAAATACAGTAAAATAATAAATGCATATAGCATTTATCAAATTATATTTTACTGCCTGTCTTAATTTCCCACCCATAAAATCCGATAAACACCGCTTAGGTTGGACAACATGCACATTATAGGGATAAATAAGTGGAACTTCATAAGCTTCTGTTGCCGAGTTATGTTGGTAGCAAAATTGTCCGAACTCAAATTTAATAATAACTAATGCGAAAACGTTTGGGAGAAAGATGTATTATTCTACCTGTTTTAAATCTGCAAACTTCAATATGTGATCTTTTGTCTCGCTGTGTGGCCATTCCTTGGTTGAAACTTGCCGATACATGCTGAATTTGAAAAACAATAACATATATTTTTTTAAAATCTATCCTTTTTTCGAAAAAAATAATTTTACTGAATCCGACCAACCCTAGATAAATATAATAACACCACGCCACTCGCAAACTAGATATCCTGCTCAAAGTAAAAAATCCATTAATAGTTGGACATGTAGTAGTTTTACAGATTCCCTTATGTGGATAATTTTGATAATTTACACCCACTTTAAGGAACAACGCTTGTAGATATTTCATATAGTTTTCCATTAACACATGCCTTACCAGTGTAAGTTTTGCTTTTTTACGGATTTTTTTGAATAACCTAACTGTCGCTGTTCATACAAAATAAAAATCATCTTTTAAGGTGGATGGATTATTGATAAACTAAACTAAGTATATTTAAGCTTCCTTTTAAATTGCAAACAAATTATAATGCTTGTCCTAACGTTATCCAGGTTTCTAACAAAATAATACTTATGAAAATTCACACCTTAGCTTCAATTGTTTACGAAAATTGCGCGTATGAATTGATTTAGAAGCCAGATTCTTCATCGGAAATTAACGTTTGAAAGCTAGATTTAAAAAAAGCATTGTATCTTTAAAAGCACAGCATTCTTAATATTTGAATAACCTCAGTAAACCAAACTGTTTCAGGTGGCATGCATATCGTTTGAATAGTAAAGGGTTCAAGGATGGCTACTTTTTTCGGCGTCCAATGCGTGCGATTAGTGATAAGGCTCATTTCTTAATTGGTCTGAGTTTAGCGGAAATAAAACAAATAAAGCGACTTGGTTTTAACGTTGTAATTTAGTGACAGCTTACAAAATCACAAAAGGTACTCAAAAGACCCACCATATCTTTTATATTATTAGCCGGAGGTTTGACAATGGCATTTTGCTATTGTAAAACTTATCAGCAAAGTCTTTCTGCGTTTGCGTAACTGATTTGACCGACACAATATTCAGCAAGCAGAATGAATCCAACAAGCAGACATGATTCAGGCGAAGTTTTACCATATGACTAAATCAACAGGCAATCTGAAATTCATTGGCAAGATTTCAAACGTTTCTAGAATAGCAGAAATACGTATAAATGACCGATTATTAACTCAAAATGTAAAATAACTTTCAATATGTAATGCACCAGTTAATGGAATGCATAGCATAAAAGTGTATGCTATTTTAGTTCATTTGCCGTGGTAAATTAGACCATTACTGTTAACCTGTTGGTAAAATTAAATTTGGCGGCCATAGCAAGCTTGCAAACTGCCAATATTTTGTAACGGTTGAAAATCGGGAAAAATATTGCAGGTTATATGTTACATACTCGGGCAATGAAATTATGCTTATAACAAAGGTTTTGCATAATTGATAACGGCAGGCCTTTTATGGTTACGATATACCTCTCTGTTTCTCAAAATATTTTTTGATATACTATGCGTACGACCCAGAAATGTACAATCTAGGTCCCCTTTTATAAAAAGGAAAGCCAAGAGTTGCTAGGCAATTAACTGAAATGCCATGAAAACGTTAACTCTACGTTTGAGAAGTTCAGCAAATGTTTACCAAGACGCAATAGCTTTTAACTCAGCGTCATAAACATATGTTAGTGAACACTTTAATACCTAAAATATACCGATCTGCATGAAACTCAGAGGTAAGATATGGGGTACGCTTACCCAATATTTTTTAAGCAGAATTTGCGAAAATTAGCAATACTGTAGACTAACTGAAGGTTCGTCAGACATTCTGAAGTTGCCAGCAGTTTGTCGTTTCTGTAACTGCCAAATGCTGTGCATTTATATGGAAAAATGTATGCTGCAAGCCAAACAGAATTCTCCGAGGAACTGCCCCTAATTTTAAACCCGCACATTTGCACATTCAAAAGCGATCTTCTGTCGTATGTTGAACTCTTGATTTATTGGCCTCAATCATAATTTGAATGAACTTACACAGCTGGTCAGGAAATCCATCACGATGTTAAAATCTTTTTCGAGCAGCATTTTCTGATTTATTCCATATCAGAAATCATTATTACCGAAATGTTGTCTTACAAAACAATTCGTTATACGGCTTTATGTGTTGCAAATTAGAAGAAGCAGTGAAATAACCTTTAACAGCTGCTCAATTAATGTTAATGTTACCGTATTTAAGAAGGTTTTTGATCTGTGTCTGTAAAGGGATTCAGAAGCAAATGAACATTTGCCTATTTTGCTTAATACATTTGTCCACTCTTTACATATACGAAAACATCCACCCCAGGATGTGTCTCCTTTATCTTTTTATATATATTAGTGAGGGATGACAAACGTAGGTTTTAGTGAAAGAGGTGACGTTTGCCGATATACTATACAGTAGACGCCGTTGTCATGCAATATTTTGACATATGCGAAAGACTAATACTATTTCGCTAATTGGAATTGACTCCAGTTGTGATACTGATCATCATGTAGGCTATAAACTGGCTGTTTAAAGAGCTTTGTTCCTACTCCTAGCAAAGCATATATATTGTCCACACGGAGTATTTAAGTAGTATGCCATTTTGTCATTGATTTTGACTGCCTTTGTAAATTTAGATATATTTTATGGAAAACATGGACGAAAAAAAACACTTGTTCATTTTTGATAGCAAATTATGCCTTCTTTAAACATTATACTTGAAGAAAGGGAAGCTTTTGGTTATAAAAAGTTGCCCCATTGCCGAATAATGTTCTAACCTAGTGACTGCTTTACTGCAATTCAAGGTTTATAAACTGCGGACTGTGTACATCGTGTTTAAGCAAAAGTAAGTTTTCACCTACAGTCTGCAGGAAAGGTCACATAGTTGTCCTTAAGTATTAAAATAAATGTCCTACATATTAAATGCAGTTTTGGTAGCATTAATTAAACTGGCAGCTACGATGATTTTTGAATAAACGCCTCACAGTTGCAGGAAAGCTCATAATAAGCAACTGTTTTAAAATCAAAGGCTACCCTTACTTCAAGTTTAACATTTAAAGAACGTGTAATTTGCTATCAAACAAGTACAACAATAATTTTCTATTGCATGTTTTCCATTAAATATATTTGAATTTATAAAAACAGTCAAAATCAATGATAAAAACGCATACTACTAAAGTAGTCCGTGTTTACAATCGATATGCCTTGCTAGGAGTAGAAACGAAGCTTTTTAAAAAGCCAAAATCCTATCCAAACTGAAATGACTTTAGAATATACTGTTTAATAATCAACATTACAACTGCAGTCAATTCCGATAAGCGAAAATGTTATAGTCTTTCGCAAATATCGAAATATTGCATGATCAACGGCGTCTACTGCATTAGATGATCTTAAGGTCGTGGACCTCTGAAGATCTGTTCCATACCATGGTGCACTGAATTGTAATTAACGGTATAGGTAAGATGCGACAGTTCCACTTGAAGTTGTATTACGTGCATTGATTGCGCGGTAAGCATGCTGCTGTGGAAGGATTATAGACGTGGCCTAGTTCGCTCTGAAAAGAATTCATTATAGTCATCTATAGCAGTGAAGTAGAGTTTTACTTTACCCGAGGGCAAAATACTCTATAAAAATGCCTTTAAGTCAATATTGCGCAGAATCAGTATGACATGGCCGGTCTGCCTTGTCTTTGCTGATAATCAGATTTGCGGGGCTGTTTATGCCACATATTTAGAGTAAATATTTAGAGTATTTAGAGTAAATATTTAGAGTAAATAATCATGCACTGTAAAGCCGATGACGATATTGTGATGTTGCTTCTAATCCTGCGCAAATATTTACAGAAATTATGCACATGTTAAATGTATTTTTCATGTATATTGCTTGAGATCCTTCACTATGCTTTATAATTAGCGAATTATAATTTGCTCTTCATACTTCATAATGACCGTAAGGTAAATTACTCGCCACTGACCTCGTTCATCTTATTTGCACTGTTGTGTTATACAGTAGTTTTAGAAGTAGAAGACTCGATCACTCCGACAATAAGTTTATTCGCCCGACGTTTCAACATCAACCACATATTCATCATCAGAGACCTGAGTAGGAAACAGTAACAGAAATGGGTAATGATGTCATGATGTCCTCAGTATACATATAATCTTTCAGGTGTTTTGGTGAACTTTTACGTATTTATGAAATTTGCGCACATACCTTTACACTTAAACGGATTTGCTACGCTTACCTAATGTCAGAGCAGTAAAAAAGTACAAAAAGCGCGGAAATGCGGCAAAAAACGTTTACCACAGTGCGAATTTTTGACGAAAGAAAACTTCGAATCCCTTTTCACTTCTACTTAAGGAAGCAGCGTGTCTTAAAATGTCGTAAATATATCACGAAGGAACCTGAAGTCTGCTGAAACAAACCTCCTGTCAAAAGAGTTAAAAGGCAGTCATGCCGATGCGACACTTATTAACTTTATATTGAAACTTGAGTCCCTCCTACTGTCCTACACCATCCTTGACGGTATGCACACGGACATACGCACCGACGGAACAGGTTTCCTCCTGCAAAGGAACTACCATCAAAGCCTGTCTATCGAGGAGAGAACGGGGTTACTCTAACTGAAAAATGATGGCAGCAATATGATTGTGCCCACTGACAAACGTGGAGCATATGTCATTATGGACAAGGCAGACAATGTCAGTCTTCAATGACATAGAGGCGTAAGCTTCACTCGATGCAGACTCAACAGACAGTTGTAATAAAAATAAGGGTGAACGAACTTTCTCGGTTGCAATTCAGCATCCCCGGGGACGCCAAATATATCGACCTTAGCGACCCTCACATCGCACATGCGTATTAGTTTCCAAATTTGCCCAAGGCTGATGCGCCATTGACAATGATAGTGTCATTAATTTGTCTTCCCATCTACAACCTCACCAACTGGTTATGCAGGAAACCAAAGAATTTAAGTGATGCATCACAATACAGTTTCAAAAATTACCAGACATTTCGGCAGATAACTAAAGGACTTCAATTAATTCCTGACAAAAATTATTATGCGATCACTGGAACAAGGACTTTATTTTCCTGACGTTTCGGATTC
>JAYGXS010000001.1:83553700-83626964 GCA_036362985.1 Ligula intestinalis | reverse complement strand
AATGCCTCAATACAATATCAATAAGTGTTAGGTATATCACGCCTTTTATAGCGAATCAAAACTTCAGAAACATCTCTGGGATTCTTTTTTTCATGCCCTTTATATCCAATGATGGTCTATTTGTATTTTGTGGATACAAATTCAGATAAAATTAGACATAGGTTATAATCGCGTCTGTCGGCAGTCGTATTCCATAATAGAGCTCGTTCTCTACTTGCTTATGTCAGCCAGATAAAACTGAGCACAACTACCAGAATAATTGTATCTTCGGGAGCATTGCAATTCGCAAAACCGGAACTCACAGATATATTTATACTTAAACTTAATTGACGGCGATAATTTTGTGAAGCTGACAGTTGTTTTCTGTACTGAGGTAAACGAATTCTTCTAACATTCACCTTTATCGGTATATTTTTTACGGATGTATGGCAGATGGTCTGGAATTCATCAAACCTAATATGCTATACAATGCAGAAGTGCACGGGCATCTTTCCGAACATAGTTGCCGATTTGATTGCCTGGGAGTACTTTAGAAGGTAAATTTTTCATTTGAATCAAACATACTTCAATAACGTGGATGCTTAGAATGCAATCACTGAATCAATTAAAGGCTAATAATTATATGCTTCCACTGACACTATTTACACATAAAAACGTTAAAATTTCACACTTGTTATATGGACGAGTAAATTACCATCGATAGTCTAAGTTCACTGATGTTCTTCGGACCCATCCCTCCTCCTTCCTGCCCTTTGACCTCTTACCATTCTCCTACCCCTAGTTCTTTTAACAACCGCTGATAGGTTCCTTAAAATAAAGGGAACTCTACCTTTCCTTGATATTAGTGTATTTGCCTGAGGACGAATTTACAGAAAGCGTTCGTTTGCCTAACTTGACTTCCTAAATCACCTGCATATATTGTTCGACATCCACCTGTGTCTCAGTTGTCCACCGTTTGATCTGTAAAATCATTTCCTTTTTTGTTTACGATCGAAAAGATTAACTACTTACAAAACGTGCAAATAATAAATCAGCGCTGAATAAAATAAACGGAGAAATCACGTAGTGTCACGGCAGCTGAAACCACTTGGCGCAGATAGAGAAACATAAAATACCAAAGCAAAATACCTTGCCAATTTCTATCACAAGTGCATTACTTTCGTCATATTGACCACACTTCTACGCAACGCATCAGAAAGTACCTTAAACCAAAACGCACGCAGCTTTGACTTGACCTACGGTATACATGAGCCAATTAACGTTTCGTCCCACTAGGAAACTAAATTAGCCAGATCGGCGGTCTTTACTGACGGGGATAGACTGAAACGAGCCAGTCTCGGCATTGTCTAAAGTCATAAGTCCGGTGTGGTTGTCCCGCGTAGTAGCAATCATGCTTAGGCGGAGGGCTCACGCGACTCAAAGAGGAGCTGACCGGCTGACGGCGGAGAAACCATTATGCGCAAAACATGTGACTTTATGGTGGATGCGTTTTTCTTCAAAAATACCGGTTAGAAATGAGTCCGACGAACACGGTTTCCCTTCAGAAAATGTTGTGCTATACGTACGCGTGTGGTTGACTGTTTGCGAAGACTTTGTACGAAGTCAATCAATATTTCGTCTATCAACGTGCAATGCTATCGTCTGACCGTGTCGATTGTCATGCCTTCGCATAGGTCTATGTAAGATAACGTAGTGACTGAATGTGCCTGCACATTAATGGATCTTTTTCTCAACTACTGCCTGGAATTCGCATATTCGCTTTTATTTGCAATTAATGGGTCTCTTTTATCAAACTTATACTGATTTGTCCATGACTACGCTATGATTCGGAACTAGCAGTTTGGTGCATTTGTGATGTGTAAATGCGATCATAATGCTGAACACAGTAAAAATTTCTGGGCTGAATGTGGTTATTTGAGAAATGTTGCATACGTGGGCATATTACGTATTCGTACCTAATACAGGCGTCGTTTATGTCGTAGAAGTTCCTGTACAGGGATATGTGAGTATGATAAGTGGTGCACAAGTGACAGCAATGGCTAATGCGAAACTGCAGCCTTGTTCATCCTTCTTGCGGAGCAGGTTGTTATTGTTGTCGTTATGAGCGTCATGGTAGATGTGGCAACTTTGGCCATTTTTGTGGTCGTGTGGAGAGGAGCAGATTGTCAGTGTCTTGTTTGCATTAGTTCTGAATAGTTTTGACCAGTTTGACCCAAACGGTTTTATATTATTTCAGGCCTCCTCCTCCTCTTGTATTTCAGGCGGTTTGATCAGAAATGACGACCATCTAGGTTGGCTGCATGTAGAACTCTCAAAAATACACGCAGGGGGTTCCTTTGGTGTATATTTACAGCCCTTTCCTCGAGTACGCTCGGTTGTAAGGTAGTGGAGATGTAATCTAAGAAAACTACGGTACACGTGAATTCACCGGGATTATCGTTCTTGCCAGTTAATTTTACCACAGTTGTTTCCTGCGCAGACGCCATCGGCTTGTTAACGTAAAGATCATAAAATTATAGGATGGAGTACTGTGGGTTACATTCATTCTAAGTATATGCTGCCTGCTATGCTCTATGCAGTAGAACGTTGTCCCCTTTTGCCTATTACATTCCGCTTTCGCTGTAAATACCACATAATACCAGATTAACGAAGCCACCAGATGAAGCATTGTGCAGTTACGTCTATTGTGGCAACAGATTCTTGCTTTCACCGTGACAGAGTGACAGCCAGAATGTCTATATAATTCTGCTTAAAATTGTGTTTCTCTAAAGCAGAAACAGAGTAGCACATCATTCAAAATTAATATTTTCTTCATTTTCATCCATTGCTACGGCATGATGTAGAAGTAATTTCAATGGTCAACAGCCTAATGAAAGCAGACTCTGAAATCTTTCTGCTAGGAGACTCTGCCTGGGAGCTAACAGCAGAATGTGCGGTGATGGGAAATCTGTTTTTGTTTGCTGGATTGCCAATTAATTGTTGCAGAGTTAATAAGCCTGCCTTTTGTTGTATTTTTTGCACACTAGTTGATGAATGTTCACCGATCGGCAACTTTACTCATTTGTCCCACTAGTTAGTGAATTCTATTTCTGGGCACTGAATGAAGCTCTACGGCTAGTAAATTTGGATGGACTGAAATCGACATTTCTGACTTATTTATCGTCCTCAGCCAGTCATACCCAACATATAGTGCTACAAAATCCACAATCCACAAATCTACGTCCTTTTCGATCAGCGGTATTGGCACACGTTGATGAGTGTTCATCGACCGATAACCGAACTCACTCGTCATGCTCTGTCTTGGTCCTCCTTGGAGCCCTGACAGCAGCCATAGCATTCATCCTGATATATGTAACTTAAGCAAACGGACAAGTAAGCTAAATAATTAGGAAGGCATCTCTCAGAAAACAGTGTCCACGAACAAATGGAAGGGACTGATACGGTGTGAACCCAGGATTCTGAAAAGTGCAAAGTTTTTTTAAACCATACACGGTATTTCTTTAACACCCGTCCTCTTCAAATTCTCTGACTGAACTGAAAAGTCATTTATATAATGGTATTTGTACTTGCGATCTGAAATCAAGGTGTTTTGCGATTTCACCGCTCCTATTAAATATATACAGGCAAGAAAAATGAAGGTCATGTTGTGTATCGCCAAAAGCTGGTTAATTTTAAAAGCTGTTTAGGCGGCGGATAATTATGATGGGGCAATTAAGGTCGCACTGCCTGAGGCTATTGATTCAACCCTGACAGATACTTAATTAGATTTACTGCATTGTCATACAGTAGAAACTTAACGTAAATGATCCTTTTAACATTGAAAAAGACATAGCATCGTTTCATCGTTCGTTAGACATTGTAAAAAAATTGCGAGCATTTACGGTGGTCTAAGAGTAAGAGTCACGCTCCAAACTGACGGATTTCTAAGGCACACGATCATCACTAGTAAACTTATATAGCGAGGCAGGGGGACAACAAAGCCAACCAACTCGTATCCAAAAAATAACCTTCACATTTAACTCCGATTAGTCATACTGCGTTTGTATTAAGGAAACTACTAAAATGCTCTCCTTGAGGCCTTTCTATTCACACTTACATACAAACATATCAAAGTGTAGGTATGAGTTGGTCGTGGTATCACAACACATTAATCAACGACCTTTCTGATTGACGCAATGTAATGCATTGCGCTATCACCAGTGCTTAATTATATTTAGGGCTGTGTAGACGACGCAATACATTTTTGCAACGTTTCTACGCTAACTCACTGCGGTGCGACAATGCTAGTAATGGACAATGGTTGAACAAGTGTTTTCGGGCAAACGGTTGAGCAACATAATATTTCTGTGTTTTTTTAATAACGACGGAGTAGTGATCGCATCTTATCATCATCAACATCATCATCATCATAATCGTCACCCAAGTTTTATTTGGAATGCTGCCTGTATGGTACTTCCACAACTGATTATGCGAGATCATTTAACTGTTCTCTGAGCTGCAGCTTGTGATAACTTTTCATCTCGCCGTGCAACCATTTAACGAATATGTATGGCGATCCGAGCATGCGTTACTGTTGTCCTGTTTAGTAACAAGGACAGCTTAGGCATGGGATGGGATAACATTACGCATAGTGTTCACTGGGATTAAGCTAGTTTTTGCTTTTAATTACCCTGTTGCGCGCGGTAGCTTTGGATCGGTGTGCTTCTGCGACGTGCAATGCATGTCATATCCTAAGTGATTCTTCCGTTTGGGTCCTTCGTGGTCAAACCCGTAGGCATTGATTTAACAGTGCTTTCGGGTTTTTAATCAACACAAATTTTTCGCAGTGATATAGTGTCACGCGATTCGTTTCCTCCTTCGGCCTACAGCAGTGAGTTTGTATCCGTTTGAATAGCGTTTCCACAAAGCGTCATTTGTGAGCAAATGTGTGGTTGCATTTAAAACTGAGAAGTTGTGTTGTGTACATTGGCTTCCCGCTAACCGTTGTTCACTTGCACTGTTGGATCTCCTCTTCCTACTGACATTAAAGGAAGGCAGCTGCTGCTAACCTTCTTCTTCCCTTGTGAATTATTCTTCAGGAACGATTCCACAGAGCAATTTTTGGAAGATTTGCAGCATGGTTTTCTTGATGATAACAAACGTTTCCTAAGGGTAAAGATGCCAAAATTAAGGATTGTGTTGAGCAAGGTGGTGTTTCTCAGCACCTGTCAGAGCTCAACTCTCAGGATATGAGACAAGTTGCACCGGTACTGGACAATCCCTCTTATTTTTCTATCAATCGTATTGATATGTGAGTGCATTTATTCGTTCTACTAACTCTGATTAAGGAGCCGCGTGCGGTTTATCTGCATTTTCAAGTTTTTCCATGGTAACCAAATACATGTATGGAAAAGATGTGTATTTTAGTAGGCGAATTCAAGTGCCAGATGCTGGTAGCCTACAAACATTTTGGACATCGATTTTCACGGTGAGCACCAAGTGCTTCAGCGTGGCAAGATAAAAATGGTGACTTACGCGATAACAGTATGCTCGCGTTGCAGCCACCACCTACACTTTTTTAGCTTCTGCCCATATCCAGTGTGAAGTTAGAATAAGAAAGGCCAGAATCAGAAGAGGGCGCAAGTGGCCCAGGCGGATGAACCATTCCTTAAGTGTGCTTACGGACATGGCTCGGGCAATCGCTGAAGGCCAATGTCATATAGGCCGTGTTTAGAAGGAAACATTAAAACATAAATCTCATTATGCCAGTCAGGTTACTACGCACAATACGAAACACATTGAAATGAGCGGGCTTGTTATGCTATATCGTTACGCTACATTTAAACTGAACGGTTTTGTGCGTGCTATTATAACTTAGAACGTGCCAATTTGATATTATGGAAGAGCAAAGCCTCCACCTAACCCTCCACTTCACTCCTAAGCACATGTCACCATCCCCGGCCTTCAGCTGTCTGATGCGATGAGACTGCAGTGTTTGACATGACCGATGACACGTAGATGACACCAAATATACGTGTGCACTTTCGCTAATTCAAGCACTTTTTTGATGATTGCACTGAATTAAGGCAAAATATGTCCACTGGCTATGCTGCAATAGTATTGCATTCTACACGATTTGCCTTGCGCTATCAAACAAATTATTCCAAATGGGCATGGATCTACAAGACATCATACCGCGCACATACAATTTACTTTCGTCAACTACTTTCTGCCGTTGGACTCCACTCAACAAAATCGAAAAAAGAGACTGAATGTTGGCTATAGGTTTCACTTGTAATTCGTTAACGAGCTGGTCATCAACTTATTTGCATATTTACGTGCTCCACAATTTCGCTTAGTTAGACTGGAATTAATTTGCGTGCATTGTTCACACAGCAGAACCCCCGTTTCTTACTCTTACACTACAGGCGTGAACGACAATACGTTTTTTTTCTAATCCCAAGTAAGGTCACAGTGTGCAGATCATAGTCTAGTAGATACTGCACCTAACAATTAGTTTAGGCATGCAATCAGGACGTTAGGCTTGCCATTAACATGTTCCACCTTAGAAGCAACATGCGCATGACAGAAAACAGTTAGTAATATGCAAATGCTGTTTGGTGTAGGATAGTAACCAGGGCGAGGGTGAATAAAATTTGCATTTTGACAGATGAAATAAGATTTGGCAGGAACCAGGATGTAAGGCAAGCAAGTAAAAAAGATTAAAATTCCTTCGAAGTTCAGAGCAGGAGGGCGAAGAAACACTAATTAAAATTGAAGAATAAACAACTGACTGATCAGCAGGTCTTTGAGTCTGCTGTCTTCAATATCCTATAGTCTGTCAGTCTGTGGTAGTGTGTAAAGAAGCCCCTTTTTGAATTTACATGGTAGATAGAGAGAGAGAGTGAATTAAACCAGCTATACCTGTAGCGGCGGCATCAAGAGAACAGTGTATATTTTTTAAATTTGTTTTTAAAGGGTGCGCTTGGGTTTGGTAACCTTTTGTAAGGCGTGGTCACCTTGCACTTGTTTAGTTTGACTAGAGCATACCATATGACCAAAATCATGCAATATTATGGGCGAAATATAAGTGAACAGTTTTGCAGAAATTTGGCCTGACTCTATTTGTTGACTCACGTTGACGCGCAGACATCCGCTAGCGAAAGAACTTTATGAGCTATTCTGCATTGAAAACTTAGATATAATGCGATCAAAAAATTCCGGTAAAATGAGTAAGCGATATGGTATTGTTTGCCTGCAGTACTTTATGAATCCGTTTTTTTCCGAACGTCTGGCAAATGTCGCCAGAACACGCACCGATAAGCTTGGTTGACCATTTACCACACCCATATGTAAAGCGGTTAAGAAACTGCTCATATTTTAATTTAAGGGTTGAAGCCAAAAAAGCGTGCATTTAATTCTAAGCATTAGCAATGTCAGAAGTTTATGCAACAGAGTACCATGTTTTGCATATTTATACTCAGACTGATCAGCTGATTAGCTGCTTTTGGAAAATATTTTGAACCACGATTGGGTCCATTTAATATTCTAGGAGGCTACCATGAAAAAAGAAATGGCGAGCGCTGAAACTCAAAATGCAGAACTTTTCTCAGAAATTTGCAAAATACCTATAACAGGGAATCACATCCCTAGCCCTACTTCTCATCAAATGACCTCAATCGTTCATTCAGGTGGACTGTGTTTCTTACGTGGCAGAGGTAAAGAAGTTTGATCAAACCAATAACCAAGTAAAGGAATATATTCAAGGAGGACTTCTACGTCACAGAGATTAAAACCTAAAATGACGACTCTCCACAATCTTTCAAATACAACTCGATGCTGGGAAACTTTGTTCAACTTACACTGTGGCAACGCTGTAACCATCTATGATGGTGGATCACCGTTTTGTCCCACAAAAAAACAAGCCTATCAGTTAAGCATGCTTTGTTTTATGCTGACAGAAAGGGTATTTAAATAAATATATTTTAACACCGGATATAAGTCACTTTCAAATCATTTCAATCCAGCATGGTGACTCTGATAAGAAGTCCTATATTCCATACATTATTACAACACTTGAACATTGGACATAGGCCAAGGGTTAAGGAGATTCAGTAGATATTGTCTATTTTGAGTTAACTTAAGCGTTCGATGTGTTGCACACCAGCCCCTCATACGAAATATGTCACATTTTGGGATAACAAGAAATCTCCTGATCTGCCTTGAAAAGTTACTGAGCGACTTTTGTCAACAGCTACTGCAGGTTACTACTGTTCAGAGCAGGCAATTGATAAAAATGGACTTCCTCAAGTGTCGGCTATTGGTCCAATACTTGTCATCACCCTTGTTATTGAAATTATGCGAGTATTAAAAACTTCCATTGCACTGGAGTAGGATAAAAGACTCCCTGAAAAAAAAACCTACAAAAAGACATACAACATCTTATTTATAGAAAAACATTGGCGCATAATCTGTTTTACAAAACAGATGTGTGGTTATGTAAATGTTATCAACAAGACGCCAAAACATTGCATACTCACCACAATCTAGATACGATATGTAACCGTGAATGTGCAAAGAGGCCTTAACATACAACAAGAGCAGTGTCAACTCCTAGTGCCATTTAAAGAGGTTGTGCTTACTGGAATGCAGATATATTCGAGAAGGGATATGGAACATTTCTGCGACCGCAACTGGAAATGTTGGTTTGCAATTCGTGGCCGGGGTATCTGAAAAAACATAGGGCTTCATTAAGATGTCCCAGACATGCTAAAAAGGAGCTTCTTGAACTTAAACTTTTGACATGCTAGCAGTGTATGACTGCATTGCATATTTACCGTTTCGAATATGAGTAAGATAGAGTTGACCTTAAAGCAACGTTTAAGTTATAAATGCGATTTTATTTGGATGTCGAGTAGGAAGATCTCTTTCAGATGAACAAAAAAGGCATTATTGTCAACGAAAGAAGTAACTGTTGTAATTTCAAACATTTTTCGAAAGCAGAGTTAGTTGCAAATTTGGGATGTACATAATCGCACTGGGAGCGTGTTTAAAGGACTCCAGCATAATAACCCGTTAGCACTCAACTCTACCATTATACCTCTTATCTAAACCGGTAATGTTTTTGTTCTGGAATACAAGCAAACGTGCAGTCGGGTCTTCTTCTTAAGAAATATGTCAACAAACGCCAAAAATTCTTGTTTTTAGTAGAGCATTTGTGCATACCAAACCTGCTTTAGCTGAACATAGCGTAAATGCAGAGAGACTACTGTATGCGGCTCTTTTGCAAACACCTCATCGCTTAAGCCATCAATATCTCATAAATATATGTTGAATTTTGTATACTTAAGCGAAATGTAGCTAATTTGCGTAGTTTTCATGGGTTATTTAATTTGTCTGTCCAGGAGTAACATATTTGTCTAGTAATGCTTCATTCCGTTTATCACAACTTTTTTTCCATATACTAGCAGGCAACTCTTAAACAATTTCTTCACAAATGTCTTGCAATTTTACGGTTCAGGCATTATAATAAGTTGTATTACTTCAGATATGTATGTATTACCTATTCAAGCAGAATTCTTAGAAACTCAAAGGTAAACGTAGAGGAATACCACTAACCTCATTAGAGGTTATAGCCCAGTTGAGAAAGGTATTTTAACCCAAGTTCAATGAAAAACGACAATCTCACTGGAATTCAAACGTCAAGTAGCATGTATCTTAACCCGACTATTTTCCACTCATGCTTTCGAATAAAAGCTTCCGAATAGCCAAAAAGCAGCGACTGCAGCATTATGGTCTATGTTTGAATTGCCTAGAAAGAAAAATTAAGAATTTACCTAACCTAAATCTACTTCTCATTCTCTTTCCCATTACATTAACTGATTCTGAAA
Organism: Ligula intestinalis; assembly: GCA_036362985.1. Taxonomy (NCBI): domain Eukaryota; kingdom Metazoa; phylum Platyhelminthes; class Cestoda; order Diphyllobothriidea; family Diphyllobothriidae; genus Ligula; species Ligula intestinalis. Next base: position 83,617,095 of record JAYGXS010000001.1, on the reverse strand, counting down.
GTGACGTCCGACAATCCCTATCTTGTCAATGGGTCATGGTATTCACCTGGTAAGTGTGCTAGTCTAACTATGCGCCATATGAAAGACCTCAAGCAGAAAAAATATTTAACATACGGGTTAAATCTGTATCTGGTAAGTGTCTGACCTTGGTATGTACACATGTTTTTTCTGCGCTCACGTCAAATTTCTTTGAATTTAACTGTGTTTTGTTCTGCCTTGATGTACTGTGTCAACAATGCCTTGTTTGTTCATATATCTGTAGTCTCAGTGGCTTTTTAAATTAAACCCTGGCCCCCCACCGACGAATTCATAATTCTTGACGTTTGCCTTATTGCAGATTATTAGGCAAACATGTTTGTGACCGAAATCATGGTTTTCATTAACAGGCACCATAGAATTCGCGGCAGAAGGCGACATGAAAAATTTTAGTTTTATATATGCTTTCTGTCTTAGGTACATTGCGACACGCAGTTGTGCATTCGATGACCATGATCATTGACTTATCACCAATTGTTCTTGCCCAAGGTTTTGTTGTGGTTCTGGAACAACATTGTATGCAAAAGATCGCTTTCAGATGTCCTAAAACTACTTCTATATTCATTGAGCAAGCGTTTGACCCCTTTAGCGTTTCATGCAATACTAGCTTAAAAAGTTGCAACGTATCGCTGAATCAAAGTTTAAAAACAAAAGCCACTTTAAGGGCCACTTACTCACTTTGAATATATTATTTGATGGAGTGACAGGATGGCCCTAAGTGATGCTTTCATTATATCGGGGGTCCCTCATTAGCAGTAAATGCACACGTGTAAGCAAGTTTACGCCACAAGTTATTTTATTGGACCTATTAAAAGGGATCCCTTTATATTCCTTTTGAATTCCAAAAGTAGACGATCCTGTACAATACAACTGATGTGCAGCTGCTTACGAGTTTTGTTAGTTGGTTGGCAAAGTTTCATCAAGCTGTCGAAGCTTAGACTCCATTAATACCAAGTTTATAAGAGGTGTTAATCCAGGGGTTACCTTTAAAGAGCAAAATTTCAGCAGAAATCTTGGCACGCCATCCAGCGCGGCAGCTGTTGATCCTTGAACCTGTTTACAAGGTTTTCCCCGCTGTTGCAATATGCATAACAGACAAAAACAACGGGTAGTACTAGTTTGATGAAGGGAAGGAGTCCGTGCGGTTGTGAATAAAATTTGCATTTTAAAAGCCTCAGTCCTCATCGACGTGTGCCAGTATGTTGTGTTGTTTGTTTAAACACTAAGTGTGCCACTGAAGTTTAGAGAAGGAGGAGAACAAAGTATTACAAGACGTAGAAGCCCAAAATTAACAGGTCCTTCAGTGTGCAAACCTATTTTTTCTGCCACAAGTAATAATCTGTAAAGGAGCACATTTTTATTTTTAAATTATAAATAGAGAGGAGCAATTAATTCAAGTATTACCCCGGCGCTAGCAAGAGTAAAGCACCATCTTAGCATTAATTGTTGGATTTTTTAAGGAATCTAGGTGCATGGACAAAAAAGGCACTATTGATGCAGCCAGAAAAGAAATTATTGAATTGAAACTACCTACGCTAGGTGCGCAGAAAAAAATGGATAAAGACCAAGATGAGTGACTCAATCATAACAGCAACATTTTTTCCAGCTTCTACGTACGCAAAGAGTATCCCTTTAAGACGTGTTCTCATGTAGTACAGTGCACACAAAATATAGGGAGAAGATTCAGTACCCATTGACACACGAGGAATAATTGAATTTTGATTTTGGGGTCAGATGACGTAAAGGCAAACACACTTCAAGGTATATTCACTGATAAATTCTAAATATTGTTTTTCTACGCAATTAAAAACATGAGACTTTAATGCCCATTCGCTGCCTTTTATTTATCAGGATGCCTTATCGATAGCCATTACTTGCAACTTGACGTTCGCAATCTACTGGGGTGTTTATTTGTCATAAAAACTAGGTGAAATACCTTATTTAAATAGTCTATAACCCCTATTAGTACTCTAAAAAACTAATCGCTAAGTAATAAGAAATTCTGCTTGAACGTTCAGATTGTTGTATCAGATATATTTTATATCAATATTTATAAAGTATGCACCGCAAAATGGCAAGGCATTTGCGAACATATTGTTTAACAGTTGTTTGCTAGTTAATGCAAAAAAATATTTATGAGGAACGGAATTGAGCATTATTAGACAAATGTGTTACTTTTTGACACACAGCATAAAAAAAACATATCAAAAATGGTAAGCATATTTGCTTGTATATTGAAATCATAGAAAATTGCACATCTATGGACATATATGTTACCCGTCGAATAAGCGTTAGAAGGTTTCAGTTGGTCGTTGCGGGATCATTATACAGACGTCCTTTGAATCTGATCACACTGAGTGAATGCACAGTATACGTTGGTAACAATGTTGGCTGTCCAAAAGTCTGTGCGGAATAGTTCCTCAGAGTTGTTGAGCACTACTGTGGAACGACCTTTGTCAGCCGGCAAAATGACTATTTCTACATCACTCTTTAGGCTTTCTAAAGCCCTGTGTTCTTTCCGACCAAGAGTTTCATACTTTTTGCGTTGCATAATCAGCGATGATGTTTTATGGCGGATTAACTATTTTGTATCCTCTGACGCCTTTGATGATTGAAGGGCCGACTCAAGGGCGGCGATGAACTCCATGGGTGCAGCATCTGCTGCGTTGAAAGTTGCTCCTTGTTGTAGTACTGCAAGTTGTGTAGCGGTGGGGGGTTTTACGAAAGGTTGTGGACCAGGTCTGAGTTGCTATTGTCGAATGGTTTTAACCTTTTCATTTTTGCATCAAAACGTCCCTTTCTTGGGCCTGCCTGTGACGTGCCAAAGCTGAGATAGTCTTGCCTAGATAATCGGCCATAAAATCTCCATAAATCCGCAGACACTCTCTCCTGGCCTCCTCAATCTTAGACTTGCATGTTCGTAGTCGTCGGTGGCCGTCGTCGGTAAGAACTCCGTCATCTGCATAGCAATTCGTCAAAGTGAGCCTTATATCTGAGGCATTTTGGTGTCAGTTCTTCGGTGAGGCAGCTATGAAGGATGCGAAGATGCTCATACGATGCTGCTTCTCGGGTGGAGAATATCTGCCAACTGCAAGCTGTGCGAACCGCATCGCGCTCAAATATTTCCGGAATAAATTTTGCTTTGTCGGATCCACTTCTTCATCATATCACCTTTGTCACTATGTGACGGTCATTGAGGGTTTGCGTTGCGAGCTCCTTGGCAAAGCGGAACTTAATTGTTCCTTGACTAGATCGGTGAAACACCTGCATTCATTCATAAATTAAAAGGTTCGCGTTCCAGGTATCTGCATGGATAAGGAAGAAGACTTTTCGAACACCGGATCAATAGATTTATTGTCCACAGCTTTCGAACTCTTGCAGGAATCCATCTCCAAAAGTGAGAAGTAGCAACAAAACAAGGGTTATTATAGTGGCCATAGGCAAATCAAGTTGTCAGGGCGTTAGAAACAGCTATCAACAGGGATGGGGGAGGGAGGCAATTAGCCGTCAGTGAAGTCAGGGGGCCATTATAGAGATGCATGCTAATAAGCTTTCCGTAGAGCAGGGGGTCATAAACAGCAATTAGTGTGACGCCTTGTTACCCGTTCGAGGGCCCTGGAAACCCTGGCTCCTCTTCTGCCTGGCCCGACGTGCAATCATCTTCGTTTGGTTTGGTCCTGTTTTGTCCTTCACTCTCATAATGGCGCAAGTCTTTGTAGGCTCTGGTCCACGGACAGCTTATTAGCACGCACCTCTATAATTGCCCCCCGAGTCCACTGAAAGCGACTGGCCTCCCTCCACCATCGCCGTTGATAGCTGTTTCTAACGCTCTGACAAATCGATTATCTCTGACAGTTGAGTGGCCTATGGCCACTATAATTACCCTTGTTTTGTTGCTACTTCTCACCTCTGAAGATGGACGCCTGCAAGAATTTGAAAGCTCAGGACAATAAATATATTGATTCAGTGCTCGACATGTCTTCTTCCTGTTCTATACAGGAAATATAGTCGGTATGCGTCTACTCCCAATGTCGCCCTAGTTTACGTCCGTGACCTTTCAATAAGCCTGACTAAATGGCCGTTTGCGGGACTAAAAGGCTTTCCCATGATTAAAGCGCCCCAGGGAATAAATACCTTAACGAAATATGTTTCAAACTAGCAAGTCAATGTTCGTCATGAAAGTCGCACTATTTCATGGCTATACTGTACATGGGAAGATTTGAAGTTTGAATGACCTAATAACTAAGCTATTTACTTCTTCTTCCGAGTATTTGTTCAAAATATCTCCTTCTCTGAAATTTTGAGGAATTGTAAGCATGTTATCGGCTACCGCGACACGCTGGCAGATACCAATACTGATTTGGACTGATAAAATCCAATTATATTCCCACTCGTACGAATTCTTGTTGCACGTTAAACATACTTTCAACAGTACTTACTGTTTTTTTCTTTTGTACGCGTTGGGACTGTGGTGAAACACCTTAAATAGGTGCGAGATACAAAAGCGGTGGCGTCAGATAGTCGCCCAACCTCTATGCTAAAATGCTGCACTTTTCAGGTAGCTGCTGCTTTGAAATTTCTTGCCATTCTTGTCTACTAATTCTGCTCTCCTGTGCTTTGCATACAAGCACTAAGTGGTAAACTAGACATTGTTGCGCTTTGTCAAAAAAGTATGAATTATTTGCCCACGGAACATGCATTCTTTAACTGTTTCTGAGTCTTTAGTCCTATCTTTTTCGTATAACGCAATCATGCGGATCTACTGGGTTGAATGTGCTTTGTCTTGGGAAGCTTTTCACCTACCACACCCAAATTGAGAAATGTTGGAAGCGTTATTCCATGGTCTTTTTGCCTAGTGTTCTTCTCCCGTCCCTTGCACAATGAAGACCTTTGTCGACCAAATGAATGTTTTCAGGTATCGTATGCTGCTGAAATGTTTCTTTGGTTACTTCTCAAATGTAAGACTTGTCTCCTGATTCTGAACTACCGTCTAGAGCACATTTTAGGATACTGGTATTGAATGTTCCTCTTTTTAATAGTGGCAATTAGTGTTAAGCCTTTTGGCTGAGAATAAAACGCAGGGACACTTCCCAACGGTCAAACATAGGGTTGATCGATAGCTACATGAGGTTGCTCATCCCATCTACGCTGAATTTTCGTCACCTTGTTGAATTCAATCTTCAAAGTAAATTGTATTGTTTTCTCAAAAATCCACGAACAATGAAAGAATCATGACAGTTTCGAGCATTAAACACCAGTTCTTAATCGATCTGTGACTGAAGAACTCACTGAAACCCATTATTGATGCTGTTATAACATGCCGATATAAAGTCGAAGAAAGAGGACCTTTAAATCTAAATATTTGAGTTGACCCAAGTGTGAAAAACTCTAGGCGTTTGATTGGATTTGAACCCGCGCATCGGCGAAAGCCTATGCCGGAGGCTAATGCCTACCGCTTAGATACAAACGCCCGCTTCACCCCATGAGTTGAATCACATTTGGATGGATATTACCCACTCAACTTTTCGATCATATGGAATCGACCAATACGGGAGCAAGTTGACTGCCCGAGCAGGATTTCCTAAGCAATCATCTAGAATCCACAAGAATGACTTCTAGGCTTGCTTTATTATTAAGATGGTTTCGCAGATTTGCTTAACTGGAGTTGACCCAAGTGTGAAAAACTCTGAGCAATTGGCGAAATTTGAACCCACGCATCAGAGAAAGCCTTTGCCGGAGACTAATGCTATACCGCTAAGCTACAAACGCCCGCTTCACGCCATGAGTTCAATCACAATTGGATCGATATCACCCGCTCAACTTTTCGCTCATATGGAATCCACCAATACGGGAGCAAGTTGACTGCTCAAGCAGGACTTCCTAAGCAATCATCTGGAATCCGCCAGAATGACTACTATGCTGACTTAATTATTCAGTTGGTTTCACAGATTTGCTTAATTTGAGTTGAACCAAGTGTGAAAAACTCTAGGCGTTTGCATATGGAGAGTTTCAGATCTGGAATCATTCCTTGGAATCTGTCTATATTGGCCAATACATTTCGGCTTGCCACCACTATCGTATCCATGCCTTTTTATTGTACGAAAATATAGTTTCAATTCAAGCTGCCGGTTGCGTATGTTTTGCAAATAGTTTTTAGATATTCAATATGCGTATTCTCCTGAATTATTAAGTAATACCGTGTTTATATTTTTTCATATAAATGTAGTTGACTTAATAATTGATATCTTTGGAAATAAGATGTTGTGTTTAACAGGGAACGATAACATTTAGAAACGATAAAAATACGAGTGTTAAAATGGCTCAGTAAACTCTGCAATTCTAACGTCCTACTCCTATGCCTAGGCCAATTGTGTGGGAAAGTGTCTAGTAAAGTGTGAGCTCGCACTGTAGCATTACGCGTAATTACATAAATCATTTAACGATCCGCTTTATTGTGTGAAAATAAAAAAAATTTTTCTTCTCCTGAACATTGCAGGTTAATTTATGTCAGTCCACTTAAGCGATAGAACTAAAATAAAAAATGGCAGCCTAGTTGGAGAGAATATAAATATAAAAATTGGTGGGTTACTAGGTCAGAATCGAATTATAAGGGAAAGGACTTGCCCATATTTGGTCTCGAATTAGACTTTTTAATCGCAGTCGAGTCATAGAAAGTATTTTACTAAAGTAACCTGTATTTTCTCGGTGTGAAATCGTGCAGATCGATGCACATTCGGCCGAGATTGCATTTTATAGTTTAAAGTATTGCCCTTACGGCAAAGCCTATAGCATTATATTATTTTACAGTGTAGGAACGGGATATAGATTGCTTCCGTTCGCAGCAATCATCAAAAAAGTTGATTGAAATCCCGAATGTGCACAGTGCATTTGGCGTGACCTATGTGTCAAATTAACTAGCGCTTATATTGCAGCGAGAGCAATTTCGAGTATAAGCGCCCTATTATGGTGAAGTGTTAACATTATTGAGACGTTTATGGAATATCCGTGCGGAAGTTAGTAAGAAAATATAGAAGGAATTACTTATACAATAATTGGTTTGGTCTGACGTTTCTATCATCAGAAGCACTAGCAGAAACGGATAGAATAAACTTACTATGCTACTGCAGGCTTATGAAAATTAACTGCTGTCCTAAATAATTGGCCGCTTATGTGCGAATGCCTCCGTGAACGGCGTAAGGACAGTGACTTGCTGAACTTTGATAGCGGACAGTGAACTTGGGCGTGATGATTGTCAGGCACTCTGCCAACTTGGCTTTGGCCTGCGATTCCGTAATGCCAACATATTTAGGTCACATGTAGCATAAGCAGCGAGTGCAAGTAAGACAGACTGATGCACATACGAATCACATCTCAAGTAATTTGCGCGTCACAAGATTTCCTATCCTCTTAAGATGATCTGGTTCGAATTTCAAAACGTCACGCTCATACAGCTATTGTCCCACCGATCAAATCTACATCTTGACAGGTTATTTTGAGGGCCATACAGAAAATAGGAAAACACAAGCAAACTGACGAATCAATGTAACAATTGCAGTCCATCATTACAGTCTGGAAACAAAAATGGAAATAATATTGAAAAACCTAATCAATTTTTGCGAACATGCAGATAAATTGTCCATGTACCGTACTCCAATAACGTGCTCTTTCACGATTTCGCTAGATGATGTTATTTCTCCTTATGTTATCTTATTTCAACCAAATAAACTCCCCTTTATAGTCTGCGGCGGCCAGTTTGTGCAGCAAACATGCACTCTCATCGTAGGTCTGGTTTAAGGACAATCAGTGGATATTTCCGGAAGTGACATTTAAGTGGACCACGCTCACTCACGCGGTCGAAAAGTCACTGATGCCGGGCATTTATACTATGTTCCATTATCGCAACACTTTGGCGAATAAAGCTCCAGTTTCATTACTAACTGGCATATAAAGTAGTGTCGAGGGCTTCATGCAAAATTAATGAGCAAATTTGACTTAGGGTTTTAGCATACATTTGGTCACGTTAATTAGACATTTTGAAGCCCGTCCCTTCACTTCAGTTTATTTAGTGTCATAGAAATCAAATTCGGCAAAATCACCCGAAACACCGGCAGCTGAATGAGTGCATCTATTCTACGCAACTTTGAAAAAATAACTGGATAGCAGTAAAGAATGAGGGGAGAATTAATGCATTTATATATCGCCTGATTAGGGCCTGAGGCGCGCTACGGAAATGCAAACGGCGGATATTATATTGAGGTTAACATATTCTTACAACAAAGGCTCCAAACAAAAGATCAAGGAGTAGTTAAGGCAAGTTTTGGGAATCAAATTTATTTTCAAAAACAAGGGAAATTTACATTTTGAATTTTTTTGCTAATTTTTGAATTTTTTGCTAGAAATGCAGTAACAAATCTTTTTCCATAATGCGATTGGGACTTAATTGAATTTTCCCACATAGCACCGTGCAGGTGAAGGCAAAGGCGAGTCTTAATTAAAACGATTTGCCATCTGCAAATTTTTGCTTGCGAAAAGTTGCTTAAAATTTCTAAAACGATACTTTCCTTTGGACACTTTCAGATTTTGAAAATAGATTTGCAATTACGGTGCCTAGTAATAAATACCAATTTAATTTCTACAAAGCTGGTTTACTAACAAGTTTTATCCTTCTTGATCTTATAATTTCTTTCGACAGGGAAAAAAACGCCCAACCTTTCAAAACCATGACCGTCTGGCACAAGCAAAAACATAGGACTCTATTTAACTAGTGGAGCACAACACATATATCCCTTATCAGCTGAAACAAATTCTGGACAAGATAGCATATATACAGTGGTCGAAACCTTACCCATGAAAATAGTTGGAGGATATGGTTAACACAACTTTGCCTTGATGACATAAGGCTATCTGATTTACGCAGTTTCCTGCCCACCTTTTCGCTGTGTCTTCTGTTTTTCTTTGCATATTATTCTCATTCGCATACTTTACTGATTATCATTCGTGGTAATGCCATATGACCTTGTCAGCCTTTCTGAAATAACTCAGAATTATATTTTCTCATTTGTTACTCAATGGTAGATAGCAACTGAACAGCTTTATAGAAATGTTTTATATACAAAAAAATTGTGCTGTTTTTACCATCTCCATAAATGCATTGAAGGTATATGATTTGGAAGATTGTCATACGAAAATTGGACACAATATGCGTTTATGAATAGAAACATGAAGACAAGGAACGTAATCAAGCACATTTTGAAATTTAAGGGCCAGTCTAACATTTATTGAAATAAAATAATGAAAACTTGTTAAAATGCGTCGAGTAAGGGAATATTATTTTGGTAGAGAGAAAGACGTTAAGTTATCCACATTACGCACGATAATATTTAATAAAAATATACTTATCTGAAAAAAATGAGTGCTTTTTACATTTCATTCCATAACTTATTTTGCCTTATGTTGCTCATTATAACTGCTAAGTTTTCATACATTTGTTCACGCCGGCATGCGTGTGAGGACAAGTAATTAACAACTTTCGGGATTTTACATGCACTCCTTGTCATAATATGTATGATTTGACTTATTTGCTTGTGCAAGAAAATATTTTTTGTAGATGTGCTGTTCTATTACCCTTTTAGGTTTGATTGCATGTTAATGAATGTTCGTGTTTGTTGTAAGACGGTGATATCTTTTTGATTTTCCCATATGTTAAATGTCATTTATTAAGCAACATAATAACGTTTTCATGAGGCCATATTTCAGTAAGGGAAATGTTTTCATGCTAAGGCCAAAGTACATATATGGCCAGTTTAAGGACAACGAATATCGTCCGTTTGCTGTTCTTTTGGGCATCGTCTTTAAGCTTGCGCTTGCATGGTTTGGTAAGAGTTTTGATATCAAAATGTGTCTATTAGTTTTTCACAAAATGTCTGAGGCAAGAGCCATGTCTGACATTGACTACGTAAGATAATCCCTCAAATGTGTTGACTTAAACTATTAATTCACGACGAACCAGCAAACATAACCTCGCTTGTTCAATGTCGTTATGCACCGGTGTTAAACTGGAGCACCACAAACTAGGGTGTTGAAAAAAGTCGCACAAGACAAAGGAGATACTCCAATTCAACAGCAAACAACCCCTATTTGGCAAACTTATATCTTTTTTCTTACTCCTTTCTTAAAAGTAACTATGTATAGCAGCACACAAGCTGTCTATAAGGATGCAAAAAAATAAGTTCACGACTTTCTCCAAGCTAACCAATTACCTAAATATGCTATCGAACAAGGTCAGTGCCAGTTTGCTAGACGATGACCGAATAAAGAGAAACTTGAAATCTTGCGCAGAGGCAGTCTCCCGACTGCCCTCAACGCCTGAAAGAGGAATATTCCATCCGCCTCAACCGACATTACGCCGCCATGTGATGCAACCCAACGTCAGATTGTTCGCTACTAAAACCTGCGCAGTTGCCTAAAAGGTTTGCAACGGCAAACACTAAGATTGACAATTGCAGACCTGCCGCACATACTAGCGCCTTGGAGACTATACCAAAAATCGCAGCGTAGAGCAGATATTGGAGAAAGTGACCATATAGAAGTTAAGATATGCAAGTGCAGGCGGTCCCATGACCATCCCGCCAGAAAGGAAGCAGGATTAGCAGTTTCCTCAGCCGTGTAGAACAAGTGCAACATTAAGTTCCCTCAACCTGTGACAGAATCAGGGCAAGGCAGCGAACGAACTGAGCCCACGACTGGCCATTAAAGCCAAGCGTGCAAATTTCTGTTTAATAACGGCAGTATTTTCCTTTGCCAAAATAATATCAGCGTTAATGAAGAGAAAAACTTGCTCTTGTGAGCAATAATGCATAATTTCACAAAAATACATTTAGGAAAATTGATTTGTGATATTAGTGGCGTCATCGAACTAAATTTAAATGAATGGAAACAAGATGCAAAACTCAGCAAACCACGGAGTTTTGGCCAAAGTTTTAAGGAACATCTAAATCTTTTTTGTCATCAAATAACGAATAAATCAAAATGAATTTTGCTAAAGACAACTTCTTTGTTATATCCACAAAATAGCAGTTGAACAATATTGAAAAAAAGCAATAAATAAACAGCAAATTTCGAAAAATAAAATTTAAAAACCTTCCTTTCGGTTAAGAGTAAAACTGTTTCTATAACTCTGCTCTATTAATGGATGCATTGGTAATGGGTAAGAATTAGGCTCAAGCGTTCGATGACGTTCTGTTGAATGGATGTTTGCAGCAGAAAATGTGTCCACTCAGATTGAATAAAAAATGAATCTTTTTGTGTACATGTAGCAATGCCTAAATCATAACGTTTTGCCTTCAATTTATACGACTAAGCATGTACGTTCATTTCAAAAAAGGCTTTCTAAGACTCAACACCAGTCGCCAAGTAAAAATAGCAAGTTTAAGTGTACTTTGAGTCACCCACTCCTGTTTTGGTTACAACATTTTAAAAAGTTTAACGGACGTGAGGGATAGTGACGTGCTGAAGTGAAGGGTGAACAATAACAGTACACATTTGGTCTCCTGGATATGCTCTTTAGTGATCTCATATAGCTTTGCTGAATTAAATTTTCCTTTAATTTCAGACATTTGGTTTGGATTTGCCGTTGAAATTCATTAACAACTTTGTGTGCAGGTCCTCAAGGTTCTGTCCTGTGGGGAGGAATATTTAAATATTAAAACTGCGTCTGATAGAAAATGGAACACAGTTTGTATATGATCGTGAAATTAAGAATAAGCCATGAAAATTACAAACCATGAATTTAAACTACCTGTGGTGACTGGAGCAGTGCACATGTTAGAGACTTTTAGGTAACACCAGTCAAATGGCTGGTTCTGCTAACCGTAGCGCAAACGTCCCACATTAATTTGTATGCTCCAAGTTAGTGTGCACACTTGTCAGTCTTTAGTTGGTGGTATCAGATTTTTATATAAGCAGCTTTCAAGTCCACAAACACTCGTAGAGTGCGTACGAAGGGGAAGGTACGCCTTGCAACTGCGACCCACCGGTCTCAAAGAAGACCGCTTGCATCGGAAAAGTTTAAACATATTTAATAACCATTAAAAAACGCTTATGTATTCTAGGTGCAATGCGCTCGTGTGGATTGGTACTCGCATTTGTTTCCTCCATATTAGGTATGTGCAGTAGATACCACATGTGCTATGTCGTCAGTCAAGAGAACGCTAAAAATAAGGGCTGTGCAATTAATCAATAATCTCCTATTTCTTCTGGGACTTTTGCATAGCTTGTTCAGGAAACTGTTCTAAGTACGTCACCTTACTGTTTCCAAATTAGTTAATTTTAAGCATAAGAGCGAAATGCGTGGGAAGATTGACATCATAGTGATAGAGAAGGACATGTCGTAAGGGTCCTGTTGGTCAAACTTTTCCGAGCATACTTTATAATCCCAGTGGTGAGGAAATTAATTTCTATATCTGAGTGAAATACATTCAAATCTGAAATAAAAAAAGTACCTGAGCTTTGTTTTTATAACATTTATCATTGCCTTTGTTTCCGTTACAGTCGTTCAGGATGTCAACGGCACAGTAACGCCGCATGCTCCGTTTGTGCTGATGTACGTCTTTCACGACTCCTTGAAGGTAAGTCTTGAAGCTGTAAATGGGCCTGTACGACGCGGTTGTTTTATTATAGTTGGTTACAGTGAGAAATGTTCCGGTACCAAAGGGTTCCCTATCAAATCCGTGTCAGGTTGGAAATTCCTGCTGGCAAGAACTAACTGGTAGGACTATTTGCCTAATACTTAAATTATTTAAGGGGAAATATTTATAAATTCTTCGTAGATTATTTCTTTATTCTGCATTTTCCCATCAAAATCAACATTTCGCTGTTCCAGTTTTTTTCCATTTTGTAGACAGACAATACGCATTCCTGTTGTATTTGCCAGGGGCTGGCGAAGGAACGGTATTTTTAATACCGGAAAATAAATTGAAAGCTCCTTCTGCTATCATCGTAACAGAGAAGGGTATTGCTTGCCCAGGTACATTGTGATCAATTAATTCTACGAGGAAAGCTGTCTGTTGCGAGTACACTTGTGGTACACAGCAAGAATATTTCATTATGGAAGATGCATTAAAATATATACGTAGTAGCTCATTTAAAAGGATGTACTCTACTTTATCCGTACAGCCAAAGCCGACGTTGGGCTGGACAAAGAGCTCCAACTGAACGACGCTGACGAAGCCAAAGTAGTGGTGATAGTGTACAGCGAGGACGTTGAGGTATGTGGAATGATTAAAATATAGATATTTTACCAAGATCATAGACCTACAATTTGTGTCTGTGCTTAGTGGTGTAGCTAGAATAAATATCTTATGATTTTAATGTTTTTCGATTTAACTAATTCAACGTCATCTTTTTCTAAAATGTATTCACCGTTGTCAAAATTTATAGGATTGCTCCATGACCATAGTTTTATATCTACAGAAATCTGAAAGTTTCTTGAATGAACAGTTCACAAACATTGTTTGCAAATGGTGTGGAGTGCAAGTATGCTCGTGATTTGTATTTGTCTAGTGTATATAAAAATATAATTAATATATAATTACAGAATTCAGTAATTTACAAGTATTTAAAAGCAAAGGTTTCCATTTGTATTCACCTGATGATTACTCTTACCTTTCGGCCGTTTTCCTATTATAAGTAGCCTATTGCGTACCTTTTAACACTCCGACATTTTCTGCGATTAAACTTCTCGATGAATAGTTCGTCAGTATTAAAATAATTGGAAAAATAGCTAAGAACGTTTTTGTTATATAATTTATTTAGGTTTTATACTATTTAGCAAATAGAGCTGGTCAAACTGACATTTGACGCACTTTTCAGAGTGTAACCCTGGGCGGCAATATATCGTTTCCCGAAGACGCACTATCACCTGACATGTATCGGTATTTAGAGCCACATCGTAAGTCGTTGTTTTATCAAGTTAACGTCTGCCTCCTTAAAATGCCTGGGTTTCGTCAGCGTAGGTGCTTTGGTAATTAAAGAAACCTGTATATGGCAACAAAATATGGGAAAATTAGCCATAATATAGCATATTGCGAACACCATGGAATGCAGCCATCTATTTTTAAACAATGCGTTAATGAAGCTAATGAGCAAACTAAATTGATTACAATCGATGAAAAGAGCAGCAGGATTGGGTTAACTTCATTTCATCAAGTGGAAGCAAAATTTATGCAACTATGTATAATCATCACTTCTTTTCATTTTCTTACTACTATATGGGATTTCTAACTTCACTTATCATTTTCTTGTATACAATACTTTACGTAGATCGAAAAGGCAGTCGATCAGAATGGTAATTTTTAATTTTTCTCTCCTAACCAGCCAGCAATATAGAGCCGCTCCTTCCTTTACAGAACTGACCAACTTTACGCTAATCAAGCAAACAAATTGGCCAAAATATTTTTTTAGATTTCCCAAATAATCACAAAGTATCTTCACGTAGTGGCATATTAGGCGCAGCAATATTTTAAGTGTCGCTTAGTCGATTATTCGTTTTGAAGGGGTAACTGTTCGTCTTCATAGTGTTGCACTGCACCTAGGAATGAAGCGACATTGAAAACACATGTATCTGAGTGTAAATATGTTGGGCCGATTTCTTGATCGCAATTCAATTAAAAATGTAATTCTTACAATCTACATTTGAAGGCTTGAATTCACGCAGCAGAACCTTTTTATGTAAGGAAAACTATGTGTCCTATCTGTTCCAAATGAGACATATAAAGACTGCAAAAGACGTTTTCTATAGCTTTTACTTTTAGTTCAGGTGTCTAACTAGGTGCATTTTGCTAAACAGCTATATTTCATGTTCTTATCAATACAGCATAATACTTTGTCATGCAAAGTTGAAAGCAATGTGAAAATTCCCATTTCTACGATTGAAAAGTCGTGTTGGCAAACGATCGTTTTCGGTCATTCACCGTCAGGCCAGTACATGACATGGTAATAAAATTGGTCAATTAATTACAGCGATTATATAATCGTAAAATTCAGGGATGAGGGAAGGGGGAGTAAAAAGGTGAGGGTAATTAAGCAGCTGAGTTTTCCCTCGTCTCCTGAACGCGGGAGCCTGCGCGGGTAGGGCGCTAGTTGCCATGCCCAGAAGAGACAGGGGGTTGTTCTCGCGGTCCGCGGATTGAGTTCTGTATGTCGGCCGCGCAGCTTGCGCTTGACTTTTCTCCGTAGCTTCATCTTCTTTGGCTTTCCGCTTGCAGTCGGCCAAGGGAGGCCGATGGCTTGAACCAGCGCCTTTTGACAGCATAGAATGGGTTTTGCTAGCCGGATTGCCACTGCTTCTGCTGTGCGCAGGCCTTTGGAGAAGTGCGGTGGCGTGCGGTATATGACCCGAAAGGCTTCACTCGCGTCCACTTGGTGGTTTGTATCATTTAGGTGGGCGAGGATTGAGCTTGAGGTCGGTCTATTCTCCCGTCTGCTGAGCCAAGCTGGTATAAGCTCGCACATTCTTTTCTCCAGATGTCGCGTTGTTCGGCCAATATAGCCTGCTCCACAGGAACAGGTGAACGAATAGATGCACATAGATGTGGCCTAAACGGTAGTCTGTCCTTACCTCCCATTTGTAGAAGGGGAGAGTTAGTGAAGAGAACCCGCAAGTTTGAACAGAACATCAAGGAACGTCCCCCAAAGTTCGCAATTGCAACGGCGGAAAAGAAAGATCTGTTATTAAGATTGCCGTTTATTGGAGACGCAACAAGCGAACTAGTAAGAAGGCGCTTGAGGATAGCGGTTATGAATGCCTTCTTGGCTGCGAAATTGCGGGTTATCTTCACAAGCTTGCTGGGTTCTCTCTTAGCTTAGATGAATATCTAATTTTGTTTATCGAACATGCAATTAAGAAAAGGTTATTTAAATGAATAAGGGTGTTTAACAATAATGCAGAATAAATATCACAAGCATTTAATAGACCTTTTTGCGCAACATGCGTTTTGCTGGTTTTCAAAAATAGGTCATTTTAAATTTCTGCATCCTGACGCGAGAGAACTTTCTTAAGATGGAGGTGCACATTAACCAGTGATCGAAATTTACCTAACCAATACCTTCATATCGAAGGCATATTTTGCATATCAGAGAGTCAAAAGCAGCAAATAAGTCTTACTCTTTCTGAGTTAAACAACCTATTTTGTATAATATACGGTTCTGATGTCATTACATGGTCACCCGTTGGGAACCCCTGACCATCACATGAACTTTGTTTAGTTCGGAAGCCTATTTTATCGGTGTTCGCACATTTCTGATTGAATTATATATGTATAATTTTTAGTTCAGTTCGGTAGTACGGAATATACAAACATAATGTTTGCATATTTTTTATCCTTGAAATACTCCTGATAAAACCTGATGCTGAATATAGTGTCATATATTTAATACAATAATACAAACAGATGCATACATGAACACATAAATAATACCACATATGCATTTTACATATTTAAAAAACCGACAGGTGTTGAACAATTTAGAGGAAAGCCGATCATTTTGCTGACTGGGGTTATGCAGAATACAACTCTGAACTATGTCTTCACATTTGCGCGGGGTGAGCGAGCTTTGCATCAAGTCTGGCCCAATGAATATATGTCATCGCCGGCACTATTCCATTTTTCGTTCAGCGATGCAAATAGGGACCTTACTACTATGGACGCTACGATTGCGGACGACACCACTGAAGACGATACCACGGTAGACGATACGAGTCCAGACGGTACGAGTGCAGGCGATACAAGTGCAGGCGGTTCGATGACGGGCGTCGTTTACGTCTTCTTACTTATTTTTGCTAAATCTGTATATTAAAAACCGTTGATTGCACCTTAAAAATATACTGGATTGCTCCGTAATTTATATAAAAGGATATAGTGTATAACGCAGTGGTTTTATTTTCTTATTTTATCAAAGGAGCGACTTAAGTTCTTTTTAAATTTGGCTTTAAACGTGTCCGTATATATATGTATATCAGTAAGTGGGGGTACGACAGCATTTGGGGGTAACGTGATACAGAACTGTTTCGTGCTTATTAGCCTTCATCAGCTAAGCATAACCCCGGGCACATTTCTGAGTGAATAAATATATATATATATATAGAATTCACACTACTTGTAGTGCTACTTGTTTGTAGAATGGACATTTCCGTGGTCATTCTGCGGCAGTTGATTGTCTTCGACGAAAACGTTCATCGAACTCTAGAGTCTGACCCTTAAAAAGTCATGTCCCATCCACCTACTTCCATGTCATGCACCTAATAATTTCCGCGATTATTTCCTTGATTATTATCTGGAGGTCATATACTAGAAACCGCATAGATAATGTTGGGGGCCTACTGAAGAGCCGAACCCCTCGTTGCTGTATCATACAGTAGCAGAAACATCGGCGAAACACGTGTCTGGGCTTTTAACTAGTCTATGCGGGAGTATGGTAGATCATCTTTGTCATATATATATATATATGTATATATATATATATACATAAATATAGTAGTGACCAATGACAATGCATCACTTATTATGAAAGTTGTCTGGACAGTTTAGCGTATATTTGAAAACACTTTTGTGATAAACTGCAATCATTCAATTCTTTAAAAGCTTTTTCGCTAGGAAAATAGGCGTTTAATTTAGGTATATTAAGAGTAATGGCCATAAGATTTGGGCAAATTGGGAGAAGTATTATATGAAAGGCATGTCCTTTACTATAACAAAAGAGAGAACGGAGCTTCACTTTAATGTTGATAAAACTAGGAAGGAACATCAAATAAGTAAAATTGGTATAGAAAACATCCCTTCCAGAAATGGAAAAGTTTTTTTTCAAAATTGTTCAGATTGAAGTGAAGCCAAGTTAAAGATACCAAATTGGCTTGGAGTAACATTGACGGTTTGCATTTAAAAAAATTAGATTTAGCTATTCTGTGAAAATATTTTGCACAAAATGCAACATAAGAGGAGTATTTGTTTGAATGCACCAACGAATCTCAAATTTCCTTGACCAAAAACCAAATTTCTAATATGTTCTTGATAATCGAAGACAATGAAGCCGAAACTGGATGTACGTCGTGAAGAAGTATAGATTTTTGTATACATTACTTTGCCTTTTTGCTTTATTTAGAAACGAAACAGACGAAAGAATAATAAGTAGTTCGAAACGTGGCAGTGTATATGGCCAGTTTTTTTAATTTGCCACTTTATAGCTAAAAATGTAATTACTCTGCTCATGTGGAAGGTTATACATTATAAAGAGAAAATACAGTTTCTCATGGCCAGTAAAATTGAATCATTTATCTCCAGGAACCTTAAAGAAATCCTCAAAAGTATCAAATTTAATTGTGACATTACGTTGTGAAAATTTAATATGCGCAGAAGTTTGTCAGCCGATGTCTAATCAAAGCAATTTGTAAGAGGTAACATTTATGGAAAGTTGTTTAATCAATCTTAGGAATAGTAGTTTTACAACTCCAGTGCGGATAAGTGAACCCTCGACAATGTGTTTTGCTCTTATAAGGCGTTTTTTGCATATCAAAAACTTTGCTATATTAATTAAAACTAATATCGGAAAACACTTCATTTCGGTAAATGCTATTTAGAGCTTTGTTATTGAGAAGATTATAGTGTAAACGTCAAAGAAATGCAGAATATATGAATTTATCAAAGAAGACATTAAAAACAAGGAAAAATATGACAATATTTTGTTGATTATATTCAATAAATACTTATCCAGTAAGATTACAGTTAACAAAATGTCTTGACTAAAGAAAAGTTATTTCTATATATAGAAAGTGGTTGCTTCAAGTTTTCAATTTAACACAATATATTTATAAATTTTCCTAATTTATAGCTCTTTTTACGTCTCCAAAATCACGGAATTATCGAGAAAATTTTATTTTTGTTGCAAACACTTAGTAATTCCGTTAGTTCTTTTAAGTACCTAACAGGCCTGATGCAGTTTATTATTATTTCTAAATCAGCCTTAATACATTCACATCGGTATTCGAGTAATGATCAAACTTCTACAAAGTACTGAACATTGCACGGTCTGTGGCGACTACTTCACATGTGTTGAACTACATTCAGCAGGGAGAGGTTAAGGTCACCTAAAATCAAGACGTCAGGCAGATCACTTTAACTGTCTAGCTGCTCTAGCCCCTTTTTCAAACAAATTCAAACTCAGATTAAATGAAACCTTTGCTAACCAGACATGGCTCCCTGTACACCAGCCTCATTTACCTAGCGCATCTCGCCCTTAGCAGGGACACATTCATCAGTCCATAGAAAATGACGCAAAATTGGTCATTCTTTTGTTTGGAAACCACTTGAACATCCAAATGCTGTTTAATTTTAGGAACTCGTAGCTAGTGAATTCTTGATCGGATTGTCTAGTATTATATTTTGAGTGACCTTTTTTTCCTTGGATGTTAAACCGCAAAATGTGAATATTGGCAGATAGGATTACTGGCAAAGACAAGAGAGACTGGAATGTCTGGCTTATTAGCCGTTGTTTGCCTGTCACACCCGGACCCAAATGGCGTCCCACTTGATCCCCGAAGTCACTACCTCTTTTATCCGAGTCAAACGTTCAAACAATTGAGCCGAGAGCTCTTTTTCTTTTAAGGCTAGGTCGAGGGATATTAATACATATTGGTAAGCGTTTACCAAACCCCCATCTAAAATTATCTGTCCCGCTCTGTCTGGAGTCCAAACAGATGCTCTGAAAGTTGAAGCAGCTATTATTGTAGGCTCGAAGTTTTACTGTCCAAAACAAGAAAGACTGCTTGTGGCGAATACGTCAGAAGTGGCCATTGCAATTTCCCTTTCGTTTGACCAGTAATACCATCTGCCGGCGCAACCAGCTGGTACGGCTGCCAGTGCCTCCGTAGAGATTCCAGGCAGAGCACGACTGATGTGTTTTCCTTTAGCAACCGGGTAAAAGATCGTCACTGATCATTTGAACATTACCAATAGAGGAGAATATACGAGTTTAAAGCAACAGTTCAGACGAAGAAGAAGGTGCGATCACTGGAACAAGGACTTTATTTTCCTGACGTTTCGGATTTGCTCGGGAATCCTTAATCAAAGTGATGATAATACAGTCATGGTCTTGCGCAGATAGGGTGGAGACATGCACAGGCTGCACGGTATTTATAGATCATAGTGGTCATCCACGTGTGTGTGATAATTGCTCACTTCTGAAGCCACCGCTTGGGTCTTAAATAGTGCGGTGATGGCTTAACCCTTCGCGATCGACTCACTAATTGCCACAGTTTGTTTTTCAGCGTTGGATGCGGGCTTGATAATTGCAGGGCAATTATGCTGGCTGTCGTCGGAGTTGATGCTGCGCGCAGTCCTTCCCACGTAACTCATTCCATTGCTCAGGAAATGTCTCAGTACACCGTATGTGAATGCTAATTGGTTGCGTTTGTTGATAGACTGGGGGCCGGAGAACCATGACTCCAGCATCTCGCGGTTCACGCGGTTGTCCCCTCTTGAGAGGATTTCGGTTTTGTCAAAATAAAAAATATGGCCAGGTCCCGTCGATTGAGCTGCAACCTGGGAGTTGGCGTCTTTCTTTCTCACCGCCGCTGCAAGCTCAGCCGTTCACGTTGGGAGTAATCTCCCGATTTCTCCGACGTAGTTGTTTGTTCCACAACTGCACCAGATCCGGTAAACGACTCCAGCCATTTCCTGCCGTGGCAATGGGTCTTTCGGTCTTATGACCCGGCGCCTGATGGTTGCTTCTGGCCTGTGCGCAACTCCAATTGCAAGCGGCGTGAGTAGACTGCTGACCGCTACCGATACATTCCTCACGTACGTAAGAGCTCGCCAAACTTTTGGGTCAGGTGGATGTGGCTTCTTATCTCGTTTACGTATGCCTTGGTTGACAAAGTTGCGCGGCTATCCATTCGCTCTCATAACCCGTCGAAGATGTTGTAATTCAGCAACTTTGCGTACCACTTCGCTGCAATGCGTTTCAACACGCCGGTAGAGCGCCCGTACGCAGCTGCGTTTGTGACCAATTGGGTGGTTACTGTTGTAGTTTAAGACTTGCATAGTGTTGGTTGCTTTCCTGAACACTTTAGTTTTTAAGGCCACCACAATCTTTGCGGCAAACGAGGACATCCAGGAAGGCCAGCTGGTTATTTTCTTCTTCATCCATCGTAAATTAAATGTCCGAGAAGACGGCATTTAGACGTTCTTTGAATGTCAGCACCTGATCCCGCTCAATAGCGACGAAGGTTTCGTCTACATACCGAACCCAGAACTTCGGTCTGTGGTGTCGGCAAACCACCGATTCCAACCGCTGCAGCACCGCCTCTGCTATGAGTCCGGAAATCAGCGAACCCATAGGTTTACCCTTCACCTGCTCGTAGATAGTTCCGTTGAAGGTAAAGTACGTCTTGTGTAAGAACTTTAGGAGATGAAGGACTTGGGCGTGCCAGAGGCGATTTTCCATTTCATCGTATTTCTATCGTCGGAGTAGTTGGATAGTCTTGATGGCCAGGTCATGTCGAATAGAAGTAAAAAGGGAGTTGGCATCAAAGGAAACCATGATATCGTTTGACTGGAGGCTCACCCCTTTAAGTTTTTCCAAGAATTGTGTTGACGATCTTACAGTTGTGTCTGAATCAGCGGTCAAAAATTTCAGCCGTCGGAACAGCCACTTTGCCAGTCCGTAAGTTGAAGTTCCTTTTACAGATACGATAGGGCGGAGGGGTGCGCCTCTCTCACTTAGAACTTGTAATCAATGAGTTTATATACGCAAAAAACAGATGCTGTAATCGCTGTACTTCAACCAAAATGTTGCTCAGGCTTCCGAATGTATACATAGACTAGCATCATAAGCGCACAACATATATCATAATTATCTGCGTACATTTACGTCACAGAAGTTCCACACAAGCATGGTCTTTGTGGTTATCGCATGAGGCCTGTACGGCTTTGTATAGCTTTATGCACATTATAATAGTATACAAAGAAATTGGCATCATTTTGTCTAATTGTCAATTAAAATATTTTGTGTTTGCATTACCTAAAGGCATATACGTTAGGGTATAGAGAGACTAACCCCGAAGAACTGGGTACAGTGCCAACTGTTTTTGATATGTGTTCTGCCACGTTCTTCCATGTTCTTTAAATGATCATTTTTCCGTATAATTTCTAAAAGGTCTGCTATCAACGGCTTGGACTTCATTATAAAGAACTCTTTCTCATCATATGCGCCTATAGAAATAGTTAATTACATTTCAGCAATCTCTTCACAAACAGAATCAATTGCGTAATTGGTTGTTTCTTGAAATAGAAGTTTGCAAAGCAAACTTGGTATGCCAATGACAAATGAAGCAAATTAAAGTATAAACTTACGAATGCTTCATAATTTTAGCACTTAAGAAGAAGAATATGTGATCACTGGATTATGGCGTTTATTAGTTTGACTTTTCCGGATTACTATTGGAACCTTCCTAGGAGACCGTGTGTTAATTCTGCTAGTCACTAGCTTATGATGACGGTATTTTCTGGAATTTAATAGCAATGCCAGGCTAAGTCTAAAGAAATAATAACTTTTTAACGTGAAGAAGCATGCAGTTTTGAAATATCCTCCTGCGCGTGCATATACTTTTTTCTATACCAATTGATCACATCAATTCCACAGAAGCGGGCGCATTGCATTTGTCCCCTAACGTAGTAGATGTTAGAGACATATTGACCATAGAAGCATGTTATACCTCAAGTTTGACGTATCTCTAGAACCTTGCATTACCGAGGAAGCGGACGTTTTACATAATCTGCAAAAAACGTTCAGATAAAATAGCTAAGCTGGCTAGCATGAAATAACTTTCTTTAGCGGTAAATTCAATAGGGATCCCAAATACTCCATACCTGAACGGCCAAAAATAACCACCATGCTGATCCAGGCTTTGTAATGACCGCGAGAAATTATGCTATGCGGTCGAATACTAGCATTGCGGAGGGCTTAAATGCTCATATCAGTGACTGGACCTCCATTTCCGTCAATTGATGTGAAATAGCATTCTGTTAACAGCTGCAGTGTGCAATTTTCAATCTTCTGAGTACATTTGTACGGACAAGCTGATAAGCTAATTAAAACTTTGATTTTATCAGAATTTCTATGATTAAAAAGAATCCACGATGAAATTCGGAGCGACAAGCGGATACATTTCACGTCCCAACGAGCAAATTTCGTTCTTCTTAATTACTTCTTGCAACTCTCATGTACGCTTGCAATAATGACAATTTATGTGTGCTCGATGCATTCAACTCGGCCCGTATTAGATGCATACCCGTTTATTTTGCTGGTTTTATCAATATCTCTGATGGAGAATCAGCGACCGTCTGCAAAACGTTAGGTGAATGAAAGTATTTTCCTAGCGAACACATCGTTCTCTCAATGACTTGGCCGTTTTCTCGTGGAAATACACCCTTTTCTGTTTGCCTGTTGAACCGCAATATCTTCGCCCAAATATTCAGCAATAGCAATTCTGGTCAAGGACGCATGATTTTTTCTTTTGACTGTACATCCACATTGTTCGACGATATCGATTAAGCTTGGAAAGGCTCAAAGCGTTTGAAAAATACCCAATTGGATTTCCTATTACTGTCTTATCGTGCACAGCATACGATAAACAAATTGTGATGGTCTACTTCATCCGGTAACATATCAATTCACAAAAGAGGTCTAGATGTGGACGAGAGCCCTCATTAATAGGACACTTGAATCCCACCTCAGTCAAAAGTAGCAGAGAAAACAGGTTTTATTTTTTATCCCCAGAGATCAGTGGCGCTTCGGAAAAAAATTAATGGAGTGTTTCGTGGTTAATGCCAAAGTACTTAACCGTTAAATTATATAGAGCACGCGGAACAACGATCCCTCCCTCATTTTGCGAAATGTCCGGACTCAACAAACCCTCATAAGCTGATTACTACCAACCCGATGCCCCCTCCCTCATTTCCATGACGAATTTGGGTTTTGTAATGACATAATTATCATCATGTTAATTTGTTCCCCCCCCCCAATATAACTGTAACGGTCCGAACGGAGAATTGATCGAAAGCGATGCATGCTTGACAAATAATCTTCTGAATTATCTGATGGGAGCATTCGCAAAATTAAACTTGTTGAAATTTAGAGTTCCAAAGTAAATGTAAGGCCTGATGAGAATTTACTGAATTGTACACTCACCAAATGTTATTCTCAATTAATAAAAATTAGTTTACCCATGTGGACTGGAAATGATTTATGTATTTAGAACGTTAATTATTCTATTTTTTCGGTGCACTGCAGAAAGTTCGTTGATGACATACATGCTGATAATGTAAGCACTAACCAAAGCTTACTCTGCTTGTGCGTGCAATGCGTGGAATATATTTTCACGCACTTCCGTGTACTGATAGTATTTTTGGCCTTCTACCCTTTCTATTGGTTGATTAAATCAGTCTCCATTGAGAATGAAAATTCAGATTGCATTAATAAAAAAGCAAAACGCATTGCTCATGAAGCAAATCATCACACAAGTTTTGATAAATGACAAATTGACATCTACTTATGTTCCATAGAAAGAACAAACAGAAAACCGACGAGACATCAGTAAAAGCGTTGTTCGAGTTTGGCACTTCAAATTTATTCCTGTATAAGGGATTGACTCTCGGACTATGTAATTGTCACCATCTATGCTGATGAAATGTTGGCATTTGCTTGAATTAGCTAGAACCATTCCAAAGCAAAATAATATTTAATGATATAACAGAGGTAAGACAAAATATCATGCATAATATGAGCAGTATCACAGTGCACGCATTTAAAAATGACAAACAGCAACAATCTTGAATTGTCGATGGACGCATTTCATGAGAATTTTTTTCTTAATAAAAGGTGGCCATATCCGAATAAGCTTAGTTTGTGGTGCAATTTGTTGCAGAGAGTGGCAAAATGTACATGACTGGTCACCGCGTACTCAGACAAAGTGCTGAGTAAACTTTAATTCATTGAGAGCAAAAACGTAAGCTGTTGCGCCGAATGTAGGAAAGATTGTTGGATTTTGGTCCTATAACCTATTGAAATGCTGCCCTATGTAAAAATATGACAAACTGCTCTGCTGATCAAAAACGTTGTATAAGGTAGCAACGACTTAGAATGCATGCTTTACACTCAAGAGTTGTTTCATGCGTAATATGTTAGCTATAGAGCTGTGTCTCAGACTAACAGTGTAAGTTAAAGACACCATATTGGAACAGATTGGTAAGTTGTGCACAGTTAAAGGACTCTTCAAGCTTTTATAGTGGGCATATTATATTGTGCTCGGGTTGTGCCCCACATTGTATGACCGCACGAGTATGGGGGCTGAATGCATATGTGTCCAAAGGACACCTTACTGTTTCTTTTTTGCATACTTCTAAAGGGTCATTAATAACACAGTTTTACTCAGAAGAGAGCTTTTCCAATTTTGGAGAGGTTTATTTGTGTACTGCTTGTCAAGATTTTAAAAATAATGTGGTTACCATAAAAAAGTTAGGATACTTTACAAATGTCTATGTATTGCTGTGTCTTTTTCTCATGTAGGGGTGCGTTAAATTAAATACACTTCGCAATAATCCTTTTGAATTATTTGAGGGAAAATTTTACCACTTTGCAACACGTCCTGTTGTGCATTCTCCTAGGTTGATTTTCATTAAGCCACATCATAATCACAATCATTGGTCTATTCTAATATCTTAATGGGTTTTCTCAACGTAACTTTTATTCATCCCTGCATTTAAATCTACAGCACCAGACATTTTCTGTGAATAAAGTGGCTGATACTGCCAAAAGAACTCCTTGCTAAACGAAATAAGGAGAGGAAGGTATACTCATCTTAGGAGCTTGTTTGAGTATGCATAGTTAATAGCAAGGGCTAAATGTCCAAAACAGAGTGCACATGATAATACCAGCGTTAAAATACCAACCAGATCTACGATATACCTACTGCTGTAAGACCTTTTTGGCATCGGAAGATATGGTATAAAAATTTAAATTAAGAAAATGTAAATGGCCACTAAAGGTAATTTTGCTATTAATCTTTGATTGGCAGCTTCCTATACACATGATACTCGCATGGTGGATCTCTTCTCCATTCACCTCACATCAGCGTCTATTTCAAGACCCTGCTATGTAGACAAGTGGCAACATCACATTTATACACACCTCACTGCACCACATGGCAAATTAAATAACACACATTTTAATAATCTTTGGGATATCGCACATTGTCAAGCCTTAACTGACACGTAAATAGCTTATATGCTCAGTTAGCAGGCGTAAAAAACTGCTTAAATGTCAGCATACCATTTAATTTTTGACGTTTTGATGGTACAGTTAGTGGTGATGTGTCATTGACTGACAGGTGTGACTGAAACAGGTGTTGCGCAAACTTCTTTCTGATTGTCACTTATTATACCATGGTATTTAACCTTAACCTCGAACTTGTAGTTTTGCGAGCATTCTTCACATTTTCTATCCATCTTAAGTGAAATTTCGGAAAACATATAGTAGCAGCTCTTCGGCATTAGTGGTTGTTACCATTGTAGTCTGAAGGGCTCATCATTCCGATGCAAAAAATGCATAAGTCTTGGATCATACAATTTGTGAATCAGATATAGTTGTCTCTGTCGCTGCTGATGTTGCAATCGGGATTTAAAGTTTCGTTTTGTGTGCATAAAAAATAACATACGTAGGTCTGCTCCGCTGATTTAAACGCAGTATACCTTATTGCCATCGGCAGACCAGCTTTTTAATAAGGTGCTTTGTGACTGACTGTCGAAGGAATTTTCTGTTAAAAAGGGCACTTTTGTACTAAAACGTTGTCATTGCTTTGCATTGGCCTTGTCGATCAACATATACATAAACATGCATACACATACTCCCGCCTGTGTACGGTTGCCCGCGAATTACAATTTTAAAGACAATTTGCTCAATCAGATTTTAAATTTTGGTCGATTACTCAATTTCCTACAAATTGTACTCTACTGGTCTTATCCCTCAATACTGTGTTTCGATACTGCGAGTCACATATTTGTCATATTTATAAGGTAGCAAACACATTGCTATCATAAGACTATTTGTAAGGATGTGCACTGGGTGCATAGTATACACGCAACATTTATAGAAAGGCAGAAACGCCAAATAATATGTCAACAGATATAAACGACTTTCAGGATAATTTTAATATCGAAATGTGCCCTTTCATGACATAGAAAATCTGACAAAATTATTTTTGTCCTGTAATCAAATATAGAAGAGGACATTTTGTGAGACGTTTTCGTCAAATGAAGTTCAATTTATGGGCGCATTGCAATTCCAAGAGAAAAAAAGGTATCATACATGTATATAAAGCTGTTTGCAGCTATTCATAATCTAGCAGCTTCAACGGCTGACGTCCTGGCATGATTCTAATATTTTGCGATTAAGCTAAAGCCCAACTTCCTTTAAATGTACGTATATTTGTTGCAATCGTCAATTAATCTCAAACGTCTTCGAAAATTCAAATGGGCGTGGTGCACGCCGTGAACAATTATGCATGCAGAATTTTGTTAATGCTTATGGTTAATCATTTTAAACAAAAACTGCCTTTTGAGGATTTTGGTAAGCACGTATAATATAATTCATAGTAATCGTCAATAAAATGAAGCCATTGACAACCTTCTAGTGTTCATCACAATTTATAGAATAAACCGAACATTCTCCTTATTCAAATGACAAATAATTAAAGCATATGTTGTCGAGCTTAATTTTCGTTAATGAGCAAAATAGTTATAACAATTAAATTTGAATTTTTTGGTTACCGAGCAGCATCTCCTAAGGTGACCTGTGGAACTACAGTACTGCTGTGACTTTCATATCGACAAAGCAAGCGCAAGTTTGGTTGCCTTATTCCAACGTAAATCAAGCAATGTAAAAATCGAAAAAAGCAATTAGCAATTCTGGTATAACCAGAAATTTAGAGCTGTTCGGCAACAGCCATACATAAAATTGCCCGTAATATGGATGCATTCGGAGTATATTGCAAAGCAATTATTTTCCGTTGTAAATATATTAGTGCTATTAATTAACTCTGTAGTTTGCAAGGGGAATTTCATTCATAAACACAAAGTTTATATCCTACGCGCAATTTTTAATCATTAGGAATGGCTTTTTTATGAAAACAGTTGGAACTTCTAAACAAATTAATTATTATTTATTAATAGAATGAGCCTTACTTTATTTTTTTTAACACGTTTGGACCGTAAGTTTAGCTGTGCTCGCGAAATACATATTTCTTTGTTAAAATCATTGGATCTAATGAGTTGGCCAATCTGCTATGTGATCTGGCTTTTTCCTCTATATGTTGATTTTTCCGTAGATCCAAACCAGATGCCACTACGTTATAAAATCAAATGGCCTGAACGAACGTCCCAAAATCTAAAGTTAAGTCCAAAAATAAGTTTGCTTAAAACGAAATACAATGCACGCATAGTTTAACTTAGTGAAGCTTATTAATTGTTAGTCACTGGATAATAATTCGTACTATGTGATACATCAAACAAGTATGGTTTAATAAGTTAGACCCTGCTTGAATCTCCAGTTGCTTGAAATGGCTTGACGCATTTTACACATATCTTTAAGTTTAGAAATTAATCAAAATTCAGTTGAGCGCTCAATGGGCAAATATAATGTAAGTTAAAACATATTTTGTTCTGTAAATTCTGTTTTCATTATGTGCAGATTCCAGTACTGGCCTTTTTTTAAAGCTGTCAGTCAAATGATAATAAAATGACTGGCTTCATGATGAAATGGATTGAGCAAATTAAGGTGAATGGAGATTAAATGCACCATATGGCACTTATTTCATTCTTCAGTCTACGGCTTATTTGAAAATTAGTAATATGCACATCAATGTCTAGAAGTGGAGAAGTCGAGCGTCGTAATAAAGAGGACAATTCGTGTTGCTAATGATAGTCAGAACTTCCACAGATATTGTCTTGATTGGTTCGCAAAACTGAAATCGGTAAATAAGTAACCTAGGCTTACTTGGAGTAGTCTAAATTTGAGATTCATTAGCAAAAATAATGATAATCTATGATATTTGGATTATGTTTCATTAAATAATTGCAAAAATACAAGCGGACCTTAAGTGACAAATTGTAAACTGTGCCTCAAAAATTAGAAAAAGCCCAAGTGGGCTCTTAAGCAAATCCTTTCTTGGTGACAGACATGATTGCAGATGCTTAAACGCACGGTTCGAATAGGCAGAAAATAAGTTTTTATCTGAAGCCGAATATAGTAGCTTTGGCCCCGATTTTTTTCTGTCATGACCATTTGTTGATAAGAATTTTTCGCACATTGTAGGGGACCGGCAAATTTATATGGCGGCTAACAAAACAGTCGGTCGACATCAAAGCTTCTTTAATCTGCCTTGATGTGTGGTCGTCACCTCGGCCCACAATTTTGACGGCGTCAAAATGGAAGACGTGCCCGACCTTTGCAGCATAAGTGGCTACCTCCAACTTTGTGTCTTGCCTGTCTACCGCCCACTGATGCTCGTGCATTCGCGTTTGAAGTTGCCGGCCGGTTTCTCCAACAAATCCCACAACTACACTGAAGTCGATAGACAACGCCCGATTTTTCTTGTTTCGGTTTAGGGTTGGACGTTCGCGTCTGCTGCCAACCAGATGGCAAAATGACGACTTCTGTCTATCTTAAACCAACAAACACGTCACAGATATACCGTCACAATAGCAGCCACCCATTGCAACGCAAGCAAAGTTGCATACACACGCTACACCGTCTATTCCGAGAGGCGCGAGGGATCTAGCCAGAGTTTCAGATACCACTTTCATGGACGAAATGCTCCGCCAGAACTTCGGTGGGCAACGCTCCTCGGTTCGTGGTTTTGCTGTCATACGACTCCGTTCAGTGAACGCTCCCAGAGCACCTTTGCTTCATCTCGTTTGGCGGCCAGCGTGCTGCAGTGGGTTTCGATTCAGCGGTATAGCGTGCGTATGCAACTTCGATTGTGTTGCAATGGGTAGTTTCTATTGTAACTCAATATCTGTGAAGTGTTAATTGGTTTACGGTCGACTGAAGTCGCCATTTTGCCGTCCGGTTGGCAATGCATTAAATGAAGTGCTTGAGGTACATTTTACAGGGTACAAAAGTGGCTACATAGAGAGGAGTAGGTGTGCTGGCTAGAATGATCTATTTATTCATTGTACCTTCTGTATGTTTTGCTATGAGGAACAGTGAACGCACTTAAAATGCTGCTGGACTTCAGCGATGTCGGTAATCAATATAGTGCCGTGTAGCCTCAACTGTGATGCCTGGTTTGTGAATATAGAAGAGGGCATTTCCCGCTTTAAATGATCAGCACGTTACTTGCTTGTTTTGCGTATTTTAAGCAGTCATCGAGACATCATGCATGCACACATTTTAGAACATATATTAAACCTTAACTCGCAATTATTGCTTAAAAACAAGTTATTAGTTGTTAATATCGACGTCAAGACATCTACTTTGTTCACCTGATATAAGTAATGTAGAGGTAGAGCATGATGTCAGCCAATTACTCGCACAAATCAATCAGTTCGTCGTGTTGCACACTATTTATTGAATCAAGCATATACTGTTTGCCATCAGATGCCAGTCAAAATCACAAACTTAAATTAAAAGGTACATATATGGACTTCATTTTTCTCGGCATTAAAGGGGGTTCGAGTGGTCACATAACATTAAAAAATGCTACAATATATCGGTCTATTTAATATGGAGGATCATAAGCACAACCAGCTTCATTTTTGCAATGTGGTTTTCCATTCAAAAATGTGCAATGGGTATTTAATATCAAATTATACACGTATTTTGCATCCACAACACATATGTATGACAGTGTCTCTGCTATAACCTCCAATTGTGTATAGAACAGAATCAACCAGCATAAACCAGAGGTCGTATCTTTTTCTTTCTCTGATAATGGGACGTAATTAATGCATATTCGGATGTAAATATCATTTCAATGTTATTCCCTTTTCTTCATTGGCTACTGCAAAAATTCAAACAGAGGAGATACACAGGCACAAATAGAGTCTTATTTGAAACCACCGTAATGTTTTTCATCTACAGGAAATCGGTGATGAGGGAACCAACATGCAAATTTAAAGTGATTGGCTGTTACTCTAAGCTTTTTACATTGGCTTACGATTTGCACCTTCCATAAATAAATATGGCTGCAGCAGAGAATCGAAGACAACGCAAGAGTGATTGAAGATTCGGAAAGTACCTTAACACTTTAGTTAGTCTAAACTATTGCCTGCTTTGTGTCTTTACCGGAAAAGCAACCGTTTTTAATTAATAAACGATTACTGAGCATAGGATTATCACTTTATTTAATATGTAGGAATTTTAAATCATGGAAGTTTTGTCGGGATGCAGTAGTAAAAAAAAACCATAATAGCAAAATCCGCATTTAACCAATCAATAAACGTTCTACAAGTTAGATAGAATGATCTGCCATGAACTTACGAAAGCATCATGCTCAAGTTTCTTCTTTTAGCTCTACATTTTTTCAAACACATCGATATGCTAATAGCATAATTGTTTTAATAGTCTTGGCTATCGCATAATTGAACGTTTTGACACTATACGATTTACAGATGAACAAGAGGTTTTTTCTGCTTTGGCAAACGTCCGCCAACATTCTCACACATATCACGTAAACCTGTTTGTCAAACCATGGTCTGCGTCATACATCATCGGCATAATTTCCTTTTTAAGAAGCAACATGCATTATAACCCCTTCGTTCCGAGCCAATAATTTATTCACTACGATCATATGCGCACAGGGCATACGAGTTTGGAGTAAAAAAAAACATTAAGCAATATTGGAATAACGAATATATCAAAACATTCGAAGAATGTGGTGTAAAGCTACCACAATTATCCGTCTTTTTTGGAACATATACCTCTCTATCGATGTTCGTCTGTCTGCTCACTTATATACTATTGTCTCTTTTTAAGCAACACAACGAGATAAGAAATGGATCGCATTTGACTGTTGGATGCATTCTGCTTTACGAATATTGTCTCAATCGAATTGATGACGCAAGATCAGAAAGACATCATCGTTCAGTACCACAATTTAAAGCAAAACACGGTCTACCCTCCGGCTTTAAACATGCAAACAATCATGATTTCATTAACTTTATTAGGCATTTTGCTTTTGGAGCCGTCATCATGTCAAATCTTTCAAGGCAAGCTTATCTGCTATTGATATTTAGTTTATTTAGACGCCCAACTCTATAAGACTTATTCTTGTGCACACATGGAAGAGGCAAGTTTATTTACAACACGCATTTTGTCAGCGACAAAATAGTATTCTTTGTACAATAAAGCAAAGCAAACTCTGTGGAAACCATCTGAATTGGTCTGTTCTAATGAAATCAAAGATTCCTGTTTTTTTCCAAAGTAAACTGTTACATGTCTGATATGACAGGTTATTTAAACTTGATGGATACCTTTGAAACATTTTGCGGAAATTTAGGCTGCCAACAGTCTACGTTGTTTGATTGTGATGCCGGGTTGTGGACTCAAACCATTTTCAGTGCCTTGAGTGTAATGCTGTTCACTGAAGGTGGACAACACCTTCTTTCACAAGAGAGTGACCCTTATTGCGAAGTTAAACAGCATTGCGACCCTCAGTTTTGACGATATCCATAAGAGGTTTTAACAAATTGAAGCAACAAATTTGGTACATACATGATACATAAATATATTGAAAACTGCCCATATGCCGGTATAAGACACGTATATAGAATGTAATGGTTAAAAGAGAAACTCCATGTTCCTCATTTACCATGTTATGCGTCGACGAGACGAATTTCAATTAAAATTTGAGTCGGAACAAATATTACATTTTTTCACGCAAGATGCGTAGAATAGACACTTCATTAAAAACCACCGAAGTCTGAACTTATATGCCTTCCTTAAGGTGTGGGATGTGAATCTAAAGAAGCTCGCACAAAAGTGGGTGCATAGGTGCAAATTTGAGCACCCTTCATACAGCATCGTGGAATATCGCGGCACAGGTCAAAACATCGAAAAAACTAGTGGCAGCGAACAAACCAGCGTCTTTCAAGTGCTAGACTTATGGTACAATGAGAAGGAAAAGTACAATTACGTCAAAATTATTGATCAGGAATTTGCGGACACTATACACAGGTAGACGGACCCTGGCATTTTTAGACGAATTAAAAGAGTGTATATACATCAATACAGTTTCTAATCAGGCTTAAGGAGCCGTGTCATGACAAAAAATGTTAGGAACAGCACACAAGTTATAAGAAAATGATATTCTTAAATCATTTTCATGACAAAGTATTTTGATTATTACAGAAAACCTACAACGTTATAATTTTCGATGTATTTAGTTACATTACATTACTAATGGCCATATTAATTGCTAATTCCTTGAAGATAAAATTGGTAGCACTTCTAGTTATAACGATATGATCTTTAATTCTGCAATTCGTGAGACAGGAGCATATACTTACTTATATTTTGTATTATTTTAGCAGACATTATTTCAGTATTGGGGTTTACGATCACCTTCTTACATTATTTTTTTTTCCTATCCACGACAGATTAGCTGGCATGACTCAAACAGAATAGACTGCGGAATAACGAATTGCAAAGACCTGTTTCCAAATTATGACGATAGCTTTATGGCCTGTCAGTACAAAAATGCATACGCCTATGATTTGAAAATAAACCCTAAACGTTACTGCTGAGAATGGCAGCGCCAATATTTTCAAAAACGCATGAAAATACGCTGCATTCCTTACTGTTGAGCAATGCAATGCTAAAATTCCCAGACTTTTTTACCAGCATGCTCGTGTAATCAACCTCCGTTGTTTGCTCAGCTTCCACGTAAATGTACAAATACCATCTGTTGTTTACTCCGTCGTTTTTTTCTATATTCGTTAACCAGAACCTAATTGAAAAATGTTTGTATTTATTGGCATGCCCAGTTACTTATCGCAAGTAATCCTCTGGATGCAAAAAGCAAAAAAATATTCACATAAGTATGAACATGTATCTGTATTCTGATTCTGACAAAAACTTCTGCTCAATGAAGGTAACTCAGCAACGTTATAAACCTCTTGACTCATAAATAAAGTTATTTTTCGTTGCAGGGGCAATTACATCGGTAAGTGGCCGTATGCCCCACTAACGGTAACGCGAGCATGTCAAGAACCATGTTCGACTACCGCGGCTCCTAGACCACATTTAACGCCAGCACCTGAAGGACCTCATTTGACAACATCGCCCTCAGAAAGTCATTTGGGAACATCAGATACGCAATTACGTACAATATGGGATTGAATAGGATATTATCTTCAACAGCTACAAAAGAAGCTACACATCATGTGAATTGCTCAATAATGACAAAAAATCTTGTCCATTGGTGATGTGCATGTTCTTAAGTTTTCTCAAATATTGGCGGTAGTGATTTTTGAAAGTAACTTAAGTTGGTTTGACGCGTTACTCAAAGTAACTTAACTGGGGAAAAGATTTAATGATGACGTATTTTGAGACAAAACAGGAGACACAGGACCAAACTTAAGGACAAATATCCCTTAGCGCATTGCGCAGTGCAATAAGTATAAATTGGTTTGCAATGAGCATACAATACTTATAAATAAGTGTCAAACTCGCTAATTAAGAAGATGAAAATATGAAGCCAGCGCGCCAAGATGAATGCGACACAGACTCTACTTAGCAATTTCGCAAGACCTTAACCGATATGAGCATATCGTTGACAAAATTGTAAGGCTTTATCCATTCACTTATATTCCTTGTTGGGATTGCGAACATGTATCAATAAGATTAAACTTAAAGGCAGGAAGTTCGTTAGCAGTCCGATAATATAACATTTTCCAGTATCATCGTCTGCGATTCCCATTGTTGCTAGAATGCACAATTTCTCATCAATACTATCTGTTTGTAGCCATGAACGGCAGAAAAAACCACCAGTAGAAAAAATTGTGTTTACTGGAACAAAAGTGTGAAATTCCTGACGTCTTGCGCATGACTCAGACTATGTTTCCATAAACTTTGATTAAGGATTCCCGTCGAAATGTAAAAAGTCAGGAAAGTAAAAGTCTTGCTCCAGTGGTCGCATCTTCTTCTTCTGAAGAGCTTTCTTGAACTCACAAATGCACTTTTATTGACAGTTAAACATTTGCTTCGCAAGCGTATAACCAAGGAATATGTGTTAAAATTACAAACAGGGAATAACGCCAATTACTCAGTCATGATAAAACTCTCCCTTTTTAAAAAAATACAATTGACTATAGAAAGGAATGTGACGTCAAAAGAATTGCTGACATTCATGGGTCCTTCTAAAACTTAATTCAATTAAAAAATGCGTGGGCTACGCTGCCATGTTGCATGCTCGACCGAGATGTTTGTAGGTCAGTATATTGAGGGAAGTAGGCAATGTCTTTGAAGAACCTATCGAAAACACTATGCATGAAATATTCAACATAAAATATGTAACTATAAACAGTGAATTACATATATACCTGTACACATTTTAACGTGTGCATGTGAGTAGTCAGAATAGTCTCTTGTGTACACAATATATCCAATATAAAATGTGTTCCTGTAAAATAGTCAGAAGCATATACAAATGAAACGTTTTATCTATAGGTATTTCCGGGGCGTATACTATTCCTGCTTCCTTGTACATATGAACGGTAAGTGTTACGTAGATATTCATGCAGTTTCCGTTTAAACGCATCTATGAAGTTCGCCATTGCGACCTCCTCGGGCAGCCTGATCCAGGCACCGATGACTTGTTCTGAGAACAACTGCTTGCGGACCTCTAGATGGGATAGGGTTTCCCACAGTTTGAGGGAATTCCCACGGAGGTTGGTTAAAGTGGTGAAGGTGAAGAAGTCATCAACTTTAGGACACCCTTCCGGTTCCTCATGAGGCTGTACGTCTGTAAGAGGTCGCCGCAGACTTATTTATACTCAAGGGGGAAAACGTTCAGTGCTTCTAATCTAACTTCGTAAGATGAATATTTAAAGCACTTCACCATTTTGTTGCCCTTCGCTGAATTCTTTCCAGCATCTCGTTATGTTTGTGTGTCCATTGTCGCCATGCCTGAACGCAATACTCCAGATGTGAGCGAATAAATGTTCCATAGATTTTAGCGAATAGTTTTTTGTTTATATCGACAAAAGTTCGCTGATTGGCAAACAGAACACTGTTCGCCCGCTTGGCAGCCCTAGCACACTGTAAATATGGCTTCAGGGGTGGCACAATAGCCATACCCAGATTTTTGTGTTTATTGACGTTCGACAGGCACCTTCCATTGAGAACATAGTTGTGTGCGTCATCCATCGCGCTCACTTTCCTCGTCTTGAGTCGCAATGTTACACACTTCTCAAAGGTAAACCACATTAACCATTTTTTAGATTATGCAGCTAGGCGGTCAAGTCCTTCTTGCAGAGTTTGTTCATCATAAGCGTTTCTGGTGGGTTGCCATACCTTAATATTATCAGCAAACAAGATTCCATTACTGACCAGTCCATGCCTACAGTCGTTGACGTGTAGTCGATAAATGTTCGCGCTGATTCTGGATCCACCTTTGTGAATAGGGTATATGTCCGCAACTTTCCAATCGAATGGGAGGAGGTCTCGATCAAAGGACAACTGAAAAATGTGCGTAAGCAGTCTGGAAAGTTACGAAGCCAGCTCTTGTAGTAGCTTTGTTGGTATTTTGTCTGGACCTGGAGATTAAGCTTCATTAAGCGCAAGAAGTTCATTCTTTACATGTGAAATGGAGGTCATGCATTATTTGGGAACATGGTCGTTTATCTGATCAGGACTAAAAATATTGCATAGAAATAGGTACCAGTAATTATGGGAATCTTATCTTATCTTATTTTTACAAAAGTTGTTGTGCCTTCGTGGGCAGCCAAATCAGAACAGCATGGAAAAGCAGTTATTGGTTTAATCTGGGTGCAAGTCCGAGTGTACTTGGCTACTCATTTCTAGGATTGGAGTGTAATGTTAAAATGTCTGTATGAGAGTGATTTTGCACCAGTTCAGTATCTGATGGAATTATGAAACGAGCGAATTTGGTTTGCCTATATAAGCTTGGTGTGAATGCAGCTGCCATGGTTTTCATATCGCCTGCTTACTTATTTTTCAAATATCGCGTTTTTTGGCTTTGATGAACATTGTCATTTTGCATTTACTATGATCTATTTCTCTTCATTTTTTAACATGACATTCGAACCACTGTAATGCTTCACGCGACAAATATTTTACTTAGTTTCAAGCGGCTTTGTGCAAAATCGTAAACGAAACGTAAGTCTAAAAATTACATGCTAAACTTTATTTAGTTTCCACGGAAATACTTAGATAAATTTAAATGAAATAGA
Organism: Ligula intestinalis; assembly: GCA_036362985.1. Classification (NCBI taxonomy): domain Eukaryota; kingdom Metazoa; phylum Platyhelminthes; class Cestoda; order Diphyllobothriidea; family Diphyllobothriidae; genus Ligula; species Ligula intestinalis. Next base: position 83,579,539 of record JAYGXS010000001.1, on the reverse strand, counting down.
CCATGAACGAGCAACCTGTGAAATAATATGCATGTCTGCACGGAAAACATGTCAAACTCACCAATTGGTAGTTAGTGGAATATAGCCTTTTTCCTTCCTTACGGGTGGATATGCATTTGACAACTTCCACATCTAGGGAATTTTACCAGAGTCAAGAAAAATCTCTGGAACACGAAATATATTTGCCTACTGTTGCAGATTGCGTCAATCTACCTCCCTGCTCGCCACTCCCACCTCCGCTTCCGGTTTAAAGACAAAGTCAATAAGACCGGGGATATGGGAGAGTGTAGATGGCTGGCGCGGTAATCACTCAACACGCGCACACTTGACAGCCACCTCACTAGGTCTGCTCTCATCTGCGCGGGTGCGCCATAAAGGCCACATTTAGAGGCAGCCATTGCAGCCTGACTCTCAGTCCTCCTTCTCCTCCCATACGCGCACACAAAACACACGCGTACACAAGGTTACGTAGGGCAGCAACGTAGGGGGCCTGAGTTTTCACGTCAGTTGGTATACCATCCAAGAGACGGCGTTTAGCGTACCATGATAGATTCAAGCGCATGCCTATTTATTATATTGAGGAGAGAAACGCGTCGAGGGTCAACCTCACACTCTCCCCCCCCCGCATAGTAACCGCCTAGCTTTTCGAACACCTGCGTTGGTGCCTGAAACCCAGTGGAGCGCGAACGCAGTCCCCAAAAGGGAATTAAAACTGACGGAAAGTGCCAGCGCCTACTCAGCCGCAGGGACCGTGGTTGGCTGAGGACTGGCATTGCATGTGCATACAAACCATTGGATCTCAGAATGGTGAGAGCAGGCCTGCATGAAGCCTGGCCCAACACCACCCTGAGTGTGGTAACCAATCAGCCATCACGGCGGCCTAGGTCGGCTACACCGAACCTCCATACGGTGGATCAATCTTCCTTCCTCTGCATCTCCGTTTTTGATGACGGCGCAGCCCCTCCCGACCACGCTGCTCTAATTTGCCCTCCTCGTCATCGGGATTGAGGCCAACCCAGCGGGGCTCCTGATCCAGCAAGGGCTACCAACCAGCCAGTTCCCCCCTCCCCCAGTAATGCGACCGTCTGCCACACGTTCACGCACTGATTGCATAATCTGGCTGGCCCAATCAAACTGAAGTTTGGCTAGCTCTAAGTTTAGATTGAATGACCTACCATACAAATAAATTCTAGATCTAACCGTAACAAACTATCATCATGAACAACAGTGGTATTTACAGAAATGTTATAAAAGCAAGCAATACGACGCTTTCTTTGAGCAGTGACGAAGATCTTAGAGAAAAGGTTTTCCCTAATCTTCTTATTAAATTTTCACACGCAAAGTGGCTGTAAGAACGAGGAATTCTTGCTCATTCAAACATATTTTTCAATGCCATTAACGAGAGAGTTAACCATCTTCTTCAAGGTTAGGAAGAACTGTACAAGTCATACGACACGACTGTTGATCCTTCAGGTTTTGTTTATTATCCAGTGAAATTCCTGGTTAGTTTGCAAAGGTCTGGCGTTCCATCGTACAAATTGATTCTGAAATTTGGTGCACCGATTATTCTTATGAGAAATCTCGATGCACCATGGTCATGCAATGGCACAAGCGGCTGATGTCATACTTGATAGATGGCACAATTATTGCTGGTCGTGCAAAAGGAGAAACTGTTTTTTATCCCCTGCATTCCTATCGTACCATCAGATACTACGTTAAATTTCCGACGACCTCAATTTCCACTGAAGGTTTGCTTTGCTATGCCCATCAACAAGTCCTAAGTTTAAACCTTCAAGGTGGCTGGAATTCACCAGTAATAATTGTGTTTTTCCCACGGACTTCATCAACCATGCATAAGTCATTGTAAATATCATGATTTGAATGAATAACCTGCACTTACTTTAAGTTGATTGCACAGACTTCGGACTTTCTGATAACGGTTTTTCATCGCTATTTGTTTTCACAGTTACTCCTTCCGAGCATGCACTTATTGTACATGGAGTCAAAGAGACCTTAGAAATGCCGAGATATTCACTTTAAACTTTGTAATTTTAAGAGTTTCCCATATACAGCACACATGCAGTTAACCTTCATAAGGGACGACAATGGGCATGGGAGCCTCAAGGCGAAGCCGGGACTTATGGGACATGCCTAAGGAGTTTTTTTTTACTGCCTGACTCCCCTAACACAGTCCCATTACTGGCAACGCCACATGTTCTGCATCATAGCCATTTACAAAGAGGGAGTTCAAGGGTATTTAACTTTATTTCCCTAATAAAACGTAACTGAACTGAACATAATCACTTTAAGAGGTGCTCATATACGGTTTGCCAACTTATGAAACAACAACATGTAAGGAAGCCCAAGGCAAAGCCAGGCTTCTGCGCTTGTTAATAATATATGGCTACTGAATTAGCACAAGTACAATAAAATTGCATGTTTTTGTGTGTCGTTTGTGTTAGTGTGTAGCTAGTTAACAAAGTGATTGCTTATAAATGCACTACATAGATGTCAACCTCTTCAAGAAGAGTGTTCGAAGCAAAAAGGCTTTTCTACTGAGGAAAAATGTACATCCATTGATCCTTAACTTTGCCGAGGCGTAGATCACGTTGAACTGATCGGTGCTGTTCCGACTGACTTTATGAAATTTCGCTGTAAGACAAACATTTTTACCGCAAAATTAGCTTATTTGGACCCACTCATGTATCCCTTGTCCTAACATGTTGTCCTTCTAAACTGTGGTTGTAGAAATTGGATAGGCATTGAAGGACATTTTTAGAAGTATTAAGTGAAAATACGTAGTCTATTTCGATTCCCGCGGCTGCTGGGAGTAAGTTGTGCCGAAAGTAATTTCAAAGCTGAATTAATTTAACTCCAGACCGAAAACTTGGACCTCAGGAAAGTTGAGGTAGAAGACCTTCTAAACATCATTTATATTTTTCAGGAACTTCAAAAAACCGGCAATTTGATATTTGGGGTTTTCCACAATTCCGTAGGAGATAATACAGAGAAGGAATATCTACACAAGAAAAAACAATGAAATAAGAATGCATATAGCACTAACGAAAAATTTATTTTACTGTGCATTCTAATCACCCACCCGCAAATCCCTGTAAACAAGCTTTTCGCATTAAAACATGCTGGCAGTAGGCATTCAATAGTGAGACTAAATAAGCTACGTCCGCCATTTTACTTTTTATTTTGTTTTCAGCCACTTCGTGTAAGATCAGACACCTTCAATACATACAGAAATTTCCTTGCTCTTGTATGTTAGTTTATTAAGGCTGTAATAAATCACAAATTACGCGTTACAAGGGTAGACAATTGCAAATTAGAATGTGGATTTTAAGACCATGTTTATTCAGTCAGATGATTTATTAACAATTGTGCTACTATTGGCAAAGCTGTACTCCCTGCGTTTTCCAATTATATGATAGGCGTGTCTCACGTTTCTTAATACGCATAAGACGCCAATTTTTAAAGGTTGCTTCATTTGTGGAAGTGCAGGTTGTGCACATGTACAGATGTGCAATTTTGGCCATCGGCCTTGACATATTTTAACTCCAGAATATGTCTCCTAGTAAAGCACAACTAACCAGAGGCACCATCAAACCTTCCTGGGCATATTATTCAGGGGTTTGAATGTTCAGTGATGAGTATCTCGATAAGCTTATGTAATTATTTCGCATTAAAAGAAGAATTTCGGAATCAGACGTGAGAAGTGCATGAAAATCGTCAAACATGTTTGCGATGTATGAAAAATTGGCTAGCAACGTTATAGTTCTCGTTAAAGTTATTTTTTATAAAAAAACTTTAATTCCAAAAATGAGTTAAGTTGACATCCAACAGTGATTACAAAGAATGTGGCATGATATCGCGAACGCGCACCTTTGAAAAGCATATTCGTATCTGATAAACTCTAATATCGGCTCTCAAATAAATATCAAAACTTGAGCGGCCGAAAGGGATCATAGAGCGATATGCACATTAACGTGTGTAGGTGGGTGACACGCACCTCGGAAAAGTATCCCACCTACGTGCTGATTTGAAGGTTACGTGCACATTGTATACATTTATATGCCAAAGGATCCGGGATGGAGGTCCGAGGTCATGCGGTCCAGGTCAAACACTGTTTCACCGTCACACTCGCGACGCGATGGACAACTCATGTTAATAGCAACGAGTAATCAGTCTACCGGTTGAGGTGGAGTCGCCAAAAAGCATATCGTCTTGCCTACAACCACGCTGGCCGTGGGGTTGATGGAGGTCACGCAAGCTCGCCAGTAGGAAAACTCAGTGAGATCAAATGCAGTCGGCAACGAAGGGACAGGTCAAAGTTTGTGCAAGCAGCACGGATAAAATACGAGGCAGATGGCAATGCTGGATAACGCATGCTACCAGAGGCAGTAGTCATAATTGTCTGACAGTGGAAGCAAGAAGGGTTCCAAAACGCAGTTCCAATATAATTTGGTCTATGAGTTACGAACACTCTTCTTCTTCCTTGGCATTGGCTGATATTGAATGCGACGATATTTACCTGTAAACCTGGCCTCGTCAACGTTGTTTACCACATACCGTACGCCATCTTGCCTTGTGTTTACGTTGGCCACATCGGCTGAAGTCTCGTGATTTGGACCAACGAGCACAAGTTTGCCTTCCGTTACGGGGCTCGTTATCACTCGTTCTTACACCCTCTCTTTCTCGCTTTCATTGTCAAAGCGTACGTATTTTTTCCTGCTGGCGTCGAACGATAGTGTTTAGCTGCTAGCTTCGTCCCTGATGCACGCGTGTTGATAGATTGCACTGATTCTGGCTGATTAGCAATCATCAACCATACTGAACTCCAGAGTTACGATGCCTTTTGCTTGAACGGGAAATGCGAAAATGCATTAAAGGAAGCTAGCCTCAAAGAAAACGCCAAACGAGTGAGTTCCCTATCGTAAGTTACCCTTCGATCTACCGCAGTGTAGATTCCCCTATCGAAACCGACAGGGCAAAATATCAATGGCGTACGGGTTCTATCGTTGTATTTCTATTGAACGTAGTCATCTCTTAAAAAATCGTGGTCGCTGCCTCCGATGTGGTGTATGGCTGGCTGATGACGGCAAATGTGCAAGAAATGACGGTTCCAATTCCCTTTATTTATGCGTAATGCTTTTTTGCTTATAATATGCAAGCCACTGAAAGGAATTTTAGGGGCTCCAGAGGACACCAAAAGGCGCAATGAGACGATTACAAAGGTGATAATATATTACAAACAAATTTCAAAAAGCGACAAGATGAACAAACTATTGAAAATGGTAACACCACGCTCGAGTTTCGAACTCGCGTCTCTCCGGCCAGAGGCGAACACTCTAACCATTGACCCACTTAAATTAATTGTGACGCGCTATTTTGTGGTGAAACCATTAGATTATTTAGAGCATTTCTTAGACGTAAACTAGCTTTCCACCACAAAGTGTTCTTTAATCTTGAAGTTTGCATAAAAAACGCATTATAAAGGGTGGCAAGTCTAATCTCAGGTTCTCGATTTCTGTTTCTTTACGCGTAAGGTGTAAGTTTGACAAACGTAATAGGTGATGTTTAACATTTACCCGACAGCCGCGACGGTGAATGTGGCAAGGTAAATTGAAATTATACGCGCCGACGTCCCACCTACTCTTAACCCTAATCCGCGTCAATCGGTGACCATATGCAGCCAGGAACACCTTAATTAAATATTTCGTGACTGTCGATATTGTGCAGGTACTAATGCACTGCCTACCTTCACTCACCTAGATTAGGTGTCGAGCCAGACTATAGTATACCAGGGCTGGTACTGCTACTACCACTTCTGCTTTTTATAAGACTGCTAACAACGTTGGAGCTGAGTGAAACTATTTTACGATACTATTACTAACTGTTTCGGAAGTCAGAAGTGACTCTGATTCAATTCAGCATTGTGCAAATATCCTGTCAATCTCAACAAGAAGTGAAGTAGTACTGCTGCTAGCACTTGTGCCACCATTTGTCAGAGGTGACGCTGAATAAGCCAACGCTAGGTGTCATATCCCCTTGGTCTCAACAAGGGATGTGAATCTGGGTTTAACTATTTTGCGTAAGTTCATGCTTTGGGTCCTGAGCTCAGCAGCGTGTGCTTTCGGTTCCGCACTCTCAACTCTATCCATCAAGCTGTACGGACTAATATAGTGTTGCTTTAGGTACGGGTCTATGCAAAACTGTCAATTTTAAAATAATCATGCTTACTATGGCCAGTAGAAAGTGTACTATTAGTACTGCCTGTGTGTGATGTTTAAGAAGTGACACCCAGTTTGCACTCCCTATCTGTGTGTGGTAGCTGTGATTAGCAGTTGGATGATAAAAAAGCGCTTGCAAAGTAATGCACAAGCCCTACCATGCCCTTATATCGAACCGTTTGCCGTCTATAGGCTTCACTCAGGCCTACTACTGTATCTATCTGTGTAAGTACGGCAATATAGTATCAAGTAGGCATAGCAGGACGGTCTAAGTAAGTGCAACAAGGAAAGGGCAATATTAGTGATGCTGTTAGTATTTATGATTGCGGTGGTACTAGCACATAAAGACTGTCTTTTTGTTTCCGCACTGTCAACTCTATCCATCAGGCTGTGTTATCCTTCTGTTAACGAGACAATTTTAATTAATATCGCAAGTTCTGCTATGTCACATGCTGCTACAGTAGCCATTTGCGCTTCTTCTATATCACTATTTACCCTCAATCACCCAGAGTAGACTTCCAGAAATATTCGAGTTACCCGGGTTTCCTTTGGCTACTACTGCATCTACTGTTTATACTGCTGCCTCAAGCGATGTATATGAGTGATGGTAGTTCCGATATTATTTGGTCACAAATGACATTGACTAATACCGGATCTGGGAGTGTGCTTTTTTTATCTTACATAGGAGTGTGGACTTCTATTTTTTGCTATTCGAAGTGAAAAGCAGATGTTTGGAGCTAAGAGAACATCAGTGCTTGTGCTGGTTTCCTTCTAAGTTTACACTGCTAGGGCTAGAAGACTACTGTTAAAACTGTTAGTTTTAGTATTAATACTTGCTAAAACGTGTACGCACATAAATGAAATTTTACCTGCTGTGTAGTATTAACCTATAAGGGGAATATTAGTAGGCTCAAGGTTAAAGAGAGGCCTATGTAATAGGAGCTGATGAGCTATAATACATGTGAGTCGGAACAAAATGAGATGTGCCATTTTTCAGGATACTTCTGTGAGAAGCGCTGTGCATGTGTCAACAGTGCCAGTTATAGTTATCATATTTGCGTGAGGTAGTGTGCTGAGAAGGGATAACAGAATGCGGATATGCTGATTTACGGCCGGGCATGTCAAAAGCCTTGGCTGGAACACTTCGTTATCATTATTTCCGAGTGCAAGGGATTGTCAATCTCATCCCGAATTCGACCAGCTAATTGCTTACCAATTGTTATGTGCTGCTGTATTATAATATCACCATTAGGAGTTTAGAAAAACAGCCGATTTACCAATTCTTCTGTTCGATAAGGCTTTTGTGACCGTGCAATGCAGCACAAATATGGCGGTTTAAATACCGTTTATTCAATATTGTTATTTAACCAAACACCTTGAAGATAAATAATTTCATTATCACCATATTATTAATTCAATAAAAGTTACATCATAACGTTAAAAAAAGCTTAAGGGGAAGCATCACACCTATGACATATATGGGCGGGAAATTGCAAGAGCTGGCGTCATGAACAGCCCCAAAACTCAAGGCGTTCGGTTGGGCGTTTATAACTCTAGATGTTAGAGCGTTGGCTTCTGTTAAAGGCCTTGACTAATATGCGGGTTCAAATCCCGCCCAACGCCTCGAGTTTTTTCACATTTGGATCAACGCAAACTAAAAAATGTGCCATATCTCCTAATATTAATTTGCCTGGTGTGAACTTTCGAACTCTTTCGGGAATCCGTCATTAAGGCAAATCAGTCCTCATGTTCAGGGGGCAGAATACTTTCAACCATCAAAAGGAGCAGGTTAGGGTGAAAGGGACCGATTAACTACCAGTTCAGTGAGTCTAAAGACGCCTGCGCAAGGCGATGTATGCAGGCGCTTGATCGATACATCAGTTGACTAGGTTTTTTTTTCGAGGCAAAGGCTTTAATCAGTTATCGGCCTGTCTGTGTTGCGAGCGATGTAAATTATCCCCACGTCTACGAATTTTAACTCATGTCGCTTCTCATAGTTGTCGGCAGTCACTTTCGATAATGCCATACTCCATTGTACGGCCCGCTACTATTCGTGTACGTGCGAACTTAACATGCAACCAGTCCGCACTGTGTAATTTTGGGGACAATTTGGACATATTATGAGCTACACTTCATCCAGTTGTTCGATGGAAATTAATTAATCCTTGATTCCCATGACCATTCTGCGCATGACAGTCTTAGGATGGTATTCGATTCGGACGCCTAGTCCCACGGCATTGCGTTCAGTTGCTTCCGAAACATCATTGACGTATGGAAGCTTATGCCGCATCGTACGGGTTTTATCATGGTTTGTTCCTCGCATGGTGAGTACTTAGGCATAAGTTTATGAAAGCCTAACAATAACTATTCCGCATAAACAGCTTACACAGATATTGGGCCTCACAAACCTTTTCTTCCAAATTACTGCAGTGAGTCTCGTCCTTTTAAACAGAGTTCCCACGAGGCTTCTTTTTTGAGCCGCCAGATGGTTGCTATGAAACGTTACAAGCTGTGTGGTGTATGCCGCCTTCCTACAGATTGTTGTTTCCATGTCCCTGTTGGGATATCGTATGATGAGTAGATAAAAAGGGTAGTTCCTGATCTATTACGCCTTTGGTCGTGTGTTGTATTTTTGGAAAGATCGACTTTACATCATGGTAATTTATGCAGGGTGCTCCTTTTCACGATGTGAAAAATGTCATCAACGTTACGGCGACAAAATTTCAGGGGCTTTTGGCGGAAGGCAATATTTGCAAGCTCTTTAAGGACTAATTCTGCTATAAAACCGGAGAGCCCATCGGAATGCCCTTGCCCTGTTCATTAGTCGCTGCATCAAAGGGGAAGTTTGTCTTCCGGAAATTTCCACAAGCCTCATATGGTCATCAACTCTGAGCGAACTCTGGGTTTATGGTACAGCATCCTATTTTTCCTGCGCAAGATGTCTCGTGCTAAACTCGGTGGAGTGGATGTCAATACTGATGTCACGTCAAGGGAACCACAACTTCGTCCGATTAAATAATCGTCCATGGACGTCTGCTTGAAATTGAGAGGCTTAACGAACAGAGGTATGTTAGTCTTCTTTGAGCACACAACTTTTGAGGGAAACAATTGGCCGCAATTATATGTTTGGTTTATGAACATTTGATATACCACTAAGGCAAACTAGGCAGCATCTGTTGGGCTCATTAGATGTCGTTTTTTCTCAAGGATCACACTTTGGCATTTGAATGCCCCAAGCAATTAACTCAACTGATTTATGTTGATTTTGTTTCTGATTGTTGTGCTAGTCTGCAGAAATCTCCCTCAACAAGTGGAGGTTTGGCTTTCTTACTGCAGTCTTCTCAATTCATACCACCCTTGGCCGTCTCTTATCGGCAGGCAGTATGATAATATGGTTTTTTTTCGTTTTTGGTTCTTTTATAGCTGTAGAGTTATTCTTCGACACACACTGGACTGGTCGGTTTGTAATCAGCAACTAGGTAGTCCGTTATATAACGGAGTGTACCTCGTCGTCTGCTGTTTCAGTCTCCACAAACATGACTTCTACGGCTGCCTCGGACCTAGGCCGCGGATTCCAAGTCAGTCAACTAAACTACCATGCTGACGCCAGGATACATCACCCTGCGGACGTTCATTTAAACTCACGTCACTGGTGGTTAATTGGCCCCTTCACTCCTCCCCCTCCACCCATGTGACGATTGATTTGATCCTGCCCCCTAGAAATGTTTCACCTCTGAGTATGGACTCCCGGAAGTGTGCGAAAGCTTGGACTAATAAAACTGTGATTTCGGCAATCGAAACGGGGTCTTCTTCTCGATCTATACACATACCTGGATTGCAAACATTTACGTAAATTCAGGTAAGATTTAGCTAGGATGAATATATTGGCTTGCGTGGCAACATTCCTAGTGCTCTCTCCGAGGATGGCATAGCTTCTCGGCAGAGTGTAGACTCTCAAGGCATCGATGCTTACGAAACCCGATTGTTTACCATAGAGGCTGATGAAAATTAGAGTATAAGCATAATTATCTGCTTTTTCTGATACTCATTGTGTAACTTTCACATGCGTGAATACTTCTAAGCACCTGCTATTGAGGCGTGGTAAACTGAGTTAAAGTGGACAAGATTACGCCTCTTAGTATACCACAGAACAGTATATTTAGATCGTCGGAATCGATGACCTGTTCTGCAAAATAATGTACCGGGATCTTATTTCAGTTACGATACGATTCCAGGCTCCATACACATAGAACCGGGTTCGGCAACTGTGGCTTGTGAGCCAGGTTTGGCACTTTTGTTGATTGCATCTAGATCGCTCAGATACATATGGGGGGATAAAATTGAGCTTTCGTGATTTTGGTTCTTCCAATGGCGTGCCGCCGCCGAGACGCCTATTACAATAAATTTAATCTCGAACAATCTCCGGTGTTTCGGCTCCCCTGAGTTTGACCTAGCAGTTGTTTAATATTTCCATTTCAGACAAGCTGACAGCAGTTGCTTTCCTTCAAGTCCGCGTCCCAACGGCCGCGACAAGCTCGCTTTATAACAGACGCGCTAATAAAGTCCGACAGCCGAAAGAATTGACCTTAGCTTAGTCAAAGTCACGCTGACAGACGAAGCTACCTGATGCGCATAGGGCAGCCAGATTTGTCTACCATAGTCCCTTGTGTGAAGAGAACGTTCATTTTTTAAAGACATGAGTAAGTGTGGATGCCTAATCCTAGCGCACAAACGTTGTTAAAAATGATACCATGTGTAAATTGCTCTTCAGTGAAGTGGACTGTGTTGATATGCATCCAGTTACCATCTTGATAAATTCCTGGACAAAATTATACTCATGTTGCCCCACAAAGGGACAGTACGACAATTGCATGTGTTCCCTGAGAACTCGGTACATACTTGCCCTATCGAAAGTCTAAATGAGACGGGATCACAGCGGTTTTCCCTATTTTAAAATTATTGTCCATTTTGTTGTGTAATTCGTGTGCGACGCGACATGTTAACTACAAAGTATTGAAAACATTAATTTCCTTTCAGTCTCCAGTATTCTTTGGTTCGAATATCTATAAATTATAAAATGAAAGGGTTTCCGGATCCACTAGTCGACTGCACTGATTTATTACCGCGATTCATAAAGGATATTATCTGCCCAAATTTTCTTGTCTATATCTATATATTTGACGCCTATATAGGCTATGAACGTTTAAAATCGTGGTCATTTTTAGTTTAACCTAGACAACATTCTTCCTTTTGTCATTCCTTACCAAGATTAGTTATATCCTTAGATCCGCACACCCATCCTCAGCTCCCTAACAAAGGACATTTCACAGAAAAAGCAAACCTACACGTCTTTCTCTGCCTCCACGGTACACTGGACCATTGAAATACATTGAGTTAATGCAAAAGGTATCTTTTGCGGTCCATCGCATGGCAGAAAATGGTTCACTCCACTAAACAAGCATTTGGAATGTAGGATAACAATGTAGTTAACCCATGTCGACTGGACATGACTTACATATTTATAAGTTCATTCTCTTTGAAGATCACTGCAGAACTTTGTGGTGATGGCATAAACGCCAAATACTTTTGTACTAAGTGAACCTATCTCCGCCTGTGTATGCAATAAGTGGAATATGTTTTCAAATACTTCTGCATTCTTTAAGTATTTTTTGACCTCCTGTCCTATACATTGTTTAACCACATAAGTCTCCGTTAAGAGTGCAAATTCAGATTTCATTAATAAAATAGCAACACATATTGCACGTGGGCAAATGTTCATTCCAGTTCTATTAAAATAAATTATGACATGTAATTATATCACATTGATTGAGCAAGCTGCAAACCAAGGTGATGCTAGTAAAAGCTTATTTCGCATTTGGCATTTCAAATTGATGCCTGTATAAGGGATTCACGTTTGGAATATATATTTGCCGGCATATAACGGGATCAAATGTCGGCATTGGCTTGAAGTAAATAATAACATTTCAGACCAGATTATGATTTAATGACATTAAGTTAAATCTACAGAGGTAAGACATAACCACGTGCATAATATGATCATTACCATAGCGCACACATTTAAAAGTGTCATACAGCAACTATCTTGAATGGTTGATGGACGTACTTCATGAGAAATTGTTCTTAATGACAGGCGTCTATATTTTAATAAGGCCGGTTGTTGCAGAGAGTTGCAAAATTTATTTGACTGGACGTTGCGTACGCAGACAAAATGCTGAGTAAACTTTACTTTTTAGAGAGCAAATACGTACGTTGTTGCGCCAAATGTAAGGAAGATTGTCAGATTTCAGTCACATAACCTATTGAAATGCCAGCTCATTAAAAAATTTACAAACTGCTTTGCTAATAAGAAGCGTTTTATAAGGTAGCAACGATTCAGCCTGTATACTGTACAGTCAAGAATTATTTCATGCGTACAATTTTAGTTCTAGAGCTGTATATGTCTCAGACTAAGAGTCTACCTTGAAGACACCACATTTGAACAGATTGGTAAGTTGCGCACAGCTAAAGGACTCGTCAATCTTTTATAGTGGGCATGTCATATTGTGTTCGGGTTGTGCACAACATGTGGCGACCGCACGAGTATGTGGGCTAAATGCAGGTATGTCCAACGAGCAGAGTAATATTGCTTTTTTATGCATACTTATGACGGGTCATTTATCACAGACGTATATTCAGCAGACAGCTCTTCAAATGGTGGACAGATTAATTTGTTTACTGTTTGTCAAGATTTTAAAGATAATGTGGTTACCATAAAAATGTAAGGGCATTTTACAAGTGCGTATGTATCGCTGTCTCTCGTTCTCATGTAAGGGTGCATTGAAGTTAATAAGCTTAACAGCAGTCCTTCTGAATTCTTTGACGTAAAATTTTGCAACATTGCAACACGTTATGTTGTGCATTCTCCCAGGTGGATTTTCTTCGAGCCACCTCTGTATAATTACAATCATCGGTCTATTCAAATATCCGAATGGGTTTTTCAACACAATCATTACTCACCCCTCCATCCAAGTCTGCAGCACCAGACATTTCCTGCGGATAAACTTGATGATACTTACAAAATAACTCTTTGACAGACGAAATTTGGAGAGAAAGGTGGAATCATATAAGGATTTAGTTTGGAGACCGAAATTCGGAACTTTGTTTTGTATGCGTATAAAGGTCATACGTAGGTTTATTACGCTGATTATAATGCAGTACACGTTATTGACATCAGTAGATCAGCTTTTGTATACGATTGTTTATTGATTACACTCGGGGGAACTATAATATGGTAATACTTTCTTTCTTGAGATAGGAAATCTGATGAAATTATACTTTTCCTTTAAGCACATATAGAAGAGAATATGTTGCGAAACCTTTCGTTCAAGGGTTATTCAGTTTATAAGCGCAATGTTAGTCCAAGAGAAAAAGGTTTAATAAATGCCGAGATAACCTTATTGCAGTTACTTAGGCTCTAGCAGGTTAAAAGCCTGAGGTCCTGGCATGACTCTTTTATTTTAAAATCAAGCCAAAGCCCAACTTCCGTTAAAAGTGCGCATATTTGTTGCGATTGCCAATTGATACCAAAGGTCTTTATGTATTCGAATGGGCGCTGTGAAAGCTGTGAACAATTGTGAACGTGCAGTTGATAGTGTACCTCATGAAATGTGGAGATCCACATTTAAGTGGGAGAGTTAACATACATTGGGGACAAACATGGGCGGAATGGGACCAAATGCAAAATTTAGTGATATCTGAGGAATTTCGTGTACTTGTAAAAGCTGCTGAGAAGAGCCTCTTGTTTTTGCGTGTTGACATATTTTGTAACTCTGCTGAGTTCTCACCATACAATAAAGTGACAAACATATAAGTCAAATTCGTATAATGCAACTGAAAAGAGCGAGCGTAAACCAGCACATATGCAAACATTCGACACAGGCCATCAATAATCTCTGATAAGCCGTATGCAAAATGTGTCCAAGTGTTGTATATCTATAGTGCAAAACGCTTGAATAGGAAAATTTGAAATGAAATGGGCAGAATACAAGCCATTTACTATTCTCTGCCTTTGCTTTTTGACAGCTGGGCCTAAAGGTATCAATATATCTTGAAAATTGATCTAGTAGGCATATAAATTGAGTTTTTTATTTTTAGCTGATGTATCCCTTGTTTTTACGGATGTCACAAAATGAGCCAAAATTTCCAAATTGATTTTGGCATGACCTTCTGAAGGGTAAAAATGCATATCCTCAAAAAGAGGAAGACTCGATCGCTGGGACAATACGTTTATTCGCCTGACGTTTCGATATCCGTCGCGGATATTGCATCAGAGACGTGTGTAGCAGGAACAGGTAATGCATGCACAAAAGCTTGCAGTATTTATAGGAAACAGTCATTACCACAAAAATACAGCGACAATTAACGTTAAGTGCCTTCTTGCACTTGGAATCTGACCTGTTGAATTTTCATCACGTGCGTTGGGCTAGGGCTCGATGATTGCTCGGCCATCTGGCTGTCCAGTTTTGGCGTACAATGAGGCGATGGCCTGTTTGTTCTTCAGGTGATGACTTGCATTGACCAAATTGAATCTCAGTATTGAACATGGATTGGGCAAATAGTTGCTTTTATTTATCGATTAGAGACCTGTGAACCATGGCTCGAGTAGTTCTCGGCTCTCCTGATTGTTACATCCTGTGAGAATTTCGGTCTCATCAAATTTGAACATGTGGCGGGTCTCGTGGAATGAGCAAATTGAGAATAAGCATCATTCCGTCGGGCTGATGCCACGGGTTCTGGAATTCACATTTAGAGAAGTCTGCCAGTTTCTCCGAATTTTATTCTTTAAAAACGTCAATTCAGCCATTTTCAATATGAAAACAGATATTCCATATAAAATCGCATATCACACGTGCTTCCGTAGACACAGTCTGAACTCAGCCTAGACAAAGCAAGTTAAATTTGACATTCGATCCTGCTCCTACGTTCCTTTTCCAACAACACTTTGGCTTGAATGCCACTTCTTCATAGCTATTCTCAAGCGTGTAACATAAGTATA
This sequence comes from Ligula intestinalis, assembly GCA_036362985.1. Taxonomy (NCBI): domain Eukaryota; kingdom Metazoa; phylum Platyhelminthes; class Cestoda; order Diphyllobothriidea; family Diphyllobothriidae; genus Ligula; species Ligula intestinalis. Next base: position 83,564,248 of record JAYGXS010000001.1, on the reverse strand, counting down.
TGCAGTGAAACAATTGGCCCTATGGCCATTTACTGTATTATAAATAAAACAAAAACCATGAAACCTACACATTAGCCCTGTAGACAAACGCTCATCATTTTGCTTCTGATGGCTGCTGACGTCCAACTCTTATTCTTTGAAATCTTCCATTCAGAAAGTTTAGATAAGTAGAGTAAGTTATATTCTGGATAGCCTGCTGTTTTCGGGGTGGGAGGAGGTTACAGGCCATGCGCGCAAACCGGCATACTGTGAATCAAGGTCCACATGCCTGTTAATACTGGCTGGGCTAAAGTGCCAAGCTTCGACGAATTCTCTCGCTAGTCTCGTGTTAGCCATTGCGATCACCTCGGTGCCATCCAATTTGAAGCGGCGATCACATTCAAAGCAGTGTGCAAATACAAGAATACAGTTTTGAAATGATACAAAGAGTTTACCATGAAAGCCTGCGTAAGTAAATGCCAACCATTGCGAAATAAATGTTCACCGAGCTGTTCATCAAGGCATGCTTACCAGTATTTTATCTGTACCATTTACTGGTAGATGAATTAACGTCCCTATATATAAGAATGTTCGTTCGCGAACCATAATTTTGAAGCTCATCTGCCAGTTGGGCATTAGTATAAGAAGTTTTATTCGGGGTCCTAGAATCTTAAGCATATGGATCATATAGGAATCGCTGAGTTATGGTCAACTGCAGTGCTTTTGGGTAAGCAAACTAAGCTGTTTTATTTGAAGTGCAGCTGTTTACAAATTTTGGTGTACACGTACCCGTAAAACCATCTGAGTTTCTTACGAAAGCCGAAAATCTAGACATAAAAGCCTTCCTATGCTCAATCGGTTCCTTCTATTTAAAATTGAAGAAATCGACTACAATACACCTAACTCTTTGCAACCACAGTGATCCATTAATGTAAAACATAAATATGCAAGCGCCGTGTTTGATTTGTCGCACGCAGTGTATCAGTAGATCAAGCAGGATGCATAAATATACCTCAACTTTGTGTTCGATCGTCTCTGGTAATGGGTGTTCATTTAGAGCACATGCCAATAACTGAGTGGACACTTCTCACTCCCATTGCCTTCGGAGTCAGAATAAAGCCCAGCTTGCAACCAAATAAGAGCAACTAGTATAGACCGATATTGCCCATTGTTGTAATGACACAGAACATGACAAACATTTGCGACGTTGCGCTTTCAATCCCCTTATCTGCAACGATCTTTAACGATGGATTTGAGTGATATTTCAAAAACACCAGGACGCATAACTGCTTGTTAAAATTATCGCGCCTTATTCGAATAATGGGTGGTTTTATCGAAGGCAAAACATCCTGCTGAATTTTAAACTTTAATTTTTATCTGCCTGGATCCTGCTTAGATTGAAACTAAGCTTTTTTTATTGATAAATTTTTGATCTTTTTGAGCAGAACTGTTTGTCACACATCCCCATTCTTAAATGTATCCCTTATTTACCATTCCATAGGAAGAAAGTTTGGTGTACTTTAATATTTCATTGGCGAATAGCTCACACATTATAATTATGATAGTTCAATAACCAGCAGATGGTATGGGACCGTGTTTATAATTTTTTTACTGCAAACGTTATTAAAACTTGATCTTGTAATATTATTTGAATAAGCGGTGCAGAACCCGATTTAAACTTAAACTGTACATGCAAGTGTAATACACAATCTCACTAATAATAACATTGGATAACCCATGAAGAAATATGAATTCATTTAATGTATTTCAAGGTGATTGGAAATACCGAGTACGGTAACTGAACGGCAAACATCATTTTATGTAAATTAAGGCAAATGTATGCGCATATGTGTGGACAAAACCACAAAGAAATTTAAAGATATCGGCGACTAAATGGCTAAATTTAGCTTTTCGATGTTAGGGACGAACGCAGAAACTCAAGTTAAGGTAACTGATCTTTTGATGCGTACAAAGCCATTCCTTAACTTCACTTATATGTTAGAAAAAATACAAAAACATTCAAACATGTCTATTTTGCAGAAATTAGCCCATACATTACAAGCCTCTTATGATAAAATGTAGGTTTATTTAATGATATATGAACAATGCACGGCGCAAAGTGAGACTTTTGTATCTCAACGATCGAATTTTCAACTGAACGGCTCCAAGGATGACTGTTGCGCAAACGGTTGGCTTAAAACGTAGGTTCCGATTTATTTTGTTGATATTTTGGGTAGTATTTTTGACTGCAGTTTTGGTAGTTTTGAAATGATAAAACTGTTGTTTAATAACCGGAGGCACGTAGACGTATGGCACCGTTTATATTTTAGAAAAAAACCACTAGACCTACAAAAAGGCCTTGTAGGACACCGCTCACCGTTTACATTTAAATTGTTGGATTCGAACCTACGCAGGAGAAACAGAACAAACAGTGAGAGGTGGCGATATTTTGACTTGACTACGCAGGAGACTGTATGTCAGAACGAAATCGATTCACTGTGTCACCGAGTTCACACCAAACCTCCGGACATGAAAGCTTTGAGGCAATCACGGCCAAGCCAACATATGCTCCTCAAAACCGAGGGAGCTGTCTCACATCCTAGTCCATACATTCCTCAAAACTACAGAGGCCACATTTAACTTAATAGGCAAACATAAGCTGGCCTCCGCAAAGGTAACGAATGTTTGAATGTGGACATCGACAATGAAAAACGCACTTTGAATAAAAAGAATTTAAGCAAAGTATGAGAACGCCATCATAAGGATGTCTGGTCACTCTCTGCATAAGTGTCGGTGCCGAACGTTGTTTGGCTACAGCTCCACCTAACTATGGTTGAATAAAGTGTAGTTGTTGGCATTGAGAGAATTTGTGAACATTATGTTACCGTAAGGGCAGGATTTTCGTTTGCAATGCAAACGTTTTTCAATTTTCCAGTATTATCGTCTGCAATTCTGATTGTTCCTTGAATGCACAATTTCACATGAATAATAAATGTATGTTGACATGTACGGCAAGAAATGTCTATTAAAGGAAGCCTTGACAAGTGAAGAACGAGTTTTATCTTCTTGATGTCACGTGCATGATTCAGACTAAACTACTATATCCTATGATTACCGATTCCCAACTGAATGCAAAACGTCAGAAAATTAAAAACCTTGCTCCAGTGGTCATATCTTTTTCTTCCGAACTGCCTTCTGGAACTCGCATATGCATTACAATTTGCAGTAAAACTAGCGCTTCGCAAGTGCATAACCAAGTAATATATGATAATAATGCAGGCAGACCACGCAGCCAAGTACTGAGACAGGATTAAACTCTTCCTAGTATGAAAAATATAGTTGACGATGGAGGTAATGGAACGTCAGAAGAATCGCCTATATGCGTATGGCCTTTGATGACCTTACAGACATACGCAGATCTTTTGTGACCATAAATATATGTAAGCTGAAGGCATACATATCCACAACGTACTACTTTAGTCGCCAAAGACAATGCAATTTGCATAAATCTGCACAAGTTTGATCAATACTCGAATACCAGTGCTAATGCGTTTAGGAAAACTTAGAAACAACAATGAACAGCATTATGCATTTACCGTACATAAAATAACTATAGGAATCACTTAGTGTTTTGTAGAGTAAAATAAAATTTTACCAATACTCCTGTGGGCCTTGAGACGTAAAAACGAGCTTTTAATTAGAATAGTATAAAAATATATTTTGTTAAGTTAAAAACTTGAAGCAACCACTTTCTGTTTTTAGAAAAAACTTTTCTTGAGTCAAACTATTCTGCAAATTTAACCGTTACTGGATAAGTATTTATTGAATGTCGTCATTTTCCTTGTTTTCACTGTCCTCATTGATAAATTGATAAATGGCACATCTGTTCGATGTTTACAACAAAGCCTTGAAAATATGATATACATACAGAGCATTTACCACAATAAAGTTTTATTTTCGATACTAGTTTGATGATAATGGCAACGTTGCTTATATTAAGTAATGACTCAAAACAACAAACCACATTTTCGAGAGTGAATCATGTCCGCAGTGACGTTAAGAAACTAATATTCTTAAGATTAATAAAAAAATTCCATAAAAGGTTAGGTCATCTGCGTATGACCATGCCTATGTTATCATCACCCATGATTAAGGATTCCAGAGGGAATCAGAAACGTCAGGCACATAAAAATCTCGTTCCAGTGATCACATCTTTGTCTTTCAAATTGCTTCCTGGGACTAGAATATTCGCTACTATCAGCATAAGGTTACCTCTTAGATAGTGCTTTGATTCGATATTCCGCTGATGAACTTCTGCGTACATTAACATTTTCCAAAGTAATTTCATAATAAAATTTGAGAATTTTGAGAATTTCTTTAAGTTTCCAGAAACAAAATCGATTTGATTTTACTGGAGATGAAAAACCTTTCTTTTCTCTTCAAAATGGATTATCTTCCGCATAAGTAGATTTATACCATTTTCTGATATAATTTTGCGAATTCAAAGAACTGGCCATATACATTGCTGTTTTTTGAAACACTTCTTCTGTCTGTTCTGTTTCTCAATAACGCAAGAAGGGAACGTAAATTACACAAAAAACTATAGATGTTAATAACGCTTTGACTCGAACTCATTTCATCTTTATACAGAGGCAATTACATCGGTAAAAGACCATACGAACCCAAAAAATAGAGAACCAGAAACGTATTCGGAAACAGCTCTTGGACAAACACAACCACCGCTGGCATGGGAACCAGAGGCTCCGCAACAGCGTTTGACACCAGCGCCTCCGGAATCAGGAAGTAGATCATGGGATCAGTTGCTGAAGGCGATTAGAAACAATCTGAAATTTCAGGCACAGTTTCGTACCATGCCATTTTTGAAGTCCTATCACATATCCTACGAAATATCCCAATAAATTAATTGGCAAAGCTTCAATAATGACCCATAAATTATCATTAAGTGAATTGAATCTTCTCATATATTCTTTATTTCCATCGGTAGTAATGCGCTTAAGGGTGTGGTTGGTCGGAAGTTTGAACCACAGTGTTGATGTGTCATTTAAATATGATGCATTCTAACATGTCGGGACTTTGGCCTTTTGGATTCCAGGAGAAGTTACAACTAATATTTAAAATCGCGGATAATAAGCTTAAACTAAGAAATTTTTTTCGGAAAAAGGGAATTGAAAATCCGCGTTATAAATGGTTCTGTGCTTACTTTCGCACAATTTGAAGCAACATCGTAATATCTAAATTGAGGTTACCTATGCAAGAGTAATTTGTAAATGTGTAAATGTATTTGAACATATGACCGATACTAACGTTGTATAATAGAAAAATAAGTAAGTGCTATGTAAGCGATCAGTGAAATATAGACATCACTTTAAGAACGCAGCCACAAATTCGAAACTCGGGTGTGGCGGCAATTTCAGCTGCTACACTATAGTTGGCTACCCGTGGCTGATGAGGGCTAATAGCCCGCATTAGCTATATCGCGGTTCCTTGTCTGAGCCAAAATACTCTTATGACAAAAACATAAAACAGATGTGTTACTGACAGTTTGCTCGCAACGTATCAATTATCAGTAGCTTTGCGAAAAACAGTTGGTTGATCCGACTCGCAAAAGCATTATCCCAGGATGGGCGCAACCTGAGGAATAGATCGGTGCACAAGCAAATAAAATTAAATATCCTCATTGCACGAAAAGCCGGCTTTTAAATCCTGAAATTAACCCCGTCCGTGCTTATGCACATTATGACGCTTTGAAGAATTAAAGGTCGCAAATCCTTTACAATTTTATCATCAAGCTTACGAAAATGCGTTTTTTCATGACAATTCACCGAAGCTGAGCACACATTACGTCGTCATACTCTGTATTATAATGTTGGGCACGTTAAGCACTGGCTGGTTTGCTCAATTACATGCGAATTCACCCCGCAACACTTTGTAAAACAGAAATGGGAAAAAATGTACATACCCAAGACTAAAACACTTAATGCCTTCACTATGCCCAAAAACGCAGTGAGCAACAACTAGTTCTGCTCGGGTACCCAACAAGATACTATGCCTAGATGTTTGTGTCCAACTGTTAGAAAATATATCTGACCCCAGCAGCACATAGTTTAGAGCTCCGATTCGTGGATTTGGGCATAACTAAGACTATGGAGTCCATCCCAACCGTCTCACCACTATTCTTAATATAATGTCCGACGAAAAGTAAAATACACAAAAAATGAGAGTGCGATTTCCAGGCAGCAGTTAAAGTAAGGAGAAACAAGGACTTAACCTAGATGATTAATTTGTCCGAAGTTCTTAATTCTGGTAAGGCCCCATCCTCAGAGATAGTTGCAGAGCAGGGTAGTGGAGAGGCATATATTTACGTTTCACTACCAATTGGTTGTAATTAATCAACTTATCCAAGCAAGGTTGGCAGCTATCGTTGTTATCACTGGTAGGGACGTTTTTGATGCGTTGCGAACCCGCTAGTATGCGTACAGTTTTGTAGTTGCTGGTGATTTAGAGCGCGATGTTCGCACGACAGCTTACCTCAAGGACGCCGCAGCAGTTTGTTGGCTTTGCAAAAACCAATCTCGCAAATAATAGGTACAACATAGCGGGACGAAGATGTCGATATTAATCAAATGGGGTTCAGTCATTGAAGACACAAGGCCTCTACGGCGCATTCGACTAGTCAATATTTCACGTTTGTCTGACTCGCTAAATATAAACATATGTCGATAGGGCCGTGACTTCACAGCTCACAATAATGACATAATCGGTCATGAACGTGCAGAGTATGCCCTCAAAATATTTTGCCTTTTTACTATGTCAGCAGTTGCATCATATTAATTAAAAGAAATACCCGAGGTTACCTCTCCTGGTAGAGGCTACATCGGTCTGACTTATTGGCAGAAACAAATGTGTTTGATTTTGCTGCGCAAATTTAATTCTGAGTGGCTTAAAAAGTGGCTAGCGACATCGGAAACCTTGCTCACTCAGAGAAGGTCCAAGTAAAATACAAGGGCTTTTGTGCTTCAGGATCTATTTTGTGAGTGCATTCAACTGTGATAAATGTTGCGTCTGTGGTTATTCAGCCTGAACACTAGTGAAATATATTTCCAGTCAGCAAAAGTCTGGGAAGATTTATTAAAAAGCTTATAGGTGAATGTCCCTGAAATCCCCATTGATAAAAAACAGCTAAGAAGTGCTCTCTGATTACGTCTCTGATGATGAATCCACGACGGATCCCAAAAGGTCAGGTGAATAAAAGTACTATCCCAGCGATCAAGTCGTCTTCTTTTTTTTCATTGAGAACTGCATTGGTATAGCAGAACATTTCAAAAAAGGTGCTTGACATAATTGATAACAAATCGACCAGACACTGGTTGGTTTGTAAAAATTATACATGACAAGTCACTTTTTCCAAGTCAGATTATCACATATTTTTGTAGTACTTACGTTCCTGGCTTATTCGTGATGTCACTAGAAGGAACTCTGCAAAAAGCACAGATAATGTAAACACTGTTTAGACATTGTTCGGAAACTGTAGAAGAGAAAATTGCATCAGAGTGATAAGAAGACAAAAAACTGCCACTCGTTAAAGGAAATGGTATAAGCGGTAAGCCAGACTGCTGGTGGGAGTGTTTAAAACAAAACAGGGGTGTCGATCACGGTTTTTATAAACATTCTATAAGTCATATGAGGAGACGGACGCAGAAATCATGAGAATATCACAGAAGTGTCGCCGATAATCCTTTGATACGTCATTGCATGTTGCCAAATCTGCCGAACAGATGACGAAAACAATAGCGCGCACCACTGTATTAGCAGTCTGTTGTGGGTCCCCATTATGTAGGACCTCACAGCAAACGCGCCGCAAGGTGCGTCAGGGGCGATTATTGACAAGATCTTTGCATTTAGCATAGAGACAAAGGAGATGTAGTTACTTCTTTGTAAACAGGTAGTTGTCTATACAGAGAAGACTGCTGAACAACAATGTAACTGAAAAAAGCCAGTAGTCTGCTTTAAATGATGCAAAGTTTTGGTGCCGATCTTAAACGATAGGCTTTGTTATTATCAAATGACCTGCTTATGCGCATGGCTATACTGGTATGTTTCCATCTTTAACGTGTCCACGGATGCAGGCATGACAAAATCCGTCGGCAGAGGATTCCATGCTTGACTTACTCCCTTAGTGATGAATAACCTTATTGGTTTGCTATTGCCCAAGTCACGGTTAGTTAGAGAGGATATCCGTTTATGCTTGTGGTAGTAAATATCGGAAGGTAACTGATGCAAACAAGGCAGCTAACCTGCCCCGCAGTATGCAAAATGTTTGTATTAGGTCACCTCGTAGCTGTCTGTAATCCAGAGAAATTGAGTCATGTTTGAACTAGCGCGTCTCATAAGGCAGATACCTTGGCCGCGCTTCGTTTTGCGTCGTTGGATACTTTTAATGATTTTTCGGGGTCTTACTGTCCATAGTCTCCCGGCTTCGATAGCGATTTTCAATTAAGTTCGCACAAATATCCCAAACACCTTTCGAAAGTATACTTCATCTAACTAAGCAAAGGCGCACATAATGAAATAGAGAGTGTAAACTGTGGAGTAAGCTTCTTTTAAGCAGGGAATTGATGGCTTTGATGGAGCATGATATACATGTGGTTGAAGATACCTTTTATGTTGGCGCGCCTCGTCATTTTGTATTCGTGCTTGTTATTCTAAAAAAAATATTCCAACCATTTAACCATTCTCCTGGGGAAAAGTCCGATTTAAAGAAGCTCTCTGAGCAAGTGCTGTTGTCATTAAGATAGTATCATTCTTTCCTGTTTCATTTATTCAAGCAACATTAAGAAAGGTCAAGGCATCAGTAACTTAATACACTTTAACGGACTGAAATGATGTCAGGTCTTTTACTTCCACCTCTGCTGTTATTTCGTCATCCTTATGACTTCTACTTGGAACTAGCTACTAACTGCAGTATGACTTATTACGTGGTCTGTCCCCTCCCACGTGACTGCCTCTTTTGCTCAGACAATGTCTGAGCATTTCCGTAATTTTCGAATACGATGCTATCCCATGGAAATCAATTAAAGCACTCTGGGTTGATTTGCTAATTGATGTGCAAGAGCCTGTCTTTAGAGATGGCAGGAGCATTCCATCCAACCAAAGTTATGTGGAGCTGTAGCCAAACAACGTCCTGTAACGACAGTAATGCAGAGAATGACCAGACATCATTATAATGGCGTTCTTATACTTTGCTTTAATTCATTCAATTCAAAGTGCGTGTTTCATTGTCGATGTCCACATTCAACCACCTGTTTCCTTGGTGGAAGCCGGCTTATGTTTGTGCATTAAGTTAAGTGCGGCCTTTGTATTTTCGAGGAAAAACTTGCTAGGATGTAAGACGGCTCGGTCGGCTTCAAAGAGGATATCCATTGCTTGGCCATGATTTGCATTCAAACTGTTGAGTTCCGAGATTTGGTGTGAACTCGGTCACACAGTGAATCGAGTCCATGCTGATATACAGATGTGTGCGTTGTCACGTCCAAAATATCACCTACAGTCCCGGTTTTTGGTCTGCTCTTCCTTCATAGTTCGAACCCAACAGTTCATATGCAAATGGTGAGCGGTGTCTTGCAAAGGTCATTTTTAGGCCCCATGGCTTTTATCTAATTCATTATTGGTGCCACATGTCTACGTGCTACCCAGTTATCAAACAATACTTTTATCATTGCAAAACCAGCAAAATTGCAGTCCAATATACTACAAGAAATACGAACATAATAAATCGGAACCTACATTCTAAGCCAACCGTATTCGCAGATGAGTTCAGGGGACAATGCAATCATTACTCACGCTTTTAGACATTAACATGTCCATGGACGCCTATTTGCCGAACTCAAACAACCTGCGAAATAACAGCCATTCCGCAATTGGTATTTGTAGAAATGAACTTTAAAACGTTTCTTCTAGGGATTCATTTATGATTCAATCATACTGTATATTTAACTCCAATTCCTTGGAGTAGAAATGTGACGATGATAACGAAAACCATCAGGCCGCGTCTGCAGATAGTGAACCTCAGTGAAACAAATGCTTTTCTCATAATTCTCCCATTATCGATCATTAATTCCTCTCTGCCAGCCGTAAAAGCTTGGAATCCCTTGATCTGACTGTCTGTTTTTCTGATTTGTATACTATCTTATGCACTTGCCGGATTAAATCCATCACTTCACTCCTTGCTGTGCGTTAACTCTACTTTGCACAGTTTGAAGTTTTAGTTAATACATGATTCCAACAACAATCTACTGGGCTTGCAAACGCAGAAATGTCGTGGTAACATATGCTTAACATATAGCTATTTTAAACATATACTTAAGTTTTCTTAACTTACTCAAATAATCCACTAAAATTGCATTTCTGCCGATCTCTCAAATAGCAACCTACGGCTGTTTTATATGGCTCTTATATGCCGATAAGAGGACCAAGTTATGGTTTGCAATGGGTGGTCCAAGTGAAATAGCGGTCATCCGTCAGTAATTTATTAATTTAGGGAGCGTGGCA
>JAYGXS010000001.1:83506058-83553690 GCA_036362985.1 Ligula intestinalis | reverse complement strand
CAGATAAGATCACAGTGGCTTTCGTACTTATTTAAATCATTTTCAATGTGTTGCATTATTCGTGTGTGACACTTAAAAGTTAACATACAATTATTGCAAATCTTTAAGTCCCATTTTATCTTCAGTATTCTTCGATTCCGATATGTAAACATCATTAGTTGAAAGGATTTCCGGAAGTAGCAGTCGACTTCACGGATCTATTACTGCCATTTATTTGGGATCGTATCTGCTCCCAAGTTGCTTGTCTTCGTCTTTATATTTGAAGCCTATTAGGTTGTGAATGTCTAAAGTCATGGCCATTTTATTATAATCTTGATAAGTATCTACTTATTGGTATTTATTACAAATATCAGTTATATCCTCAGATCCGACACATTCATCCTCAACTTCCTAACAAAAAACATTTCACATTATAGCCAAACCCACATGCCTTTATCTGCCTTTATGGTATACTGGAATATCCAAATACATAGAGCTGGTGCAAAGGCATCTTCCAAAATCCACCAATTGACAAAAACATTTCACTCCACTAAACAAGCACATGGAATGTAGAATAACACTTTAGTTTAACCATATAGACTGGAAATGACTTATATATTTAGAAAATTAATCATTCCATTTTAAGATCACTGCAAAAACTGCTGGTGATGGCATAAATGCCGATTACTTTTGTACTAAACGAATCTTACTCCGCCTGTGTATGCAATAGGTGGAATATGTTTTCACATGCCTCCGCGTTTTTCAGTAATTTTGACCCCTTGTCCTGTATAATGTTAGTATAAATAAGTCTTCATACAGAACATAAATTCAGATTGCATTATTAAATGAGCAACACACATTACGCATGGGCAAATGGTCATACCAGTTCTACTTACCGGCATTATGACATCTATTCATGCTACATAAATTCTGCAAGTGCTGAAGGCAAATTTGCACATTTTTGATTATTTCTCCCATACCAGTGGGAATGCATTTATGAAAACCTTTCAATAATAATCAGCAGCGTTAGGCATATTCAGTTCTTAAAAAAACTATAAGAAGAACTTAGTGTTACTCAAGGAAAATAAAATTTTCTCGATAACTCCCGACTTTGGAGACGTCAAAAATATTGTGGCGAATGTTCGCATCACAGGAACGTGAATATTTTCAGAAGGAGAGGAAGTTGAGAACACTTAAATAATCATTTTAGTAACCTGAGCTTTCGGGCTCCTGCAGGGGTCCATTGTCAGAGTAGGGAAAAGCAGCAAAAAGTGTAGTGTGTGCACAAAAGAGCCAATAGTTGAACAGGCAGAAAATCAATAAAAGTTGGATTTCGCCGTCGACTCGCTACTGTGGGCTTTGTCAGCATGTGTTAGTGGGCGAGATCGGCGTGATGGATTGGAATATTTACAGAAATAACAGTATCAACGAAAACAAGTAATAGTATATAGGTTAAAAAAGGTCAATCATAAGTCATAGGGGAGAGGGAAGGAGGGCCAGGACCGTAAATGTCGTGAGTCTTGGGATACCTGCACAGGGCAACATATGAAGGCGCCAGCTCGATGCATCGCTTAACTGAGTTGTCATCCGACGCCCAGGCTTCAATAAGTTCTCGGCCCGGCTTGCTTCTTGCGTGGGCAATTATCCTCGCAGCTGTGAAGTTGAACTTGTGACCCGTCTCGTAGGTGTGGGCAGCCACTTGCGAAGATTCATCACCCCGTCCAACAGCTGACCTGCGTTTGCGTATGAGCGAACCCAGCATGCGTCCAGTTTACCCCGTGTAATTTACGGAGCAGTTCAGACGTGGTATGTGATACACTACACCTGACTTCTCACTGGGATTAAGTCGATCCTTTGACCCGGCTGAGCATTACAGCCTTAAGACGATGTGCTATTCCAACGCCTAATCCAGCGGAAATACGCTCGGTCGCTTCCGACTTGTCTTAGATATATTTCAGCGTATGCCAAATCGTGGGGGATGTTTCTCTTTGGGTCCTCGGAGGGTGAGCACGTAAGCATTGGCATATGAAGGCTTTAGGATAGCCATTCTGCATAAACTAGTCACGAAGATGTTGAGCCGCACGTGCTCTTTCTTCAGGGTTAGTGCAATTAGTCTGGATTCTTTTGAACAGCGTTCTCACACAGCTTCGTTTTTGAGCCCTCGGATGGCTGCTGTGAAAACTAAGAAGCTGTGGAGTGTTCGTTGCATTTCTCAAGACCCTCGTTTCTATGGTGCCGTCGGCAGTTCGCATGAAGAGTACGTCGAGGAAGGGTAGCTGCTGATCCTTTTTCTTCTTCTGGTGTGAATTGTAAATCTGGGAAGATTAAGTTGAAAAGCTCAGGGAAACTCCGCAGCATGTTCCTTTTGACGATAATGAACGTGTCATCAACGTGACGGCGCCAAAAGATCGGGAGATGTTGGGTGAAGGCAATCTTTTCCAGCTCATGCAGGACCAATTTCGCTATTAAACTGGAGATTGAAGAGCTCATCGGAGTTCCTTTGATTTGTTCATAAGTCGTTCCACCAAAGGTGAAGTAGGTCTTTTGGCAAAATTCCAACAGTCTCATGAGGTGTTCGATTGCCAATAGAGGAGAATATACGAGTTCTAGGCAGCAGTTCCGAAGAAGAAGATGCGATAAGTGGAACAAGGACTTTATTTTCCTGACGTTTCGGATTCCGTCGAAAATCCTTAGTCATAGGTAATCGTAAACAGGTCTGAGATATGCGCAGATAAGGGGTGATACATGCAAAGATTGCACGGTATTTATAGTTCACAGTGGTCACCCTCATGCGTACTATAATTGTTTATTCCTGTAGCCACCACTGGAGGTCTTAATTGGTCCGGTGATTGCTCATTAACAAGCTGACCTTCCTAGATGTCCTCGTTTGCCGCAAAGACGACGGTGGCCTTAAAACTCAAGTGTTCAGGAAAGCAACCAACACTATGCAAGTCCTGAACTACAACAGCAACCAGCCAATCGGTCACAAACGCAGCTGCGTAAGAGCGTTATTCCGGCGCGTTAAGACGCATTGCAGCGAAGTGGAAGACAAAATTGCTGAATTAAAATACGTTCGACGGTTACTGAAAGCGAATGGATACCCGCACAATTTTGTACACCAGTGCATTTGCAAAGGAGAGACGAAGCCACGTCCAGCTGGTCCAAACGTTTGGTGAGCTCCTCCGTACGTGAAAAATGTATCGGAAGCGGTCAGCCGTCTACTCACCCCACTTGAAGTTGGAGTTGCACACAGGCCGGAAGCAACCATCAGACGCCGGGTCATGAGGCCGAAAGACCCACTGCCACGGCAGGAAACGGCTGGAGTCGTTTACCGGATCTGGTGTAGTTGTTGACAAAGCAAATACGTCGGAGAAACCGGGAGATTATTCCAGATGTGAATGGCCGAGCATGCAGCGGTGGTGAGGAAGAAAGACGTCAATTACAAGGTTGCAGCTAACTTAACGGGATCCGGCCATATTTTCAAGTTTGACGAGGCCGAAATTCTCGCAAGAGGGGACAACCGCGTGAGCCGCGAGCTGCTCGAGTTATGGTTTTCAGGCCCCCAGTCTATCAACAAGCGCAGCGATTTGGCGTTACCATACGATGTACTGAGAAATTTCCTGAGCAAGAAAATCAGTCACGTGGGAAGGACTGGGCGCAACTCTGACGACAGCGGGACTAATTGTCGAGAAATTATCAAAGCTGCATCCGATGCGGACAAAAAACGCTGTTGCAATTAATGAGCAATCACCGGACCAATTAAGACCTCCAGTGGTGACTACAGGAATGGACAATTATAGTACGCATGCGGGTGACCGCTGTGAACTATAAGTACCGTGCAATCGGTGCATGTATCAATCCTTATCTGCGCATGTCTCAGACCTGTTAAGCCAAGTTTAGGGAAGACTGGCGGTTTTGGGTCCCATAACCTATTGAAATGCCGGTTCATGCAACGTCTTGGCAAACTGCTTTGCTAATTATAAGCGTTGTATAAGTTAACAACAATAAAGTCGGTATTCTTAACAGTCAAGTGTTATTTCATGCGTACTCTTCTAGTACTAGAGACCTGTGTGTGACTCAGACTAAAAGTCTACTTTTAAGAAACCATATTTGAACAGATTGGTAAGTTGCGTACAGTTAAAGGACTCGTCAATATTGTAAAGTGGGCATATTATATTGTGATCGGGTTGTTCACAACATTTAACGACCACATGAGTAGACTTAATGCAAATATGTCCAAAAGGCACCATACTGTTGCTTTTTTGCATAATTCTGAAGGGTCATTTATAACAGACATATATTCAGCAAACAACTCTTCCAATACTGGACAGATTAATTTGTTTACCGTGTTTCACGATTTTAAAGATAATGTGGTAACCATAAAAAATATGAGGACATTTTAAAAATGTGTATGTATCGCTGACTCTTGTTCTCCTGTAAGGGTGCGTTAAAGTAAATAAGCTTAACAGCAGTCCTTCTGAATTCTTTGGCGGAAAAATGTGCCACTTTGCAACACGTTATGTTCTGTATTCACAAAGGTGAATTTTCTCAAAGCCACCTCTGTATAATTACAATCATCGGTCCTTCCAAATATCTGAATGGGTTTTTAAACGCAATTATTACTCACCTCTCCATCCAAGTCTGCAGAACCAAAAATTTTCAGTGAATAAATTGGCTGATACTCACAAAATGACGCCCTGACAGACGAAATAAACAGAAAAAGCTGGAATCACACAAGGATTTAGTTTGGAGTACGAAATTTGGAACTTTGTTTTGTATGCGTATAAAATTCATACAAAGGTTTGTTACGCTGATTATAATGCAGTTTACGTTATTGATATCAGTAGATCAGCTTTTGTATGAGATTATTTGTTGCCAACTGTCAGATAACCATAACATGGAAAAATTGGCTTTCTTGAGGTAAAAAATCTGATGAAGACATTCTTGTTCTTTAAGCACATTAAGAAGAGAATATGTTGTGCAACCTTTTGTTCAATGACAGTTCAGTTTATAAGCGCAGTTTAAAGCCAAGCGCAAACGGTTTAATTCATGCCGATATTACTTTTTGCAGCTACTCAGGCTCTAGTAGGCTCATAGCCGGAGGTCCTGGCATGACTCTAATGTATTGAAATCAAGCCAGAGCCCAACTTCCGTTAAAAGCGCGCATATTTGTTGTAATCGTCAATTGATACCAAAGGTCTTGTAACATTCAAATGGGCGCTGCTTAAGCTGTGAACAATTGTGTACGTGCATCTGATGGTGTACTTCATGAACTGTGAGGATAAGCCTTTGAGTGGTGTAGTTAACACACATTTGAGATGGTTCATTATGTTCATCGAGTTGATTTAAGGTACAAGATGCAGTTTACTAGAAAAGAGATCAGTTCAGATCAGTTTATTGGGGACAAAGATGCGCGCGTTGATAATTATCATCAGGACCATCACAGAACTTGACATTTTGATTTTGGCCTGACCTTCTGAAGGGTAAAAAACGCATATCTTCAAGAAGAGGAAGACTCGATTGCTAAGACAATAAGTTTATTCGCCTGATGTTTCGACATCCATCGCGGATTCAGCATCAGAACATGAGAAGATAAAGTTGCCGAGATAAAATACCTTCAACGGGTGTTCAGATAGAATGGTTACCCGCTCAGCTTCATCAGCGGGTACTTGCGCAAACGAGATAGCCAACAAATGCCCACCAACCCCAACATTTGGCTTTCGATCCGGTACGTCAAAACGTTTTGAAAACCGTCGGACGCTATCTTGCACCACTTGGATTTGGAGTCACGCACAGTTCGGAGGCAACCTAAAGACGTACGATTATGAAGCCAAACAACCCACTGCGACGGCAAGGATCATCTGGTCATCTGCAGGATCTGGTGCAGTTGCGGTCAAAGCAACTACGTCGGAGAAACTGAGGGACTTGTCAAGACGCGAATTGCCGAACACGCGGCAGTAGTGTAGCGAAATAATGACAATTCTTAAGTTGCGGTTGATTCTACGATACCCAGCCACACGTTCAAAGTTTATGAAGCCGGAATTCTCGCAAGAGATGATAATCGGGTGAACCTAGAACTACTTGAGTCATGGTTTACTGGTTACCAATCCATAAACAAGCGCAACGATATGCCTAATCCATATCCAATTCTGAGATTCAATGCGGTCAAAACAAGTCGGCACTTGAGGAACGGTCAGGCCACCGCCTCATTGTACGCCAACGCCGGATAGCCAGACGGCCGATCAATCATCACACCCGAGCCCGCCGCACGTGATGAAAATGCCACTGGTCAGAGCCCAAGTGCGTTCCAACAAACATTGCGCGCGCAAGAGGCACTTAACGTTAATTGTCGCTGCATTTTTTGTGGCAATGACTGTTTCCTATAAATACTGCAAGCTTATTTGCATGCATTTCCTGCTTCCGATATTCATGTCTCTGATCCTAAATCCGCGATGGATGTCAAAACATCAGGCAAATTAACGTATTTTCCCAGCAATTGAGCCGTCTTCTTCTTAAATGGATCTTCGGACCCGCATGTTCGCTTGTATTGGCGACACGTGTCTTCAACGTTAAAATATCTTACTGAAGGACATTTATCAAGATGCATGTTTCTATTTGAAGTTTTAAAATTAACCTTGGGCACATGCCCTCGCAACTTTTGTTGTTGAAAGTTTATTCTTTTCGACGCTGTGTTGATAGGTTGTGGTAAATGTAAAACAATGATCGCAACAGGCAGTTTCACAAGAAATAGTGTTAAAAAGCTGGCTTTTTAGGTGAATTGTATGAGGGCTTATTACATTTTGTAGGTTTTGATAACCACGTATAATATAATCTTTTTTCATGGTCAACAGAATGAAGCCAGTGATAATCGTAAGGTGTTCATTGCTATTTAAGCCATTTACCGAGTATTTTATTGATCCAAATCTCAAATCGTTAGTGAACAAAACATTAATAACCATTCTGTTTGAATTGCTTCGTTATCGAGCAGCATCTCCTTAAGAGGCCTATCAAAAGGTATTACTGCTCTGTTTACCCAATTGACAAAGCAATCGCAACTTTGGCTGCTGTAGTCTAACGTCACTCAAGCAATGTAGAAACAGAAAAAAACATTAACCCATTCTGGTTAAACCCTGTTGGAAGACAATCGAAATTTGGAATGCTCGGCAACAGCCATTCATAACATTGCACGTAATATTGACGCATGCGGTGCACTTTACAAAACACTTATTTTCCATAGAAGTTTTATTTGTGCGGCATTATTTACGCAGTGTTTTGCGAAAAGGTGTTTCCTTCACACATTAACCCTAGGTATATATCATGCGCACGATGTCCATTTATTTGAAACCGCTTTTTTTGAAAAAAGCTGATAATTCTAAACGAATTAATATTACTTTATTAAGAAAATACGCCCTACTTTATTTCTGTAACAGGTTTGGTCCATACGTATGGCTGTGTTTCGTAGCAGAGAGTTACGTGTTAAAATCAGTGGACCTCATTAGTTAACCAATATATTGTATGATCGTGTTTTTTCACTATGTTTCGATTTTCCGTAGTACCCAACCAAATTTCATTCTTATATTTATTCGAAATGCCTGGATTTACGTTTCAAAATCTTAACTGAAGTCCAAAAATAAGTTTGTATGGATCGTTTTACTTTGTAAAGCTTAGTAATGCTAAGTCACTGGAGCATAATTCCAATATGAAGCACAAAAAACAAGTATGATTGAATAAATCAGACCCTAGTTGAATCTTTAGATGTGTAAGATGGTTTGACACATGTTACACTCATCCATAAGTTAAGAAAATTAATCAAAATTCAGTTGAGCGCTCAATGGGAAAATATTATATCAGTTTTAGAAATTATGTTAAGCAAATTTTGCTTCAATTGTGTGCAGATTTTAGCAGTGGCCTAATTTTAAAAAGCATTCAGTAAAAATGGAAATACGAAAATCTTGCTTTACTGTGTAGTGGTTTGTGCAAATTAAGGTAAATGGAGATTTCTAACGCGAAACGACATTTATATACTCATTCAGTCCACCACTTTATGGGCAAGCTGTGATGTGTATATTAAATATTTAGAAGAGAAGAAGTCTAGCTTTCTAATAGAGAGAAGAAGTTGTGTTGATAATTTTCCTCAGGACCATCACAGTACTTGACTTCATTCGTTTGTAAAACCAGGTTGTTAAATCGTTAACACGAACTTATTTTTAGGAGTCAAAATTTGAGTTTTATTAAGGAAAATAATAGTGTTCCATGCTATTTGGATTATTAATCATTATTAAATTGCTACCATACAAGCAAGGCTTAAGTGACAATTTGTAAATGGTGCCTTGGAAATTAGAAAAAACTCAAGTAGGTTCTGATGTTAATTTTTTGTGGTGACAGACATGGCTGCGGATGCTTAAACTCACGGTCCGAATGGGCAGCATATATGTCTTTCTCTGAAGCGGACTATTGTAACTTTCGTTAATTGTTTATCTTTCTACATGTGTGGGCAAATGCTTGGTGCTAATGCCCTGAACAATACGACAGAGCTGAGGTTAAGAGTTGAGCAACATCGACAATACACGTCGGTTCCTGGGTTGATATATCAAATGAAATCCATTCTGTCCCCTTTATTCCTAGAATAGTTGCCCATTTGTGCTGATTATTCCTATGCCGCACGCAAAATTAAGCTTGTGCGCTTGGTAAAACATTGCACCCTATTAAGTTTAAATAACTGGCGATCACTTAAATAACACATTTTCTATGCCATCGGCAGAAAAGAAGACAGCGCTTCAGATGATATCATGATTTTCTTAATTAAATATTATCAATTAGATATAAGGGTAAAAACCTCGTAAAAAAGTAACTCATTCTATATATTGTTTGCGATAGGGCTAACGATTTTGGTGCAACCAAAAAGTGGATTTTCCTTTTGACTCAATTGCAGCTTAGAACATACAGAACATAATAATTGCATCCGTCTACCCGGGTATGAAATTAATGAAACGATTGAGCATCTAGCATTTGATTGAAAATCTATCAATGATATAAACTAATTGCTTTTCCAGCGTACGACCAAACGCAACATACAGAGTAGTTAGTGTGATATCTGCATCAGTATATTTGTTCGCCATATCATCTGCATGTTTTGCTATGCTTTCGCTGCTGTAATTCAGCGATGGCGATAATCAATCAATTGCCATGTAGCCTCAACTGTGACGCTTGGTTTGTAGAAGTAAAATATTTGTTCCCTCTTTCAATGTGCAGCACGTTTACTGCCTTTTCTGCGTACTTCATTCAGTTGTCGAAAATGATGCAGGCAACCATTTAAAAACATACATTAAACCTTAAATCGGTATTATTTCATGAAAAAGAACTTATACGTCTCTCACTTATCCACGTTATGACATTTTTTTTGGTCGCCTGAAAGAAACAATGGATGGATGAAGCATGATGTGAGCCAAGCAATCGCACAGCTCAATGAGTACACCATGTTTTCCGCCATTTATTGAATCAGTTATATAACGTGTGCCATCAGATTCCAGTCAAAATCACAAACCTAAGTTTAAAGGTACACATATGTGCTACATTTTTTTCCGACATCAAATGGGCTCGAACGATAATAGTAAATAAAATGTACTAACCGCCATCTAATATGGAGATCAATGGACACAGCCAGCTTCATTGCCGCGATGTGTTTTTTCCATGCAAAAATAAGCAATGAGTATCTTTCATCAAATTATACATGTAGTTTGCCTCCGAAAAGCATATTTATGAAACTATTTTTGCTATGACCTCCGATTGTGTATCGTACAGCCTTAAACAGCTTAAACCGGAGGTCGTTTTGTCTCCTTCCTCTGATAATGGGTCTATTTTGATACATATTCGGATGTTATTATGATTTCAATGTTATTCTCTTTTCTTCATAGACTTATGTCAAACTGCAAACAGAGGGGATGCATAGACACAAACGCTCACTACTTTGAAACGATCATGGTCTTTGTTTATTTGCATAGTAAATTTATTCGACATATTTCTTACTAAACTCCTGGAGTGGCACGCGACAGAAAATTGCTGATGAGGGTGCCAACCTGCAAATTAAAAAGGATTGGCAGTTACTCTAAGCTTTGTGATTGGATTACAATAATAACTTTCCATATGTATAAATATATGGCTGCAGCAGAGAATTGAAGGCAAATAAGAGTGCTTGCAACTTCAAGAAGTACATTGAAACTTCAGTAAGTCTAGACTGTTGCCTATTACGCAATGCTTAAATAAATGAAGCTGTAAATGTCCAAAAATGATAATGAATGGAAGTAAATCAAACAGGTATGTGACTTATGACAAAACTGTGTGGCTTAGTTGCATATAAATGTACTCGGTCACATATATTCAAGTAGGAACTAAAAAGCAGGTTAGGCAGATCTAGTTGCAGCGCCTAGGCACGTTTTTTTGAAAAAAATAATGTTGCTGTGCAGTACTAGGGCGATTCCATTCCTTTTAGTTGACTTTGTTTGTTTCGTCTTAATAAATAGCCACATTAATTTTAAAACAAAAACTATAAATTGTTTTGCATTTTATAGTTAAATCACCTGCTTATATTTTCTACATGCTGAAGAGTATTAAGTGCATGCATTACTTTGTACCGAATATTGCAGGCAACTCTGGCTAAATGTGTATAACTCATGAGCTTATAAAACCTTTAGTGTTAATTAATATCATGCAAAGAAACGTCAGTGATCTACGTTGTTATTTAATAAAAAAATATCTAAATATGAACGTAAAGCATATGAATATTACAAATCGTTGTTTTCTTAATTACCTGATAAAGTCATTCATAGTAACTACGGACACCGTAATGCCGGGTTAGACAAGATTTCAATGAAAACTTTAGGCGTGATTACAAAGTTACCACAAAATAAGGTTAATAAAGACAATTGGCTGGGAATCATATCGAACCTCTACGTTACCATTTAGGATTGTATTTACAGGAATAATCATTTTTATCTTGTTTTATGCATTAATTAAGATGTTTCTATTGTTTGCAGTATTCGGTATGCACAGAAGCCAACAGAACTATCGTTGCCTGATTTTGGCTACAATATGTATATTAAATAGCCTCACAGTGAACGCACTTACACCGGATGAGAGAGAGATGTTCTTAAGATACCACAATCAAGCTCGCCAAGATGTCACCCCTCGGGCAAAAAACATGAAACCAATGGTAGGACTATTTGCTCATAATTTCACAATTTTTGATCCAAAAAAATAAGTACTACACACAGCTGTTGCGTTTGACGCGTTTTTGTCAATCGTATGACTTCAACTTTATCACAAATTGCGCAATTGCATGTTAAGAAGGACATAAATGCACCAAAAAACACTGATGACGTGATGGAATTATGCCCCACCTAGCTCAGTCTAGTGTGTATTCTTGTAGTACATGAATGCTTACTGTACTCCCTTTCACCTTAGAGTTGACTTCATTGAATGTTTTTTTAAATATATTTGAAGCACGTCCTTTTTTTAGTAGGATGTGAAAACGTTCAGTCTAACTTTAATTTGCCGATTATTTGTAATACTTCACTGTGAATGTTTTCGTCAGATGGAATTTTCAATTTATCTAGATTTTATAACTGTAGCCAAACCTTAATGCAGTTTAATTTTACTATCATTAGCGATATGCGGCTGATTTTCAAGTGACATATGTGGAAAAAGTCAATCGTTTTTGGTTTTTATCTAAATTTCAAAATTTGGCAGTTCAATCACAAGCCCACAGTTTGCATACTTCCGCATGTTTTGCTGTTCTCTATTCCTACTTTTGTATTCCTAATCATAATTATTTGGCAAGCAACATAAGTTTTGGTTAGTCAATAGACCGTTTCCCTTCTATACGCTCAGACATTGTTTTACCTTATCGTGATGTGATTCGCCCATTTAATCCCCTTTTCACCGGCCCTGCATAGCAGAAAACTGTGAAATGTTGTTACTGTGCTGATGTCTGATATCAATATATACTTTTGAATTCTTTTCGGCAGTAACCTCTGCAAATAAAAACTTTTCGTCTTTTAACAGCAATATAACATCACTCTGGAATACTTTGCGCAAAAATGGGCGGATAGGTGCGTGTTTGAGCATCCACAACCGTCTAATGGGGAGTTCCAACCATTCGGCCAAAATATTGGTGCGACGGGCAATCAATTTGGAGACAAGGCCATTTTGAATGTCCAACGTATGTGGCACAAAGAGAAAAATGATTACCGATTCTCCTCAAACCAGTGCACGAAAACTTGCGGACACTACACACAGGTAAACAGGGTTTGTATATTTCAGGTAACACAATCATCCACAAACAATTTTTATGAAAGACCTCACAAGTATAACATGGTAGATCAAGCTTATATCTATAAATGTTCGAGAGAGGTAGAAAGCCAATGCTATTTTTGAACGTCCAAGGTGTTAATTGAGGCAAAATAATCCGCCCGAAAAGGCTAAGTAGCTAAAGTATGCGTGCTGTAAGGAGTTCCAATGTTGCATTTTAAACAGTAGGATATAGTTCATGCCATGGAACCAATTGCGAATGCCTTTTATTTAGGGAAGCCCAGAGCATCCACACCTTTAGCTCTACGTGCACTTACATTATCAAATAATGGCAGGTAGCCGTCTATCGTAATTCTGAAACCCATGGTTTAGAAAAATATCCAAAACCAGTACCGAAAATCTATCGATGAGTTCAGCAATATAACAAACAGTGTCTTTCAGATCTGAGTACGGTGTTAAGTGGATAATAATACCAAGCCTTTTAAATTTTATTTCGATAGCGGCACTCTGCTGAGAACTTAACTCTGGCCTGACTTCTGCATTTTGATTAACAATGCATCAATTCAGCTTTTAAATTAGCCCAGACAATTATAATTAAGCAGCTGTGTCACACCCCTTTAACAATTACGTGAGTCTTGTAGTCATGCTGGTGCACTATTGATGATTTCTTAGAAAATCCTGCATAGGCAGCCGGCTTGCTGTTCCGTAATTGCAGATTCCATACGACCGGTAATTTGGGCGGGTAAAATATATCCAAGTGCTATTAAATTCACGGCGCACGGTTAGTCTCGTTATGTAATGCCTCAATATTGACTGCGCAAAAGCCATCCCTGCTGTGTCGGTTCAACTCCCATCGAGGCCGCGAATTTTACACAACTTGAGCAACTAAATGAGGCGATTTTTTTAAATACCCCTAAAATAAAATTATAAGCTGATGAGCCTGCGTGATAATCATGTTTTGAACGAAATGCCTTGAAGACGTTCATCTTTGTTGACATTTTTCTGACTATTCCTCCACCTACATTAGATGGTTTGGCACAATTCGAACCAATTAGGCTGCGCTACGCAGAGGTGTGACACTATCTTCCCAGGAATGGATTCCACGTTTGTTGTGTGTCAATACTACCTAAGGTATGCATTTAAGTATTTTATAAAATCCTTAGTGCAATTAGTCAGTTTGGTTTGCATTGAGTGGCCATCGTAGGGCTGATATAACACTAGGTGCTGAATTACACAAAAAAATAGCCTATTATATGAAAAAATAGGCGTATGGAAGTATAAGAATATCCTGACAACGTAATCAGTCACTATATTGCAGATGTTGTGTGCTTTTTACAATTAAACTCTGCATCTGACATCTAAAACCACTATGCAAGTATTTTTTGTAGATATTTAGAGAGCAGATTACTAATTTCAATAAATCATTTTGATATAAAAGCGTAAGCAATATGGGTAAGACCAGGTAGCTTCTTTATTCAGCTAAATGTTTAACGTACTATTCTCGGTGCACAGTAGGTTCCACTGTATATAATATACGCTGATCTGCATCTATTTTCCCGTCGCATGTGCCACGCAAAAACATGAAATACAAATTGTTTAGGTTTTATTTCGAGCATGGGTAGCCTTCGAATGCAAAGCATCCCTGAGGCCTGCTGTCAAAAGAAGAGGGTACATCAGGCTAATTAATGGTGTTTTCCGGCTATTGCATGCATCGCGCAAAGAATTCATGGAACAAAATTGTAAATCTGGTCTATCCAGACACGCAGTTAGGCTTCAATTATAGAGAGTGGACCCTACTAGGCACCCATACAAACCTATCCTTGTTTGACTGAACCAAAAAGGACAAACAGGTCCTTGATCTCGCTGGCTCTTTTGAAAGCAATATACATACCAAACCATACAAACACAAAAACACAGCACGGATACGCAAGTGCATATCAAGGAAAGCTCACATTTGTTTAACTGCTGGACAAATAAACGTAAATTATATTTCCAAAATATGCAAATACCTCTACACGTCACTGAGATATGTGTGAAGAAATGGTCAACATACGTGCTAATAACGCTATGACTAAACCTCATTTCATTGTTATACAGAGGCAATTACATCGGTAAAAGACCATACGAACCCAAAAATGGAGAACCAGAATCGTTTTCGGAAACCGCTCCTAGACAAAAACAACCACCGCCGGCATGGGAACCAGAGGCTCCACAACAACGTTTGACACCAGCGCCTCCGGAATCAGGAAGTGGATCATGGGATCAGTGGCCGGAGGCGATTAGAAACAATCCGAAATTGCAGGCACAGTTTCGTACCATGCCACCTTGGAAGTCTTATCACATATACTACAAAATACCACAATAAATTAATTGGCAAAGCTTCAATAATGACCAATAAATTGTCATTTGGTGAATTGAATCTTCCCATTTATTCTTTATTTCCATCGGTAGTAATGTGCTTAAGGGTGCGGTTGGTTGGATGTTTAAACCGCAGTGTTGATGTGTCATTTAAATATGACGCATTTTAGCATATCGGGGCTTCGGCCCTTCAGACTCCTGGAGAATATAGAAATAATATTTAAAAAAACGCGAATTATTGAGCTTAAATTAAGAAAATTTTTGGAACAAATAGGAATTGCAAATCCACGTTATAAATGGTTCTGTGCTTACTTTCACACAATTTGAAGCAACATCGTAATATCTTAATTGAGGTTACTTATGCAAGATATTTTGTAAATGTGTAAACGTATTTGAACATACTACCGCTACTGACGTTGCATAATAGAAAAGTAAGTAAGTGCTATTGATGCCATCAGTGAAATATGGACATCACTTTATGAACGCAGCCAAAAATTTAATATCCTCATGCACAATAAGCGGGTTTTTGAATCATAAAATTGACCCAGTCCGTGCTTATGCACATAATGACCTTTTGAAGAGTTAAAGGTCGCAAGTCCTTTACTATTTTATCAGCAGGTTTACGAAAATGCGCCTAATCATGACGATTCAACGAAGTTAAACATATATTACTCATCATACTCGTTATTATAATATTGCGCAAGATGAGCACTTGCTGGTTTGCTCAATCACTTGCGAATTCACTGCGCAGAACTTTGTGAAACAGTTATGGGAACAAATTTAAATGTCCACCAATTAAACACTTAATTCCAACACTATGCCAGAAAACGCAGTGAGCAACAACTAGGTCTGCTCGGGTTTCCCAGCAAGATTCTATACCTACGTGTTTGTGCACTACGGTTATAAACTATACATGACCCCAAAGTCACATAGTTTAGAGCTTTGATTTGCCGATTGTGGCATAACTGAGACTATGGAGTTCATACCAACCGTCTCACCACTATTCTTCATATAATGTCCAACGACGAGTGAAATACACAAAAAATGAAAGTGCAATTTCCTGGCAGCAGTTGAAGTAGGGAGAAACAAGGAATAAAGCAAGATGCTGAATTTTTCCGAAGTTCTTAATTCTGGTAAGAATCGATCCTCAGAGATAGTCGCAGAGTAGGGGTGTGAAGAGGCATATATTAACGTATCATTACTAATGGGTTGTAAGTTAACAACTTGTCGAAACAAGGTGTGCAGAGTTCGTTGCAATCGCTGGTAGGGTCGTTTCTGACGCATTGCGAACCCGCTAGTCAGCGTACAGTTTTGTAGTTGCTGGTGATTTAGAGCGCAACATTTGCATGACAGCTTACCTCAATGACGCCGCAGCAGTTTGATGGCTTCGCAAAAGCCAATCTCGCAAAGAATCAGTACAACATAGTGGGATGAAGATGTCCGTATTAATCAAATGGGGTTCGGTCATTGAAGACACAAGTCCCCTACGGCACATTCAACAAGCAAATATTTCACGCTTGGCTGACTCACTAAATGTAAACGTATGTCGACAGGGCCGCGACTTCGCAGCGCACATTAATCAAAAAATCGTTAATGAACGTGCAGAGTATGCCCTCGAAATATTTGCCTTTTTACTTTGTCAGCAGTTGCATCATATTCATTAAAAGAAATACCCGAGGTTACCTCTCCTGGTAGAGGCTACATCGGTCTGACTTATTGGCAGAAACAAATGTGTTTGATTTTGCTGCACAAATTTAATTCTGAGTGGCTTAAAAAGTGGCTAGCGACTTCGAAGACCTTGCTCACTCACAGAAGGTCCAAGTAAAATACAAGGGCTTTTGTGCTTCAGGATCTACTTTGTGAGTGCATTCAACGGTAATAAATATTGCGTCTGTGGTTATTCAGCCTGAACACTAGTGAAATATATTTCCAGTCAGCACAAATCTGGGAAGATTAATTAAAAAGCTTATAGGTAAATGTCCTTGAAATCCCCATTGATACAAAACAGCTAAGAAGTGCTCGCTGATTACGTCTCTGATGATGAATCCACGACGGATCCCAAAAGGTCAGGTGAATAAAAGTACTATCCCAGCGATCAAGTCATCTTCTTCTTTTTCATTAAGAACTGCATTGGTAAAGCAGAACATTTCAAAAAAGGTACCTGACATAATTGACAACAAATCGACTAGCCACTGGTTGATTTGTAAAAATTATACATGCAAAGTCACTTTTTCCAAGTCAGACTATCACATATATTTGTAGCACTTATGTTCCTGGCTTATTATTGATGACACTAGAAGGAACTCTACAAAAAGCACAGATAATGTAAACACTTTTAGACATTGCTCTGAAACTGTAGAAGACCAAATTGCATCAGAGTGATAAGAAGACGAAAAAAACTGTCACTCGTGGAAGGAAACGGTATAAGCGGAAAGCCGGACTGCTGTTGGGAGTGTCTAACACAAAACAGGGGTGTCGATCACAGGGGTGTCGATCACAGGGGTGTCAATCACAGAAGTGTCGCCGATAATCCCTTGATACGTCTTTGCATATTGCCAAGTCTGCCGAACAGATGACGAAAACAATAGCGCGCACCACTGTACTCAGCAGTCTGTTGTGGGTCCCCATTATGTAGGACCTCACAGCAACCGCGCAGCAAGGTGCGTCAGGGGCGATTATTGACGAGATCTATGCAGTTAGCATAGAGGCAAAGGAGATGTAGTAACTTCTTTGTAAACACGTAGTTGTCTATATAGGGAAGACAGCTGAAAAACAATGTAACTGAAAATAGCCAGTAGTCGGCTTTAAAAAATGCAAAGTTGCGGTGCCGATCTTATACGATAGGCTTTGCTATTATCAAATGAAGTGCTTATGCGCAGGGCTATACTGGTATATTTCCATCGTAAACGTGTCCACTGATGCGGGCATGACAAAATCGGTCGGCCGAGGATTCCATGCTTGACTTACTCCCTTGGTAATGAATAACCTTCTTCGGTTTGCTTTTGCCCAAGTCACGGTTAGTTTGAGAGGATATCCGTTTATGCTTGTGGTAGTAAATATCAGAAATTAACTGTTGCACACAAGGCAGCTAACCTGCCCCGCAGTATGCAAAATGTTTGTATTAGGTCACCTCGTAGCTGTCTGTAATCCAGAGGAATTGAGTCATGTTTGAACTAGCGCGTCTCATAAGGCAGATACATTGGCCGCGCTTCATTGTGCACCGTTGGATACTTTTAATAATTTTTTTCGGGGTCTTACTGCCCATAGTCTCCAGGCTTCGATAGCGATTTACAATTACAGTCGCACAAATATCCCAAACACCATTCGAAAGTATACTTCATGTAATAAAGCAAAGGTGCACATAATGAAATACAAGGTGTACATTGTGGATTTAGCTTCTTTTAAGCAGGGACTTTATGGCTTTACTGGACGCATGATAAACATGCGGTTGAAGATACCCTTAAGGTTGGCACGACTGGTCGTTATGTATTCCTGCTTGTTTTTCTGAACCAATATCCCGACATTTCAGCCGTTCTGCTCGGGAAAAGTCAAATTAAAAGAAGCTCTCTGAGCAAGTGCTGTTGTCCTCAAGATAGTATCATTCTTTCCTGTTTCATTTATTCAAGCAACATTAAGAAAGGTCAAGACATCAGTAACTTTATGCACTTTAACGGACTGAAGTGATGTCAGGTCTTTTATTTCCACCTCTGCTGTTATTTCATCATCTTAGTTTTTTCTTGGAACTAGCTCCTTACTGCAGTATGACTTATTTCTTGGTCGGACACTTCCCACGTGACTGCTTCTTAAGCTCAGACAATGTCTGAGCATTTACGTAATTCTCGATTGCGATGTTATCCCATGGAAATCAATTAAAGCCCTCTGGGTAGATTTGCTAATTTATGTGCAAGAGCCTGTCTTTAGAGATGGCAGGAGCATTCCATCCAAACAAATATATGTGGATCTGTAGCCAAACAATTTTCGGTACCCACAGTAATGCAGAGGGTGACCAGACATCATTATAATGGTGTTTTTATACTTTCATTTAATTCATTGAATTCAAAGTGCGTTTTTCATTTACGATGTCCACATTCAACCATCTGTTTCCTTAGTGGAAGCCAGCTTATGTTTGTGCATTAAGTTAAGTGCGGCTTCTGCAGTTTCGAGGAAAAAACTGGCTGGAATTTAAGACAGCTCGCTCGGTTGCAAAGAGCATATCCATTGCTTAGCCATGATTTGCATTAAAGCTGTCGAGTCCGGAGGTTTGGTGTGAACTCGGTCACACAGTGAATCGATTTCTTGTTGACATACAGATTCCTACGTTGTCAAGTCCAGAATATCGCCACCACTCCGTTTTTGTCATGTTCTTCCTTAATAGGTTCGAATCCAGCAGTTCATATGCAAACGGTGAGCGGTGTCCTACAGGGCTCATTTTTAGGTCCCATGGCTTTTCTCTAATTTATAATACGGTGTATGGCCATGCAGCCATATGTTTAACTGCATCTACTAACGTCACATGCATTAAAAAGCCGCGGAGGAGTGAACAGCAGGCCAAAGCCTCGTTAGACTTGGAACGCAGGACCAAGATCAAGCGTCCACTTTAACCGGGGTTGTCTAGGCTCAGTTCAATCTGCGTATACGGAATCACGGATGGTATGGGATGCAATAAGATATTATTGTTTACAGATAGAGAGAAATCTAAAGATCCTATGAATAGTTAAATAATGGCAATAAAGCTTGTTATTTTATGATCTGAACCTTCTGCTATTTTCTCATTTACCGGCGGTAGAAATGCGCCACAGGGTGCTTAGTAGGCTAGACGCGATGCTTAAAGAGAAGTTACTAGGGGAGAAGGTAAAAGGAGAAAACTAACATCTGAACACAATTGAGAACTCCATTTTCTAAGAATGTTATCACTTGATTTTAATAAAATGTGTTATTCCCTTTTAAGATCACTGCAGAAAATATTGGTGATGGCATAAACGCAGACTACTTTGCACTAAATGAAGCTTACTCCGCCTGTTTTTGCAATAGGTAGAATATGATTTCGCATACTTCCGAGTTCTTGAAGTATTTATGTTTGACCTATCGTCCTTTATGTTGTTGGACTAAATCCGTCTTCATTCAAAATGCAAATTCACATTGCATTAATAAAATAGCAACACACATTAGACATGGGCAGATGGTCATACCAGTTCTAATAAATGACATTATGACATTTAATTATGGCGCATAGATAGAACAAGCTACAATTAAAGGCGATGAAGGTAAAAGCAAAGTTCATGTATGACACCTCAAATTTATTCCTGTATACGGGATTTACAGTTGAACTGTATATGTCTCACCATTTTGCCTGATCAAATTTCGGCATAAGCTTAAATTAACTATAATCAGAAGGACATAGGGCGTTCACCGGGAGAGGTATATTTGTGGTCTGACGTTTCGAATAGTTATCTCGACTACCCATCTTCAGAGAATGAATCCTCTGGCTCTTGGCTCTCGATATATGCCACTTCTTTCGTCCGCGGGCGTAGTCTGCCAATCTAGTTCGAGCCGCTCTGCATAGGTTGCGTCTCTGGGTTGTAACGGCTCACCGTATCAGCAGCCTGGTAACCGCCCTTCGCGCCTCGCTCTGGGTTGTCACTGTCAGCCCCTAAGGCGTCAGTGTTTGTTTGACTTCCCCCTGTCTCACTATCGCCTATCATCTGGTAACCGTCGGCCGTACCCGCAGCCTGGAAACCGGCTCCTGCTGTTTGTTCTGTGTTGCGGCTGCCTGTAGCCAGAGTGTTAGTGTTTGTTTGGCTTCCTTCCGTCTCGCCGTAGTCTGCCGCCTGAGTAAGTCGGTTGAAGGGGTCACAGGTTGAGGGTCCCGATTCTTTCGTGTCGTGACCATCCTCTGGTAAGAATTTTCTAAACACAACGTAGAGGATGGGCAATTTTATTTGGTGGTTAACCAAACAGTCGGTCGACATCCAAGCTTCTTTAATCTGCCTTGACGTGTGATCGTCACCTCGGCCCACAATTTTGACGGCGTCAAAATTTAAGACGTGCCCGACCTTTGCAGCATGGGTGGCTACCTCTGACTTTGGTTATTGCCTGTCAACCGCCCGCTTATGCTCGTGCATTCGCGTTTGAAGTTGCCGGCCGGTTTCTCTAACGTAGTTACACATCCCGCAAATACACTGAACTCGGTATACAACGCCTCTACGTTGTGTTGAGAAAATTCTTACCAGAGGATGGTCACGACACGTAAGAATCGGGACCCTCAACCTGTGACCCCTTCAACCGACTTACTCAGGCGGCAGACTACGACGAGACAGAAGGAAGCCAAACAAACACTAACACTCTGGCTACAGGCAGCCGCAACACAGAACAAACAGCAGGAGCCGGTTTCCAGGCTGCGGGTACGGCCGACGGTTACCAGATGATAGGCGATAGCCAGACAGGGGGAAGTCAAACAAACACTGACGCCTTAGGGGCTGACAGTGACAACCCAGAGCGAGGCGCGAAGGGCGGTTACCAGGCTGCTGATACGGTGAGCCGTTACAACCCAGAGACGCAACCTATGCAGAGCGGCTCGAACTGGATTGGCAGACTACGCCCGCGGACGAAAGGAGCGGCATATATCGAGAGCCAAGAGCCAGAGGATTCATTCTCTGAAGATAGGTAGTCGAGATAACTATTCGAAACGTCGGACCACAAATATACCTCTCCCGGTGAACCCCCTTTCGCCTTCTGACTTACCACCTGTGAATCGAATTTTCGCTACCATTACGGTTATTAAATCATTTTTAAACAGATTATGATTCAATGATATGAGGCTACATCTGCAAAGAAGTAAATACATAATCACGTGCATAATATGAGCATTATATTAGCGCAGACTTTTAAAAGTGACAAACAGCAACAATCTTGAAAGGCCGAGGTGCGTGGTTCATGGTACATTTTTTTCATAATGACAGGTGTCTATATTTTAATTAGGCCGGTTGTTGCAGAGAGATGCAAATATATTTGACTGGACGTTGCATACGCAGACAAAATGCTGAGTATACTTTACTTGTTCGAAAGCAAATATGTAAGTTGTTGCGCCAAATGCAAGGAAGATTGTCGGATTTCGGTCGCATAACCTATTAAAATGCCAGCTCATTAAAAAGTTTACAAACTGCTTTGCTAATAAGAAGCGTTTTATAAGGTAGCAACGATGTAGCCTGTATACTGTACAGTCAAATTATTATTTTATGCGTACAATTATAGTTCAAGAGCTGTATATGTCTCAGATTAAGAGTATACCTTGAAGACACCACATTTGAACAGATTGGTAAGTTGCGCACATTTAAAGAACTCGACAATCTGTTATAGTGGGCATATTATATTTTGATCAGGTTGTGCACAACATGTTGCGACCGCACGAGTATGTGGGCTAAATGCAGGTATGTCCAACGAGCAGAGTAATATTGCTATTTTATGCATACTTATGAAAGGTCAATTATCACAGACGTATATTCAGCAGACAGCTCTTCAAATGGTGGACAGATTAATTTGTTTACTGTTTGTCAAGATTTTAAAGATAATATGGTTACCATAAAAATGTAAGGGCATTTTACAAGTGTGTATGTTTCGCTGTCTCTCGTTCTCATGTGAGGGTGCATTGAAGTTAATAAGCTTAACAGCAGTCCTTCTGAATTATTTAACTTAAAATTTTGCAACTTTGCAACACGTTATGTTGTGCATTCTCCCAGGTGGATTTTCTTCGAGCCACCTCTGTATAATTACAATCATCGGTCTATCCAAATATCTGAATGGGTTTTTCAACACAATTATTACTCACCCCTCCATCCAAGTCTGCAGCACCAGACATTTCCTGCGGATAAACTTGATGATTCTTACAAAATAACTCTTTGACAGACGAAATAAGGAGAGGAAGGTGGAATCACATGAGGATTTAGTTTGGAGACCGAAACTCGGAACTTTGTTTTGTATGCGTACAAAGGTCATACGTAGGTTTATTACGCTGATTATAATGCAGTAGACGTTATTGACATCAGTAGATCAGCTTTTGTATACGATTGTTTATTGATAACACTCGGGGTAACTATAATATGGTAATACTTTCTTCCTTGAGATAGGAAATCTGATTAAATTATACTTTTCCTTTAAGCACATATAGAAGAAAATATGTTGCAAAACCTTTCGTTCAAGGGTTATTCAGTTTATAAGCGCAGTGTTAGTCCAAGAGAAAAAGGTTTAATAAATGCCGAGATAACCTTATTGCAGTTACTTAGGCTCTAGCAGGTTAAAAGCCTGAGGTCCTGACATGACACTTTTATTTTAAAATGAAGCCAAAGCCCACCTTCCGTTAAAAGTGCGCATATTTGTTGTGATTGCCAATTGATACCAAAGGTCTTTATGCATTCGAATGGGCGCTGTGAAAGCTGTGAACGATTGTGAACGTGCAGTTGATAGTGTACCTCATGAAATGTGGAGATCAACATTTAAGTGGGAGAGTTAACATACATTGGGGACAAACATGGGCGGAATGGGACCAAATGCAAAATTTGGTGATATCTGAGGAATTTCGTGTACTTTTAAAAGCTGCTGAGAAGAGCCTCTTCTTTTGCGTGTTGACATATTTTGTAACTCTGCTGAGTTCTCACCATACAATAAAGTGACAAACATATAAGTTCAATTCGTAAAATGCGTCTGAAAAGAACGAGCGTAAACCAGCACATATGCAAATATTCGACTCAGGCCATCAATTTTCTCTGATAAGCCGTATGCAAAATGTGACCAAGTATTATATATCCATAGTGCGAAATGCTTGAATCGGATAATTTGAAATAAAATGGACAGAATACGAGCTGTTTACTATTCTCCGCCTTTGTTATTTGACAGCTGAGCCTAGAAGTATACAAATATCCTGAAAACTGATCTGGTAGGCATAGACATTGAGTTGTTTATTCTTGGCGGATATATCCCTTGTTTTTACGGAAGTCAAAAATCTAGCCAATATTTCCCATTTTGATTTTGGCCTGACCTTCTGAAGGGTAAAAAACGCATATCTTCAAGAAGACGAAGACTCGATCGCTGGGACAATACGTTTATTCACCTGATGTTTTGAAATCCGTCGCGGATTCAAAATCAGAGACATGAGTATCAGAAACAGACAATACATGCACATAAGCTTGCACTATTTATATAAGACAGCCATTATTGCCAAAATGCAGCGGCAATTAACGTTTAGTGCCTTTGGTGGGTGCATTGTTCGATGGACGGCACGCGGGCTATGGCCTGTTGAATTGTTATCACGTGCGGGGGGCTCGGGTGTGATGATTGGTGGGCCGTCTGGCTGTCTGGTGTTGGCTCACGATTAGGTGATTGCCTGCCCGTTCCTCAAGTGTCGACTTGCTTTGAACAAATTAAATCGAAGCATTAGATATGGATAAGGAAAATCTTTGCGCTTGTTTATGGATTTGGGACCAGTTGACTATGACTCAAGTTGTTCTCGACTCACCTGATTATCACCTCTTGCGAGAATTTCGGCCCCATCCATTTGTGTTGGTGAGCGACCGTGGTGTCCAAAACAGTGGTCAGAAATGTGAAATGCCGAAACAACCACTTTGCTTTTCCGTACATTCGAGTGCCTTTGATGATTTGATGGGTCGGATAGGAGCGTCTTTGTTGTCTACTTTTTGGAGACAATAGAAGCAGGCCAAGGTCGTTACTTGTGCCCTCACCATGCGTCGGTCAGACGGCGTTATTGTATCACAAGGAACATAAACTTAAAGACCATCCCACACTCTTCTGCAAAACGTTATATTCAAGAAATCCATGCAGTAACCGAATCTTCGAATTGGTTGTGGCCTCACGAAGGGTAAATCTTTACTGCAGCAAACAAGAAGATGAAGTTGCTGAGCAATAATACCTTCAACGGATGTTCAGATATAAAAGCTACCCGCGCAGCTTTGTCGACGGGTGCTTGCCCAAACGAGATGGCCAAATAAAGGCAACCGACCTCAAAATGTGGCGTTCGATCTGCTACGTTGAAAGCCGTTGGACGCTTTCTTGCACCACTTGAATTTGGAGTCGCGCACAGGTCGAAGCCAACCACAAGACGGACGATTATGAAGCCAAAAGACCCACTGCCACGGCAAAAAAACATCAGGGATCGTCTACAGGATCTGGTGCAGTTGCAGTCAAAGCAACTATGTTGGAGAAACTGGCAGACTTCTCAAAACGCGAATTGCCGAGCATATGGCAGTAGTGCTGCGAAATGATGACAATTCTCAATTTGCGACTTATTTCATAATACCCGGCCAAACGATAATAGTTGATGGGGCCGCAATTTTCGCAACGGTTCATGATTGGTGAGCTGAGAACTACCTCAGTCTCGGTTCACTGGTCCTCAATCCAACAAAAGTGCAACGGTTTGCCTCATCCATATTCATAGGTTATATTCAATTTGGTCAAAGCAAGTCACCACTTGAGGAACAGGCAGGCCATCGCCTCATCGTGAGCCAACTTTGGAGAGCCAGATGGCCCAGCACTCATTACACCCGAGTCCGCCGCATATGATGAAAATTCAACAGATCAGAGCCCGCGTGCCGTCCAACAAACAATGCACACACTAGAGGCACTTAACGTTAATAGCCGCTTTTTTGTGGTTATGACTGTGTCCTATAAATACTGCAAGCATATCTGCATGTATTTACTTTTTCTGATACTCATGTCTCTGATGTTGAATTCGTGACGGACGAAAAATATCAGGTAAAGTCTTTTTCTTCTCAATTGCTTCTTTGGACACGCATGTTCGCTTGTATTGGTCATACATATCTTCAACATTAAAATGTCTAACTGAAGGACATTTATCAAGAGGTATGTTTAGATGTGAATTTTTTAAATTTATCTTAGGCACATTCCCTCGCGACTTTTGTTTTTTACGTCCCTTTTTCGGCAGTTTGTTGATATGTTTGGGTTATTGTAAAACAATGATCTTAACAGCCAGTTCCTTAAGAACTAATATTAAGCTGCTGGCTTTTTAGGTTAATTTTTTTAATATGTTATATTTTGTAGGTTTGGATTAAAATGTATAATATAATACATATTCATGGTCAGTCGAAATAAGCCGGCGACAATCGTCAAGTGTTCATTGCTATTCAAATCTTGAACTAAACATTATCTTTATCTTAATCACAAATCGTTAGTGAACCAAATAATAATAACATTTCTGTTTGAATTGTTTGGTCATCGAGCAGCATCTCCTTAACTGGTCTATCAAATGTATTACTCCAATCGACAAAACAAGCGCAAATTAGGATGCCTTAGTACAACGTTACTCAAGCGATGCAGAAACAGAAAAAGTAATAAAATTTGTCCTGCCTTATTTACGCAGTGTTTTGCATGAAAGGGTTTGCTTCCCATATTAACCCTAAGTATATATCGTACGAACGATTTTCAATTATTATAAACCTCCTTTTTAAAAAGCTGATGCATATAAACAAATGAATAGTACTTTATTAATATAACAGGCCCTACTTCATTTCTGTAAAATGTTCGGTCTGTACGTTTGGCTGTATTTGCGTTACAGAGAGTTGCGTGTTACAATCAGTGGATCTCATGATTCAGTCAATATATTGTATGATCGTTCCTATTAATATAGTTCGATTTTTTTCGTTTTACCAAACCAAATGTCATTCATTATGTTTTAAAATCCAGTGGCCTAGACGTTTGTTCTAAAAACTTAACTGAAGTCCAAAAATAAGTTTGCATGAACCAAAATACAAGATACGCATCGTTTTACTTAGTGAAGCTCACTTATGCTAATTCACTGAAGCATAATTCCAAAATTAGCACATAAATCAAATATGATTGAATACATAGGACCCAACTTGAATATAAAGTTCAACAAAATGGTTTGAGGCATGTGCTTCGCATCCATAATTAATGAAGGTCAATCAAAATTCAGTTGAGCGCTCAATACGCAAATATTTTGTCGATCTTAATCATATATTTTAATCAGCAAATTCTCGTTCCATTGTGTGCAGATTTTAGTCAAAGCTAACTTTTGAAAAACTGTCAGTAAAAATTAAATAAAACAATCTTGCTTCACTGTGTAGTGGTTTGTGCAAATGTAGGTAAATGGAGATTGCACATGTCCTACGACATTTATATTATTATTCAGTCCACCGCTGAATTGGAAAGTTGTGATGCGTATGTCAATATGTAAACGGGAAGAAGTCAATTTTTGTAATAGAGAGAGGGGCATTTTTGTTGCTTATCCTCGTCAGGACCTTCACATGTATTGTTTTTATTAATTTGCAAAACGGAGATGGGTAAATTACTTAGATGTGCTTAGATGTAGGAGTTTGAATTTGACTTTTGTTAAAGAAAATAATAATGGTTAATGATAGTTGGATTATTTTTCATTAAAACATTGCAACAAAACAACAAGACTTAAGTGACAAATTCTAATTAGCTCCTCAAAAATACAAAAAAAGCATGATTGCGAATGTCTTAACTCACGCATCGAATAGGCCAAAAATAATATTTCATCTGAAGCTGACTATTGTAAATTTGGATAAATGCTTATCTTTACACATTTGTGGACACATGCTCGGTGCTTATGTCCTAAAACATACCACAGATTAGAGATTAGCGTTGAACAACATCAACATAATACGATGGTTTCGCGGTTTTTAAGTCCAATGAAATCCATTTTGTCTCCTTACTCCTAAAATTAATTGCCCATTTTTTGCTGATTATTCCTTTGCCGCACGCGAAACTTTGCTTGTGCGTTGGGAATAACATATGACATCATTCAGTTAAAATACCTGGAGATCATTTGAATAACATATATTGTATGCCATCGGCAGGAAAGACGACAGCACTTCAAATGCGTGCAACGGCATGGCATCCTTCGCATAAGGAACTGGTAAAGGCTTCGTCGGATTGAAAATCGTCAGATTGGCAGCATAGTACGGCCTTGCAATTCCATTGAAAAGCGTCTGTTGATGGTGTTAAGTATGTTATTGCCCTTGAATGGTGAAGAAATGAAAACGGGCTTTTTTGGTGTTAATTGCTGGTTCAGGTCAGGCCTTAGAGGTTAACTGTATTTTTCTGTTAACTGACTTGGATATCCTTGCTTCATTAAGGTGCGTTTAATGTTGGTTACTTCATCATTCAATCAATCCGTAGAACAGATATTTTTGGTCCTCTGGAAAAGGGAGCATACCTAGTTACGTTTCCATTAAATGAAAAATAAACTTAGATAATGCAAATACTGTCCTTTCAAGGTGTCTTAATGGAAGACCCTCCGTGTAATGGAGCTATCTTTCGGTCTGGATAAGTTACCGTCGAGAAAGGAAAGATGGATATCTTGTTCCTGCGCTAGGATAATTTTATCTTAAGATGCAGACTGTTCATTGTAGACAATAATCCGTCGGCTTCCCCTGAGTTGTCCACAATCGCAAAGATGTCATCTACATTTTGTTTGTAAAGTGTTCCGTTGTTTAATTTGGCAGATACTTTATCTTCTAAATGGCCCATAAATATGTCAGCAAAGGTAGGTCCTAATGGGCTTCCCATTGCTATCCATCAATTTGTCGGTATAATTGTCCATTGAATAAGAATTTGAAATTTTTTGTGCACAATTGTAGAAAGGGGCCAGATGGGGCCAGATGGGTATTCGAGGAATAAGCGCAAATGATTTCGATAGGTTCTTCAAAGGGAACGTTGGTAAATAATGACTCAAGGTCCAAGGATATCATGTGTTTGTCGGAAATATGTTGGTGACTTATTTCGTCGAAAAAATGGAAACAATCTTTCAATGTGCAAGTCGAAAACATTTTGCGAATTGGTTCTTATTCCTCCACGAGCCATTGTGCCAGTCCATGAAATGCTGATTTTGACATGGATAGAATAAGCCATAAAGCAATATCCTTTTTCTGTGTTTTTAGAAAACCATATAGTCGTGGGATATATGAACCCCTGGGTTTTAGGGACGGAGCTGTTTTGGAATACATTTGGTTATTATCCAACAAAAGCTTAATCGTTTTCAAGGCAGTCTTCCAATGCCTTGGTTTCAAATTTACCTTCTGCTTCTAGATGAAATTTACTAGACTCTTTTAAAATGGCTTCCATTTTCTTAACGTAATCATTGCTTTTGAGGATAATCACAGCATGACCTTTGTCAAGTTTAGAAATAACTATTTCCTTGTGCGTTTTAAATGCGGATAAAGCGATTGATTCTTCTTTAGTTATAGGAGAGCGTTGCGTTATTGCAGCTCTACGGTATTGGCGTGCGACGTCCAAAAAATTTGCTTTCATCGAACCTAATTCATCATTAGATCATAGTTTTAAATCAGTCAGTTGGGAGTACAAGTCCTTTAATTGGGCCTCAACGTCTTCTGAGTTTATCCTTTGGTAAGGCAAACGAAAGTTGAGTCCTAATGAAAGGGCCTCTGTTCTGCAACTTGTTAAGTCTTTTGCCTGAAGGATTCAGGATCAATTCATCAGGGTCCCTGAATTTATCCAAATTCGGTTTTTCCGATCACCACGAAATACACCAAAAGAAGTCGCAGTTCTTCATGGGTTATCCATGATTCTCATTAGTTAGAATTTGTATAACACTTGCATGTACAGTTTATGCATAAAACAGGTTTCGTACCACTTATCCAAATAGCATTACAAGATTAAGTTTTAAAAACTTTTGCCAAAAAAATGGTTTACACGGTCCCATACTATCTGCTGGATATTTAATTATAAAACTTATAATAAACACGATCTTCGCAAATGACAAATTAAAGTTCACCGGAACTGACAACTATAGAATGGTAAATAGTGATGCATTTAAGAATAAGAATTCAGGACGCAAATTTCCGTCCAAAAAACCATACTTGTATCAATACACAATGCTTAGTATCAATCTGATCAGGCTCTAGTCAAATAGTAAAGAAAGTTGAAAAGTCAGCAGGATGTTTAGCGTTGAAGAATTTGATATAACTCCCATTTGCAGAATAAGACGCGATAATTTTTACAAACAGTTATGCATCCTGTTTTTTTTTAAATATTGCTCCAACACATCACCAAAGATCGTTGCAGATACGAGCATTGGATGTGCAAGAACGCAAATGCTTCTCATGTTCATTTCAATAATACAATGGGGAATATCAGTCTATACTAGTCGCTCTTTTTTTTGCCTCCAACGGGGCTTTATTCTGACTCCGAAGGCAGCGGGTGTTAAAAGTGTCCACTAAGTGATTGGCCTGTGCTCACCAATGAACACCCATTACCAGATACGATCAAACACATAGTTGAGGTATATTTATGCATCATGCTTGACCACGTGATACACCGCGTTCGACAAATCCAACACTGCGCTTGCATAAATACATTTGACATTAATTTATCACAGTGGCTCCAAAGAGGTGGGTGTATTTTAGTCGATTTCTATGATGTTTGATGTTAGGAACCAATAGGGCATAGAAAGGCTTTTATGTCTAAATGTTTGGCTCTCCTTAGAAACTCAGATGATGTAGCGATGTGATGGGCATGCTGAAATTTGTAAACAGCTAAGTTTCAGATAAAATAAGGTCATTTGCTTACCGAGAAGCACTATGGATGACCATAACTCAACCAATACCTATTATTTTTACTTCGTAAACATTATCTGACCCCAAAAAGAAACTCTTATACTTAGGCTTAACTGCCGGCTGAGCTTAAAAATTATAATTCGTAAAGACAGAGTACAGGTAAGCAAGCCTTTATGCACAGCTCGAAGTTAATCCGTTCATGGGAACCTCTTTGTAAAAATAAAAAAACAGTATGTGCTTATTTGCACACGCCCTTGAGTGTGATCGCCGCTTGAATTGAGATGGCACCGAGGTGATCGCCATGGCTAACGGGCGACAAGTCAGCGAATTGCTAGAAGCTCGGCACTCGAGTCCGGCCAGTATCAACATACAGGTTGAGCGTGATTCACACTATGCCAGTTTGCCCGCATAGTCCACTAACCTGCGTCTCGCCCAAAAAAACCAGCAGGCTATCCAGAATGTCATTGACGTTATTTATCCAAATTGTCTGAATGGACGGTTTCGGAGAATAAAAGGCGAACGTCTGCAGTCATCAAAAGTTAAATGGCGACTGGTGTCCTACAGGGCTCATTTGTAAATCCCATGGATTTTATTTAACTTATAATACGGTATCTGAACATAGAACCACATGTTTTACTGCATCTACTAACGTAAAACGTATTAAAACGTATTAAAACTATCCATTTTATGTTAAGCTTACGCTTTATCTGAAAACAATATAGCCCTTTTGAATTTCAGATCACGCGTGATCCCGTATACGCAATGTCAACTTTGCTTAGACAACGCAAGCAAAAGCTGATATTTGATCGTTTACCTGCGTTCCAAGTGCAACAACCACTTTGGCTTGCAGTTCACTCCTCCATACCTAAAAGGCTGGCTCATAATTCAAAATGGAATGTCATTTGTGGTTTTTAGGAGAAAGATTGTCGCTCGTGGGGGAAGTATATGAATGATAGGGGCATGATGCTTCTGTGAATGTTGACGGCAGCCATGGCGTCCGTGACGAGTAATATCTACATCCGAAGGACCATACAAGAAGGAGACCTCGGAGTCACGAGAACGTCCTGAAGAACTGGAGATGCGACCGTGATACGCCATGGCTGTGCCAAGAGCCGAGGAACCCGCCACGTCGTCAGCAGTCAGTCGATACGAGAAAGGGTATGAGAGGGCCGCGTAGCCTAAGACCATAGGTGCCGTAGATGCGACGTCAGATGCGATCAGCGCAGTTCATATAGTAAGCAGAGACGTCGGAGCTAGGCAATGTCTTAACGCATTGGTATAATACTAGAAATAATAATACTACTTAAAATTACTATTAGTATATATTTATAGCATTTCTAGCATTTCAGTGTTTGGAGTTAGAGTGCTACCATTTTTGGATTTGGAAAACTTAAGTGATTGGATTTGGAGTACTTAATCGCGACGCTGCTCATTAAAACGTTCTTAGCGAGGGCGTGATCCAAACTCCCAAGTCTTTGTAGGCATTCACTTTCTTCAATGGTTTGTCGTTCAGTCGGTTAGCCGTACCGTTAAAAGAACTAGTTTTGCAAACTCAAATGGTAGTGCACTTGTTCTCATTGAACGGTAAGAGCCAGTCCGCCGACCATTTTTGACGTCTATTTACATTTTTCTGTAAGTGCACTTAGTCAGCCACGGTTCGAATTACGCTTCGAAGTTTGATATCAACGGCGAACATGGTGATACCGCAATCCAGTTCGCGGACACAATCGTTAATGTAGATAACAAACAAGATATGGCCGCGAACGGAGCCTTGGGGAACACCACTCTCAACCTCAACCTTGGCTGACTGTTTGTCGCTGATGTGGACAGTTTGCGAGCGACCGATATGGAAGCTTTTTATCCACGCAAGGAGTCTAACACTTACTCCTATGCGGCTGAGTTTATAAGGATAAGGTGGTGCAGCACGCTATCGAAACCTTTTTTGAAGTCAATATAAACAACATGCACTGAGTTTCCACTATCGACTGCCTCAGTCAATCATTCTACACAGAAGAGCAAGTTTGTTACGCAGGACCAACCTCTACTAAAACCAAGCTGAACATCCGATAGCGGATGGTTTTGTTCCAGAAACTGCATAAATTGTTGCTTGATTATTTTTTTCATAATTTTGCAACAGATTGCAGTAAGGCTGACCGGTCCGTAGTTATTTGCTGAGACCCGGCTTCCCCCTTTGTAGAGCAGCCTAATGCTCTTGGATTTCCAATCTACTGGTAGCCATCCGGTCTCGAAGAGCAAATAGATTGGTTTGGCCACC
The DNA here is from genome assembly GCA_036362985.1 of Ligula intestinalis. Classification (NCBI taxonomy): domain Eukaryota; kingdom Metazoa; phylum Platyhelminthes; class Cestoda; order Diphyllobothriidea; family Diphyllobothriidae; genus Ligula; species Ligula intestinalis. The sequence goes on along the minus strand of JAYGXS010000001.1, from coordinate 83,521,188 downwards.
TCACTGGCCAGCTTCTTCAAAATCTTGGCTGGTACCTCGTCGGGATCTGGTGACAAAGATTCTTTTAACCTTAAGAATACCTTAAGAACAACAGCCTCGAAAAATTGGACAGTCTCAGCTATTTAATCTGCTTCAGTGTCATCGGTGGAATGATCGTATGCCGTTGCCTTCGTGAAGACTGACCGGAAGCCTTTTGAAGGATGATGAGCCTTTACTTCATCATCTAGCACGTCTTTACCCTGAGTGGTGCTCAGCAAAGTATCGGATCCTTGTTTTGGTACTCTGCCTGAGGTAACTGTTAAACAGTTTGGGGTTCACTGTGGCCCGGTTAAGCAAGTCTGCTTCGATAGCTCGTCTTGACAGATGCAGGAGTCCTGTCCTTTAGCATTTTTTGCCGCAGCTTCCGCTTTTTGTTCACTTCTATTTTTAAAGCCTGCGTAAGCCATCGCGGTCTAGTGGTAATCTTTATTCGCGAAATTGGACAGTGGTTGTCGATGAGACCATGCAGTGTGTTCCGAAATGTTTCTCGGTCCACATTTATGTTTCGAAACAATGGAGTTTCCTACTCGGTGCGCATAAATTCAACCTTCATTTGATCGCAATCGCCTAGCCAAATATTTCTTTAGGCGTTTGAGGGTCTCTCAGGTATTGAGAATAACGATTACTCCCATAGCAGTACAAAGTGGTAATTTTTACCAAGCGGAGGTAGACATGACAATTTGTCGATGCTGTCATGGAAATGAGGTCCAGACAGTTGGACTGTTGTCCATCGCGCATCCTTGTCGGAAAAGCGGCGTGTTGCGTAAAAAATAACGTTAGAGTCATGCTCAGAAGGTAACTGTCAAAGGTTAGATCAGAGCTATGTGCGCAGGCCGAACCCCAGTCGATGTGAGGCACGTAAAAGTCCCCCAAAATCAGGATACCTGACCATGTAGTAATCTTTTCAAACTCATCTAACACGGAGGCATCCACTACGGGATCTCTTCTAAGTGGTCGGTAGAGTGTTAGGATATCGAGGTTGAATGCACCTGGTACTTTAATAGACAGCCAGATGGCCTCGGAAACACACGCCAGTTTATCCATTTTGTCTAAATCTGTGAGTCCATTTTTCAAGTTCTTCCCTCTCTTTTCTGAACAGCTGATAGCCAGGTATGGTGACCTCACCGTCGTCTGCGTGTTCCGACAGCCAAGTTTCCGTTATTGAAACTATATCTGGTGATAGTTTACAGGTATGAGTCTTCAGCTCGTCTAGCTTAGATAGCATACTCTGTGCATTTGTGTACATGAAAGTTAACTTTCTTTTTGCCCGAGAAGTGGTTGCATTCAGGCCCTTCCCGCCCTTTACCGGGTCAATTTTGCTGTCATCCGGAGAGAAAATGTCCAGTAGGAGAACACTGGACGCTGGATCACTTGGTTGTTGTAAATAACCAAATGTTTTCCCCTTCGTTCTGCCTCTGTATGTTTTTTGATTAGGCCCAATCCTCCCCCTACTACGTTGACTGCGTGGTTATCTGGAAAGGACCTATCCAAGGTGAGAACAGTGGACGTTGGAACACTTGGTTGTTGTAAATGACTAAGTGTCATACAAAATCTAACTAATAAGAATCATGGATAACCCGTGAAGGACTATGACTTCGTTTGATGTATTTCGGAGTGCTCGAAAATACCGAATTCGGTAACTGAACGATAAAATTCATGTTATGCAAAGAAAAAACAAATGAATGCGCATATATGTAGACAAAACTGCAAAGGACTTTATAGAGACTGGCGATAACCATGTCTTTATTTAGTTTTCCATGGTGAATACGTGAACAGATAGTCAAGTTAGGATATATGATCTTCAACGACTACGTATCAATTCCTTTATTTCACTTTTATGTAAGTTGACGTACAAATGACGAATACATGTCTTATGTGCAGAGATTAACGCAAAGAAGACAAGCCTCCAATCAGAAAAATTAGGTTTATTTTATGATGTTTTAAAAAGGCACGGCGAAATACACGAATTTTGTTGCTCAAGTGTTTGGCTGCGTACGGATGACCACTTTTTACTTTGGACCACCCATTGCAAACCATAACTAGACTTCTTATTGGCATATAAAATACACATTACCCAGTAATAGGTTTTTCCTTAAGGTAGTGGAGGAAAAAATATTTAAGTGGACTGTTTAATTTGAACGTAAAATCTTTTTAGACGTCAAATGTCTTTGGATAACAAATTACGTTATTGTTCGAATCATTTAACAAGTAAATGATCAGCATTGCGTGAATTGTTAAAGCTGGAAAGGGCAGAATATCAGATAGTCGGATCAGGGAATAGCAAGCCGAAATTGATTGGGTTGGGGCAAGGTTTGCGTGTGGAATTTGTTTTCTTACACGTCTATAACAATTATCAGCTACGGAAAGTAAAGGTTATACGGCTATGTAGTCATATATTCAATCTATATTGCTTGCCCTTAAAGGCTCCATACATGCGACGGAATTAATGATTGCGTCTTCAAGCGTACTCACATCAGTAAAAAATAGTAATCTAGCTTGAAAGAATACTATGTGGCAGTTAACTGTGCCGGATGAGATCCAATGCGTACTTCTTAGAAAGCAACTGATTAATAAGATAGATAAATTCTAGCGTTTCAAACGCCGTAATGAGACGGTGTCTCTGCAGGAGAATTAGTCAAACTCAAAAGGCCGGGCCACGTTATAAGTCATGCTGCCATTCGAAGCGAATAAGCTAGTTCCAGCAAGAAGTTCCGAAGATGAGTAAATAACGACAATTCATAATTATAAGTGGTTTTTACAAGCCATTACCTCTCCAAATACAAGACCCGGCAGTGGTAAGTTAACTAGTTATTACAGCGTGCATGCGGTCTTGTGTCCAAAACGAACTATAAATATGTAAAATCTGTGTACATATCACCCTATTCCATGGATACTTCCGATAAAGCCTTCATGACACAATCTGAAACAATAAGCAACTATATTTCTTGTTCCAGCAGTTGCAGGTTCCACAGTTGAAAAAACAGGTGAATCTGGTAAAACTCCTTAGATGTGGAAATTGCTAAAGTCATATTCATCCGTAAGGAAGGAAGAGAGCTATATTCCACCAACTACAAACTTGTGAGTTTGACATGTATTCCATGCAGACATGCATATTATTTCACAGAGATTGCTCTTTTAAGGCTTATTTCAATGAAATTTATCACAGAATTTCCATGTGAACATAAAGCTAAGCACGCTACTTTTCAAATTTATGTTTCGTCGAGAATATTGCACAAATGCGTTTGAAAAGAAGTAAAATATTTGTCATGTCAAGCATAACAGTGGGTCATATGTCATGTTAAAAAAGTAGACAAATAGATCACAGAAGATATATTATGACAATGGGCATTGAAGCCAAAAGATGCGATATTTGATAAATAAGCAAGCACACCATATAAAAACCCTGCAGCTGCATTCACATTCAGCGTTTATAGGCAAACTAAATAAGCTCCTTTCATAATTCCATCAGATACTGAACTGGTGCAAAATCATTGTCATTGGGACATTTTAAGATTACACTCCTTGCTTAGAAATGAGAAGCCAAGTACACTCGGACTTGCACCCAGCTTAAACAATAGCTGCTTATCCATGCTCGTCTGATTTAGCTGTCCACGATAGCACAACAACTATTATAAAAATACGAAAAGATAAAGCAAGATTCCCAAAACCACTGGTACCCATTTTTATGCAATATTTATAGGCCCATTAGATAAACGACCATGTTCCCAACTAATGAATGAAATACATCTAAATCGAGCATGCGACATGCCAGCGTAACCCACGTTAGCTTTTTATGAAATTTATTTCTTGTTAAGCACATTGGTGATAATAAACGATATATATGAGTGCATAGCACAAGCAGTCACTTGTAACGCCTCCTCATATTTTAAGAAAAGATTAATCCTATTTAATACCTAACAGACCCTAATCTTTCCTAAAAAAACGTTGAAACATTAACCGGTACATTCAGTTACCTAGTAAAACTCCCCATAATTTAAAAGCATTCAGATTCGTTTGGAGAGTATATTGCAAAAACCTTTGCTCTTATACGTACAGTGGTTGCCATTGACCTCGTAATTTTTCTCAAATTGTTTAAGTTTGATCATTAGTCCAATACCAGTGTGAAAGTATAAGGGAAACATAGAAATAAAAATAAACGGCATAAGTCCTATTAAGTATTTGAAATATCTAAAGAAATTATTACGTGTTCTTGAGGGAATATAAATTTTTTTCGATAATGCCGGGGTTCTTGACACATAAAAAAGAGCTCTACATTAAAAAAAAATAAAGATACTGTGTTAAGTTGCAAACTTGGAGCAACTTCTTTCTTTATAATAATAATTGTCTTCAGTCAAAATATTCTACAGTCTCTTCATACCAGTTACGTATTTATTTAATGTCAACGAAAAAAATTGTGACATCAAATTGCTTGTTTTTACTACCTTAACTGATAAATTAATAATTTGCGCATCTGTTCTAAGTTGACACTAAAACCTTTAAAATAAGGTATATATATAAAGCATTCACCGAAAAAAAGTGTTTTTGGATATATGTTCTAACAATGATGACTATGTTTGACTGGAAATAAAAGAAATTACTTTTTTATCATTGTTTACCTTTAACATGAGTAGGTTCATTCCACTTTTAGATATATACTGGTGAATTAAAAAAAACTAGCCACATAAATTGACATTTTTTAAAGTACTTATTATTTTTTCATCTGTTCCGTTTCTTAATAAAGTAAAAAGGAATTGTTAGTTATACACAAAACTATTTTTATTCGCGACTTTCATTTAATTAAGCATTATTTTTGTTATAGATGCGTAAAGCTTATGTAAATTCAGGGTGATAAAATGTCCTCGTCATAATAACCACCATTGCACATGCAACTCACCATTCTTTACTAATAACCTTTTTTATAATTATTTCTACATGCTTGCCTGTAGAAGAAGATAAAGTGCGACCTGGTTAGCTTCCACGTCGCTACTTTTCAGTAGTAATTTATTAAGAGTAACAAATATAGGTTTTTCGTGATAAAAATTTCATAAATTGCATTTTCCTTACTATGTGGTCCTAGGCTTCGCCACCATACACAGATCTTTCAAATAATTATCTATAACCAACTGCTGTAGTTCGTGATGTGGATCATGGTAGGGCACTCTGTTCTGTTACCTGTTAGATATATTTGGTTAAAAAGCAAGGGTGTACGATGGAGCCCACCTACGACACTTAAGGGCGTTCTTCGCAATGTTCTCCTCGTGTGACCAACAGGATACATAAAAAATCCGTGACTGGATCTTTCTGACATGCTTCAAACACTTTAAGGCAAGGGCTTTACCTGAGAGTTAATTAATAATCAACTTAAGGCTGAAATCTCAAATTTAGGCTGCTAGTGTGAGAGATATACATCACTACAGTCAAAGCCTCAAGCAGAAACGGACTCTTAGCCACCACTTGTGGCAAAATCCGTAGTATCTTATACATAAACATGTTCAAATTATTTGCAGGTTGGTGTTTACGTAGACCTGAATCCATTAATAAACGTGATGGAAAACATGCTCTACCTCTTTGGCAATTTGTGACGGTTAGTTTTGCGTAATCACAACTTATACGTCTGTTAAGCCATACAAGGCAATACACATTCATTAATATACATTAATGAAAGCAATTCTTCTGACGTCGCATTACTATCTAAATTCAACTCTTTTTGTTACTAGGGAGAGTGTTATCATGACTAAGTAATCGGCTCCATTCCCTGCCTATAATTTTAACAAATATATTTCTTGGTTATTCGCTTGCGAAGCGAAAGTTTAACTGCCAATCAAAGTGCGTTCGCGAGTTCAACGAGGTAGTTCAGAAGAAGAAGAGGCGACCTATGGAGCAAGAGTTTTTCTCTCCTGACGTTTCTCATTTCGCTGGAAATCCTGAATCAAAGGTTACGGAAGCATAGTCTGAGTCATGCGCAAGACGTCATGAGTTTGACATTTTTGTTCCAGTGGTCAAATTTTCTTCTGCTTGTGGTTTTACTGTCAGGCATGGCTACACGCAGAGAATATTCATGAGAAATTGTGCATTCCAGCAACTATGGGAATTGGAGACGATGATATTGGGAAATTTTAAAATTGTCGGATTGCAAACGAACTTTCTGCCTATACGTTAAATCATATTTATACATTTTCGTAATCCCAACAACGACCATTGGTGAATGGATAAAGTCTAAAAATGTCGATGGCAATATGCTGATATCGGTTAAGGTCCTGCGAACCTGTTAAGTGGATGCTGTGCGTTGCATTCCTTTTGGCGCTCTGGCTTCATATTTTAATCTTTAAAATTAGCAAGTTCGACACTGTTCTTTTTAGTATGGTATGTTCATTGCAAACCAATGCATAGTTTTATTGCAATGCGCTTACGGATATTTATTCGTTAATTTGGTCATGTGGTTCCTGATTTGGTTTCAAATGTGTCATCATTAAATCTTTTCCTCATTGAATTTACTTTGAGTAACGCGTCAAGCCAACTCAAGTTACTTTGGGACATCACTACCGTCGATATTCGAGAAATCATAAAAATATGCACATCATCAAATGACAATATTCATTGCCATTATTAAGCAATTCACAGGATGTGTAGCTTCTTCTGTAGCTGTCGAAGATAATATCCTATTGAATCCTTATTACATATCTGATGATTTTAAATGATGTTCTGAGTGCGCTGTTGTCAAATGAGGTCTTTCATGTGCTGTCGTCGGCCGTGGTCTAGGAGCCACGGTTTTTGAATATGGTTCTTGGGTTGCTGGCGCTCCCGTTAGTGGGACATATGGCCACTGACCGATGTAATTGCCACTGCAACGAAAACGAACTTTATTTATGAGCCAAGAGGTTTTTACCGTGGCTCAAACACCTTCATTGAGCAGACGTATTTATCAGAAACAGAATACAGATACATGTTTATACTTATGTGAATGCCTCATTGATTTTGCATCTACAGGATGACTTGGGATAAGGAACCAGGCATGCCAATAAATGCAAACATACTCTATTTGAATTCTGGTTGACAAATATCGAAAAAAAGACGGACTAAACAACTGTAGGTATTTGTAACTATATGTGAAAGCTTAAAAAATATTGAAGTTGATTAAACAAGCTAAATTAGCTTGCTTGTACATAGTCTGGCAATGTAATCATTGCATTTCTCCAGGAATAAGGAATGCAGCGTAAGCTCATGAGCTTTTGAAAATGTTGGCGCTGCCATTCTCGCCAGTTACGTTTGGGTTCATTTCCAAATCATAAACGTACGTGTTTTGTACTGGCAGGCCATAAAGCTAGCGTCCAAATTGGAAAGCATGTCTTTGCAATTCGGTATTACGCAGCTTGTTCTGTTTGAGTCCTGCCAGATCATCTTCTATGGATGCGAAAAACAAATAATGTAAGAAGGCCGTCGTTTACCTCAAAACTTAACTCCTGTCTGCAGCAGTTATAAAACATATAAGTGGATGCTTGCTTCTGTCTCATAAATTGCAGAATTCTCGATCAAATAGTTATGACTAGAAGTCTAACCAATGTAAATCCTAAAGACATTAGCAAGCACTGTAGCCAGTAGCAATGCAATGTTACAATATACATCCACGATTTATTAACGCGGCTAATACTATCTGCATTTTTGATAATAACGTAGAAGTATGCCGTTGCAAATTTTCTGTAATAATAAAAACACTCTTTCATGGAAATGATTTTAAAGAGTCACCTTGCTGTAATCTGGGTGTTCTACCCAACATTATTTGTCATTACATGCATCTTTTAAACTAATGAATCCTAGGCAAACAGTTTTCACACGGTTCCTTAAGCCTGATAATAAATTATATCAACTGCTTTTTGATGTGTATACACTCTTCCTATTCGTTTGCAAATACCAGGGTCCGTTTACCTGTGTATAGTGTCCGCAAATTCCTAAGCAAGAATTTTGGCGTAATTGTACTGTTCATTTTCGTTAAACATTAGCTATAGCACGTGAAAGACGGTGATTTGCTCGCTGGCAATATTTGCTCCGATGTTTTGACTTTTGCCGCAATATTTCAAGATGCCGTATGTAGGGTGCTCACATTTGCACCTATTCACCCACTTTTGTGCGAGCTTCATCAGATTCTCATCCCACACCTTAAGGAAGGCAAATAAAATCACACTTCGGCGACTTTTCCGACTGAAATTTTATTGGAAATTTGTCTCGTGGACGCATAGCATAGTAAATGTGGATTGTGGTGTTCTCCCCTAAGCATTACATTCAATAAACCTGTCTAATACCAGCATAAAGGGAATTTTCAGTATATGTAAGTATCATGTGTGTACCAGCCACGTTGCTTCAACTCGTTAAAGCCCCCGAATGGATATCGTCAAAACCGAGGGTTGCAATGCTGGCCTAATTCGCAAAAAGGGTCATTTTATTGTGAAAACAAGTGTTGTTCACCTTCAGTGTACAGCGTTACACTCAAGGCACTGCGAAGGTTTTTGCGTCCTCAACTGGGCACCACAACCCAACCACATAGACTGTTGGCAGCCTACACTTCCACAAAATGTTTCAAAGGCAAGCAATCAAAGATTTAACCACGTGTCATATCAGACATGTAACAGTTCACTTTAAAAAAAAAACAGGAATCGATCATTACATTAGAAAAGACCACTTCAGAGGGTTTGAACAGAGTTTGCTTTGCTTGAGTGTCCAACAGATACTATTTTGTCGCTGGGTAAATGCGTGTGGCAACGAAACTTTTCCCTTCCATTTGTGCAAGTGAATATGTCGTATGGTGTAAGGAGTTTAAATAAAAGTAAAATATACAAGCAGATCGGCTTGCTTTTTAAGAGTTAACATGATGACGGCGCCAAAAGCAAATGCCTAATAAAGGTAGTGGACCCACAATTGTTTGCATATTTGAAGCCGAAATGTTGTCCATGCTTCGCTTTGAATTGGGGTACTGAAGGATAAGGTTTTCTCGACCTTAAGTCATCAATTCGACTGAGCCCATATTCAAAAAGCAGAATGCAGCCAACAACCAAATGCGATCCATGGCTTATCTGGTCTTTTTACTTAAAAAGAGGCAATACTTAATTAGTGAGCAGGCAGTCAGACATTGATAGACAGGCATATATTTCGAAAAAGATAAATAATTGCTGAAGCCTTACACCACATTCTTTGGATGTTCTGATATCTTCGGTGTACTTGATTTGCGGTTCAGACATCGTTAAAAAATAGAAAATTATGGTATTATAATTCTGATTTTGCTGAATGTTTTTTTTTCACTCCAAACCCGTATACATTGTGGGCATATGATTGCGTCGACTAAATTATTTGCCCGGAACAAATGAAATACGCTGTATGTCACCTATTTTAAAGGCAGTTGCGTGGTTATTGCATGACGTAGACCATTTTTTGACCTAGATTAAACATAGGGTCAGACGATATGTGATAGAAGGTTGGCTAACTATTGCCAAAGCAGAAACACCTCTTGGACATCCGTATATCAGACACTAATAGAACGTACGAATATGGGTTATCCAAAATTAAAAAGGCAATTGCGCTTTTTGCATATCGATATGTTTCACAAAAATGTAGCGTTAAAAGAAGAATCATACACAAGACGCTCTCGCAAGTGCTGGGCAGACCTATCTTACTTACCTGAAAAACGTTTATTGATAGGTTAAATGCGGATATTATAATATTTTTTTACTGTAATACTGCACCGCGATCACACGTCATATGTCTATGATTAAAATTACTGCATTTTGAATAAAGTGATAATCCTATGCTCAGGTATTAGTTTTTAATTATAAGAGGGTTGCTTTTCCAGGAAAGACACAAAAATAGGCAATTGCGTAGATTTACTGAAGTTTTTAAATGTTCTTTTCGAAGCTGCAAGCACTTTTGTGTTGCCTTCGATTCTTTGCTGTAGCCATATACATAGAAAGTGTATATCGTAATACAATCAAAAAGCTTAGAGCAGCAGCCAATCATTCTTAATTTGCATATTTGCATTCTCATCAGCAATTTTCTGTGGATGAACGAAGACGATGATGGTTTTAAATAAGTCTGCATATGTGTCTGTGCATCACCTTTGTTTGTAGTTTGGCATTAGCCAATGAAGAAAAGTGAATATCGATAAAATGACATTTACATCCGAATATGCATTTTTTAAGACCCACTATTAGAGGAAAAAGTAGAAACAACCTGTGGTTTAAGCTGGTCGGGGCTGTACAATACGCAATTGAAGGTTATAGTAGAGACAATTATAGTGATATATGTTGCAGATGCAAGATACTGATGAAAGATACTCATTGCTCATTCTCATATGTAAAAACCACATCAAGACAATGAAGCTAGTTGTGTTCATTGTTCTTCATATAAGAAAGAACTACAAATTTAGGCATTTTGTCTATTTAATGTGAGTGCTCGAGATCACTTGACGCCGGAAAAATTGTATGTCATATATATATCTTTTAACTTGAATTTGTGGTTATGACTGGAATCTGATGGCAAACAGTATGTGACTGACTCAATAAATAGTTGTGCGATTACTTGATTCACATCATGTTCCATCCACTCATTGATTCTTTCAGGCGACCAAAGTAGATATCATGACGTTGGTAAAGAAGACATATGGTCGATCACTGGAACAAAATTAATTTTTTTTTTTTTCTGATCTTTCGAGCTCTTAAAAGAGTACATCGTCAGAGGTGGAGAATCAGTAACAAATGTGGAAGCTACTTGGGGCGTGTGAACAATAACTAAAATTTTGATTGTGTAGAAAATCAATAATTGTGTGTGCTGCCGACTTGCAACTGAGGGCTGTGCTAGCCTGTGCCAGTAATCACGGTCGACTTCGATAAATCAGAGACCTATAATTCGTTTATATGCAAATATTCCGAGTTTATTTTTAATAGATATTCTGAAATGTTTGTATGCATGATTTTTCGATAAGTGATGGAAAGAAGCAGAAAACGCAACTATCGTGCTGCACATTGAAAGAGAAAAGAACTCTTTTACATGTATAAAACAGTCGTTAAAGTTGAGGCTACATGATATTTTAGTGACTACTACGATCGCTGAATTCCAGCTGCATTACAAATTAGCTCACCGTTCCTCATAGCAAAACATACAGTTGGTGGGTGAATAAATATATCGATCCAGCTACCACACCTTCTCCTCTGTATGTAGCCTCTAGTCGTATGCTGGGTAATTTGCCGCAAGCAATTCATTAAATAAATTGAGAGATTTTCGATGAAATGCTAGACGCTCAATTGTTTCGTTTATTTCATACGTGGGTAGATGGATATAAGGACATCCTTCTGCATGCTTCAAGCTGCAATTGAAACAAAAAGAAAGCATTTTTTTGTTTTTCAAGTAAAATTTACTCAAAAGGTGTATAGGTGCATTGATAGCGCAAACTTCCGAAATATCAGTGGTGATCTGCACTTTGTTGCCCATTTTTTAACGTATACAAGCTATATGCTTGCACAAATCGTTCCTCTTACCTAAGACTATTGTGAGAATGACTTATGGTTTCATTATATCTGCATCTATATACCTAATACAAAATATTTCATTAAAATAAATAATATTCTCTGAAGTGCTGTCTTCTTTTTCTGCCGATTGTATGCAAAGTATGTTATTCGAATGATCTTCAGGTATTTTAATTGAATGATTTTTAATGTTGTTCTGAACGCACAAGCAAACTTTTGCGTGTGTCATACGAGTAGTTAACACAAAATTGGCAAATTTTCAGTTGTAAAAAAATCGCCAAACCATCGTATAATGTTGATTAACTCTCAACCTTGGTTCTGTCACGTTTTTCGGAACATTAGTGCCCAGCATTTGTCCACACATGTGTTAAGATGAATAATTAACCAAAGTTTCAACATTCACTTAAAGATAAAGACTTATTTTCTGCCCATTCGAACGGTGAGTTTAAGCATTAGCAATCATGTATGTCACCACAAAAAGATTTGCTTTAGAACCCACTTGAATTTTTTCTAATTTTTGAGGCACTGTTTGAAATTTTTCACGCAAGCCTCGCTTTTATTTTTGCAGTAATTTAATGACAAACAATCCAAATATTATAGGACATTATTGTTTTTTCTAATGAAAGTCAAATTCAGACTACTTCAAATAAGCACATATTAGTGATTTACCCCTTTCCGTTTTGCAAACCAATGCGAAACGACCTGGAGCCAGGTGACGACTTAGCTGGTGAATAACAGAGCACAAACTGGCAGCGCGGAACGGTGACCGACTGTCCTAGATCGCTTCCCATACTGTGGAAGAACACCAAAATTTGACGGTGAAGCGAGATCTACTGGAAAACTGGATGTGGGTCTCCAAATTCAGCAACAGGCGTGTGCCGATACCACCCTGTTATTTTGCATTCCGTTCGCGAGACCAATGAACACGGTCCAGATCGTATCCAGAAAGGAAAGTTGCCTCATCAAAGACGCACGCCTAGATGAAGCAAAAGACAAAGGGATTGTTGACTCCAAGCAATCACTAAGGTTAACCTTATTTCCCATTTCCTCGTGAAAGGACTACAAGATATGCCAATTTTGGGTGCTTTCTCATTTTCTCCGACTACAGAAGACGCCAAAGATCATGCAACATTTCAACATATGCGAAAGACAGATACTATTTTAGTTATCCGCATTTTTGCTGATTATCTTGTTGTCCATTCTAAGGTCATTCCAGTCAGGATAGGATGCGGGCCTTTTAACGAGCTCTGTTTCGACCACTAGCAAAACGTATGTATTTTAACAACTAGCTACTTAATGAGCTTGCTTTTTATCATTGATTTTGTCTGCCTTTATAAATATGAATATATTTTATGAAAAACATGAACGAAATAAAGTATTTCTTGTACACGTTCTAGAGCAAATAACGTATTTTGAAAATTTTATGCGTTATAGAAAAGGTATCTTTCGGTTTAAAAAGTTGTTAATTATAACTCTTTTTAAGATTTTGGGGTCATCATTCATCATACATCGTATCCGGCAATTAATTAGTACAGCCTTTACTGCATAAAACATATCCCTAATAAATTGCAATATTTTATGACTACTATGTGACTTCTTCCTCAAACTGTAGGCAAAAAATACATTTTCTTGAAGAGGATGCACACAGTGCGTAGTTTTACACCTTGAGTTCGAATGTAGCATTCAGTACTTTAGAAAATTATTCCGCAATTGAGCAACTTTTTAAAAACCAAAAGCTACCTTTGGTTTGAGTTAAACATTTAAAGAAGACGTAATTTTCTACCAAACATGTACAATAGATATTTCTTTGCATCTTTTTCGTAAAATATATTTAAATTTATAAATGAAGCCAAAATAAAAAAACCAACGGCATACTACTTAAGAAGCCAGTTTTTGAATATATATGCGTTTTTAATGGTCAAAAAAGCTCATTAAAAGGCCCGTATCCTATTCTGACTGAAATAACTTCAGAAAAGACTACACAATAATCAGCATCACAACTTTAGTCAATGCCGATTAGCGAAAGAGTATCAGACTTTCGCATATGTCGAAATGTTGCATGATCTTTGGCGTCTACTGTATGACCTCATGTAGAAAGCTGTAAGCTCAGGTTAGTACAAGTGCTGTTCCAGTGATCACGCTTTAATCTACTTTACAACCCAATGGCACTTTATCGATGCGTTATAATTTATTGTACACTTGACTTTATAGGTTTCATAGCCTTAAATGAAGTAATAACACATTCATGTTAATATTTTGATTTTGAACACTGAATTCAAACCTGGACATTTTTTTATGTCTGGAGTGTTTTAAGATAACCATATAGCCCACAGATCGTATAAGCATTAAGTATATAATCAAGGAAATATCATCGTAGCTGTCATTCCCAGAAAATCTCCTGCCCAGGTTTCACTGTCTAGTTCTATTTGCAATTTGAAGCAAAAAATACGTTGTAAGCTCAGCCGGAACAGAATTTTGATTTTTAATTCCTTTTGTGAGTAACAAGTTCTAAAGGAGCCTACATTGAGGAATGCGTTGCGTGTCGTTTTTTAGAGCTAACTGCACACACGCTGAATTTTTTAATGCATAGAAAAACATATGTTTTGTTTCTGCCTCAGGTGTCAATAGCATAGTGAGTCAATAAAAAGATTTTAAAAGTACGAGTCTCTCGATGCCAAGAAACTCATTTTTAGGTTTCCTCCATTTTTAATTGAGCAGAGCAAAAAAGTCAGAATGTTTTGCACAATTAAGTAAACTTTAAATCAATAGAAAGGTAGCATCATGTGTGACTTACTTGCAGGTTACTATAATCGTATGACTGAACCGGATGACATTTAGGAAAGCAGTTGTAAAAGGCCACTACTGGAGAACCATGAGCAGCTGTGCAATTGGTTTTTTGGTGTTCATACCTTATGCAAAAGAAAAAAATTTTGCTGAAACTATATGATGAATTGATTAACAGCAATAATAAACAATCAAGTCAAATAAATTTTTAAAAAATGATCAATTTGACACAGCAAGCAGTCAGATCTAAAGAGAAATTACGCTTTGCAGTAAGTTAGTTATGGGAGAATTCTAAGGAATTATTAGAGTCTTGATGCTCCCTCTATTATTTCGCTTAAATAAACTCCTATGTTCAGAGATGATACCCATGTAAGCATTGAGGAAGTCAAGTTAAGCGAACGAACGTTTTCGATTAATTCATCATCAGGCAATACAGTAATATAAGGGAGTGTAGAGTTAACGAAAGTTTTAGGCAAACCAATCAGTAGTAACAAGGGGGAGAGAGGGAAGAGAGGTGTAAAAGGATCAAGGGGGATCAAGGGGATCAGATTCTAGTCTTAATTGGGGACAGAGAAATGGGGTGGGGGGAGAGGGGAAGGGGAAGGTGTCAGACAATTAGTTCATGTCATCCAGTGGTCCTCGTCTGGGGTTTTTTTTTGGGTTGTGTGAGGACGCAAGGTGTCAACGTCTTGAGACTGTGTCGGTGGCCTTTGGATGCTTGATGCCGCTGTCTCATTATTGTTTCGCGGCGTCGTAAGAGGCGTGAAGGCAGATTTTGAAAAGGCTTTTGGCCACGGGAG
>JAYGXS010000001.1:83476863-83501503 GCA_036362985.1 Ligula intestinalis | reverse complement strand
CGATAAGCGCCGTGCACACCTTCAATTTACACGCGGAACAACCTGCTTCCAGCGGCCGCGGAAATCAAATTCTTATACATTTGTTCACCTTACACGTTCTTCTAAAAGTTTGCCTCTCTGCCTTTGCTATTTCTCCACCCCAAAAAAACTATTTAACCACCGTTTTTGAAGGAAAAACATGCTAGGATTAGGAGTATATGAGTGGGGCTGCATAAGCTACCTTTGCCGAACAGTTTTCCTCGGTACATTCGAAAAGCAAACTCAACGACTTTTTCATTTTAAACTCATTCAAAATTCTGCAAATATTCCCAAATATCCTATTGGTCGAACAACGCAGCGTCTGGAGAAGAAGGTGCGTGGGCACATACTAGCATGGCTCAGCAACCGAGAAAATCCTCGCAATCTTGATCAACACGCACCACCAAGTTGACACGAGAGAGGACTTTCAGGCTCCGACACATTACTTTCAAGGCCTGCAAAAACGGGTGCTCACCACAGCCAAAGCAGTAACAATCTGTTAAGCATAGCCGACTCTTAGCTGTCAAAATACGCTGGAAGCCGCAGTCTGCCTACCCTGGCCATCTACACGATTGGAAATCGTGTCGTTCGTGAGAACATCCCTCTTAAATCTTCCGCACTCGCCGGACGCAACGCCTTTAACAGGCTTGCGCCTGCATGCGTGCGACAAATGGACACCAAAATGACTAATTAAATCCTGCATTCCTACGCTGAGAACATTTTAAACACTACGGGTAGCCGAAAATTTTAGTCTCTGCCACTGTATAATCTGACGAAAATTGCTGTAAACACGCGTTTGCCAAGACGACTTCTCAATCGATCAGAATCTTAAAAAAATTCAAACATCATTTCAAATGTGCCCCAAAGATAGACTTAGATATAAGAACGCAATTCCCAATTAGGAAAGTTGGTTCTGTACGAAATTATTTGAAGAGCAAGTAAATATTCTTTTTCGACCTAAAATTTGCCTTATATCGGCTCAAACTGTAACTTTTATGTTGCAATACTTTCTCGGATTTCATTTTACCACTTACTTACCGTAATCACAACAACAAACCTTACACTAAACATAATCCTTACCTTACTCTGTCGTTAAGTTTTGCAGCCCACCCAATCACTGCCCCGTCTCCCCAAGGCCAAAGACGACATTTGGTAGAGACAAGTAAAACAGTGGCATTTCTTGTCCCTTAAGTCTGGCAACTCAGCTTTACATTCACGCTTTTTTCACGCAGGAAAATGTTGTACATCTTATGCACCTTTCCTAATGACAGACTATTTTGTCCTAAAACAAGATGAATTTGTTTTCTTCCGCTACAGCGCTGATCGATTAGCTACAGTGGTATTTTTTCACAGATGAAGTGATTTGTTCTTACAGTTATAAGTCCGCTTCAATAAAACTTTATTTTCAAAAACAAGAACGCAACTTCACCTTCACAAAAACATAGCCCTTTCTAGAGGCATGCGCATGTATTACCATATCCGTATCGCGTAAAAAATCCAGTCATGATTTGCAGTCCTCTATCACGGAAAAAGAGAAAACGTTGTTTAAACTAAAAACGACGACAGATAGAGCCGTCTTTTTTTCGCATGCAAGACACCTCTAATAATCACTCAACTTCACTTCTTGTGGAGCCTTAGTCGAGTCTGACCGATTTTTATACTGCTTCTATTGTTTTCACTTCATTTCGTCAACCAACCTTTAAATATCTTGAAAACTTTATCGCTTTATACTTGCATCTACAGTCAAGCCAATTTTTTTCTCTCTGCATAACAATGTCTCGTCCATTTTCAATGTGTGTTATGTCTATCAGGTAGAACTTAGTCGGATTTTGGATGTTTTTACCTAGCTTATGTGGTTCTTAAGTAAAACAAAGGGTTTTTTAACTTTAAAGGGATGTTGACCAGTGCTTGTCCTGCACTGACTCATTTTATCAGTGGCTGTGCAATTTGGGCACTACTTTCAACAGGACACATTAAAATTACACTTAAAGTATGCTTTTACGAACTTCCCATTTTACTTGCAAAAAATAAAAAAATGTTTTATAAGAAAATATCAACGACTGCGCATTTTCTTTTGACCACCTACCGGCTGATCTTTCTTTTTGATTTAAAAGTTCAATTTGAATCCTCATGCAAGTAAATTCTACCAGAACACAACAGTAACGTCACAGCGCTGATGTACAAATGACAGACAATAAACTTTATTAACTCTTTGACTGCAACTTTAAAGAAATAGCCTGTAGTTTGTGAGATCATTGCGTCTACCACACATGGCGCACGTTGCAGTCAAAGTCTTAAAGAAATGGCTCAATTATGGTGCAATGAAAACGAAATCCATCCCATAAAGTCAACCCTACAGTATAGCGATTCCTGCATGCAACTTTCTTGAAAAATTTGAACGTGGTAGTCAAGCATATATTTTACCTAGTTATTTTGACCAACTGACTAAATTTATTGATTAAAAAGGCTTCAGTTTGGAAGCTTGCCCACAAAGTTAAAGTTTTAGAGTGTAATGGACAAAAGATTTGATCAAATTGTGAGAAATTTTATATCGAAGGAAGTTCCCATATGACTGAAACAAACATTTGGTAACTTTGCATTATACTATGGGAGAACACGAATATAAGTTAAATAGTGTGAAACGTGCCCCATCCAGAACGAAGAAATTTTTTTCCGAAGTTGCTCAAATGGAAGTGATGCAAAGTTTAAGGAATCGCATTGAGTTTCAAAAACAGGGATCAATTTGAGTTTTACAATTATTTTTTACTAATATGTGAAGTTTTACACAAAAGAAAGCAGTTTTATAAATTTTTTATGACAACATTTGCATGAGCTTCTGATTTGTATGAGCGTCAAATTGATGCATAAACGAAACTCGTGAGATGTTTTCATTTTTCGGCGTCTTTTCATGGTGTTCCGATGTCAAATAATTTCCTGTTTGAAGACGACTTCATGCACATACGAAAATTGGCAGCCGATGGGCTGCCGCATAAGTCACTAGCTTAAATGTTTGGTATTACTAAGGCCATAATCTCGAGAATTAATAACTATAGGACGGTACACAGGCGTAAAATTAATGGGCAAAAACTGTCGCCAACGAAGAAAGGTTACGACTATATTCTTCGAATAATAAATACTACCATTATATGTCCATAAGGGTCATTCAAAGATTATATTATCCAATGTTTTCATGGCCTATAATTACAAAAAGGAAGAATGCTGCATTTTTCAGCAGACAGCTATGACAAAAGCCTTATTTAAGTAGAAAAATAACTAAGGAACTTTTTTTACTTGCTTAGGAAAAAATTAGTTGTATGCTTGCATATTTGAAAAGTATTTACTTTTGCGATCAAGTCCTTTGCTAAGACAAACCGTTGAATTCGGCACAGACTGTTATATGTGGGAAAAACTATCCCAGAAGATATGCAGAATCGATACCAAATTTCCAGAACTGTCGTTGCCTTATGGTTTGAATGGCCATAACTTTTAGAAAGCAACTGATTTGGCGGTTGACAAAAGGTTCCATAAAGTTCCATACCGTCATGAACGTAGTAAGATTTGTTCTTGGTTACAGTAGCATGCACAGACGTCGAATAAACACTGTTATGTTGCCAGATAATGCTCCTCATCACCGATTTAAGGAGGTATGATAATAATTTACCTTAAGACTAGAATTGATTTTTTCAGACAACAACCTGCTTTTATGCCTGCCGTAATCAAGAGGAAGTGGATGGAGCCAGATAGCTATTGATCAATCGAGCAGAACTAAAAATGTGTGCTTAATAATTGTATCAAGCATACAAGCTTTGTAAACTTGGTTTTCTAAACGCCCTCTCGAATTACGGCTGTTTTGAATTCTAAAGGGCAAAACATGAAATATAAGCATGTTTCACATTTTTTAGTTTTAATTCTTATGTACTTTTATCTTTTTCCTATACTGATGTCACTTATACAAGGACATAATTATTAATCCGTTGTACATTTCGCTTAATCAATTTCAAATTTTTCGATGAAACTAATAAGTTCTCACTTAATAGATGAGACTTTATAAATTCCAATATGCCTTCATTTTCAGACGTTATGTTCCATTAACGTTATATCAATTGTGTGTCGTGGGGTTAACGCGTAGTCATTAAAACTTACCCAGTCATTGATGAAAGTAAAGAATCTTCCCAAAGTGTGAAGAACGATTATTGGACCTCCCGTAGCCTAAATATGCTGACGATTATTCGAAGGATATTAAATCTGTGAATGACAGAACCTTGGTGACTAGAGTTTTAAGAAATCCCAGAAGGAAAGCTGATCCGAAACTACGAAAGAGGTAATAAGTGGCCAGTCTAGTCATCAAACTTAGCACATTGATAAGATGAACAAATTCGGTTATCGCTCTGTGGAATGGTCATCTGCTTTAACGGACTGGAATGCGAAACCTAAGCTTATTAAAATTACATTTTACTTGTCTGTAAACACATTGCAACTGCTTGGTGATCTCTTTCATGTTTGAAGGAAAATGCATTCCGTAATATACGTGCAATATTTTACGTTAGAATTTGTTAGAAAGAAAGGAAAGTTTTCGATGTTTCAACGGTAGCAAATGCTCACATAATTTTTTTATGAGGTTGAGACATTTTCTCTAAAATAAGCAACACCTAAGTTACATGATTAAATGCTTAATTTTAAAAAACCTTTAATTGAAAGAAATGCATGATTTTTCACTGCTCAAGACATTATTTATGTCGGCACAGAACGATGTTTTTTGCCATATCCTATCCTGTGTTGCATTAGATAGTTTCTTTAAAATTTACTTCTATAAAAGTGGATGAATTACGACCTCAAAAAAGGGAAAATAAAACTTGCTTTATGCAAGTATCTGAAATCAGAATTTAATTCCAACCTGCTATAAAAATTACTTCAAACTCATAATTATATTTTCCAAAACTACTTTCATACATTATACTGAAAACATCGAATCCATCAGAAAGCATTGTGCCTTTAAAATGCATGGTTTGGAGAAAAGCAGGTGAACATCTGCAAGCATTTTTTACTCACGTTAGTCCGTATGAATTCTGGTAAATTAAGTAACAGTACCTTAACATATCTGTAACATCTTGTATCAACTAATGTGGTATCTTTAAATTTAATGGAATTAATTAGCTTTTTTTCTTCTCCAAGAAGTAATAATGCCAAAAACCTGAAGCTGGAATAGGTAGTGATCGACTCTATTCATTGATCGAAATTTAAACATCAAAGTTTAATCTTAACAACTAAGCTGTCCGAGTTTCCTGTGAATATTTATTTTATTTGCTTGAGCGTAAGCACTGCGAAAGACGGCTTTGTTATCGTGCAAAGATAGAATAAAAGATTTTGCGTAAAAACAACGTGAATTAACAAAGGTATCTGTGTGTTCTAACCCAGGAGCTGAGAAGATGTGCCAGTCGTTTGGCTTTGATCCTTGGACCGGCTTCGCTTTTATAGTGTATCGGCAGAAAGACATCGTGAATGCCTACAGCTGCCAGGTGATTAAGACCCGATGATATCGTACTAAAAGAAAGGGCAGATTAGGGCATTCTGGAAAGACATCACAACTTGGCATTGTAAATATATGCATAAAGGTCCACATAGACATACTTGCTCAAACTCGCGAATAAGCTAGATCAGATCGCCAATGGTTAAAATTTTCATTATCAATAGGCTAATCTGTCCTTTTTGGTGTCAACATAAAGTTTCAATTTATTATCTCCATCTATTTTGTAGGTGAAATGAGGGGTGACATTTGAGTTAACCGCCGAAGAGGATTTAAAGACAGAGGTTTCATTGAAGGGCTGGAGCTTTAATTACTTCTTAATGTTGGCATGACTCACTTGATACGAATTATTTGTTTGCGAATTTTCTGAGGGAGTTTGTTACTTATAACCTCCTGAGTATATTTTTAAACGCTATTTTTTGCTGTCATTTGACTAACAATCATTCTCTAGAAATTCGGATTCTCTGTCGATACATGAAAACCAATCTCCTTAATAATAAGAGCAAATTAGTAAATAACACACATGCTCTGATATTAGTCCTCTGTTCATCCTGTCGGAAGTTAACACGAGACACTTTGATAAAGTTATCTTATATTGTACTGACCTAAGCTTAATTTAACGGTTTAAAGTTACGTTACAACAGTTCGATTAGGGCTATTTTCGTCTTCTTCTACGTGAATATAAAAGCAACGACGGGGTTTCAGGTGTCAACTCTGTTAGCAGAATGCCTGAGTAGGTATACTATAGGCACCTTTGACAATAATTAAGGATGTGTTTATGCCTGTAGCAGAACAGCTGCGCGATGCATCGTCTGAGCGCAAATTAAACAAAACAGGTACAATAAAAAATGACATAAAATTGTGTGAGTGGTTATCAGTTAACATGTGTTCGGCAAATATGCTGAAACCGAGTAGATGGATGCCTGTACAATTGCTGACTGAAGCGTGAATATAGAACTTACCGTATTGAGGTACCTAGACAGGTAACCTAATGCCCGTTTATGCATTATATTGTCGTGACAAATCTCCATACCCGTTCAAATTTAATGCGTTTCGCTATAAATGCAAACGGTAGACAGGCGCTCACTGATCAATTACAGGACTCCTTAAGACTTGAAACCCAAGCTGAATCTCTTTCTTTAGCCCGTATGCGGCTAGCTGGGATGAAAGGCATTACCAAAAACAACATGGAAACTGGCATAACGATTTCTGGCTGAGGTCTCTTAGCAAGGCAGAAATGGCCATTCCAGGTTCCCTTGTCTTTGTTGGTTATTTCGTGCATTCCATTTCTGCCTACCTAAGTTCAACTGAGGCAAAAACAGTGTGCCCAAGCCTGTGGAAAATTTATTGCTGAGTTTGAAAATTCTGATTAACAGACCCTCCGTTGGTGATTTTTTTCTGTAATGATGTAGTCATAAGCAAAGTTATCTAAATCCAAGTAACTATTCAGAAGAATATTTGGTGAGCACGCGTAGCTTCCAATAACATCTTCTCGGACCATTACATTTATAGAGAGAGGTGGCAACTATGGTCATTATCACAGACAAATTAGTCATCGGAATAGGGGAGGTAGGCTTGGGGTCAATAGTACCCGGCTGGTTGCGGGGCGAGGATTTGTGCACGCAAAAAAATCTCCTGCAATCCCCAAGCTTGGCATAACCAACGGTTACATATCTGCCTGCATCTTTCGCCCCCTTCCGCTCTCCCCCCTGCCCGGTTTTAACAAAACCTCATCGCCTCAAAACTTGCCGAATAATATCAACCCCCCACCCTATTCCCATGACTAATTCGCTTGTAATTATGAACACAATTGCCAGCCTGTTACATTTACCCCCATCCTATTTTAATGTGAAAGCTCGAGGAGAATTTATCGAAAGCTACGTATGCTCGCCAAATATTATTGCAAATTTTCTTATGCAAATTATCACAACTTTAAAACAGTCCAATTAAATGCATTTACTTATGTGATATAGAGTACGTATCGCAGTGATCTCGTGAATGTCGTTCCAACTATTAATATAAAAGCAAAAGGCTGAAATTGTACAGCTCCATCGAACTTAAATATTATCCAAACATCTTACCATAGAGCGTACCTTACAATAACACCCACAAGTAAGATTCCCTGAGGCAACTTGTAATTGTACAGCAAGATACAATTTATATCATGTTCGATAAGACACCAACGCCATATTCACACAAATGAACCTAATGAACATACCATTTAAAAAAGAAAATTATTTTGACAAGAACCTTGGCAACCGTACCGAATGCATCTCAAAGTATTACAAGGAGTAGGTTAAAGCATAGAGAAAGATCACAAAACCTGGTTGATACTGAATAACTTCAGCTTATATAGGACGGGCATGTAGAGTTCGGACATCATGGAAAAGATGACAAATTTAGCGATAGTATAAGACATCAGTGAAAGACCATAAAGGTAGGTTTATAAGTGATTGCCAAAAGGGGTCGCAGCTGAGAAGAAGCTGGTGGCTGTGTTGGCCATAATTGGCAGGACACCCAGCTGGCGACTTCCCAGAAAGATCTCCTTTGCGGTCTGCGGCTTCACCTCTTTGATTGGTCATCACATGCATCGATTAAGTAGGTCATTATTCTGCATTTGCCACCGGAGGTAGATACCAACTAGGCGGTAGGCGACCATAGAAAGCACAAATATGAAGAAATGGGACCAGTGCAGGGTAAACGCCATGATGCACTGTTGTGCCTTATGAACTGTGCTTCAACTTATATATGAGTGCTTTTATATACGGGCCGTTTTTCGTCCGATTGAACACTGTACTCTAGCACCCGATATCACGTGAATGGATGTATGGCAAAAACACCCTAAATTTTTTTTTCTCGTCTGCACTTGCCTTGCACCAATCTTTGCGTGGGGTAACTGCAAACAACCCACGTACCCCATTCAGCGCGCAAAATGAATTTTCAGATGCTATCTTTCAAAAACAAAGGTCAAAAAAGTTCTGGCCTAAATTTATTTCCAAGGGGTGGTTTTTAAAAGTGGCCTTACAGGCAAACGGCCTTGCGCGAAACTGATTATTCCTATCTGATATATGCCTCAATACATAGCCAATTAACGACACACGAATAAGGTAGTCCATAAACACTGGGTGGCTGCTTTTTAGGCGATCCCTCGATCTACACATGTGGGTTAACCACTGTAGCTAACTTCAAATTGAGGTGACACCTGAAATAAACAGCAGTGCACACATCATGCTGATTTGTGACTTTTATTTAGGGATTTGCTTTCTAGTTGATTAGTCACGTTTAAAACATTTCTGAGGAATGTAATGACGGTTCTGTTAGCAAATAAATAATGCGAGGTAGGAAACGTGTTGTGCATTTAGTGATTTCGAGGACATATTGAAAGGATGCTTCCTTTCAATACGTTCTCGATAGGCAACCACTTTTAAGCGTTGACGAACAGAAGGACGTCGGCGTTCTGATAAACTCCTCGTTTAAACCATTTTCACAGTGTCTACGGGCAGATAAACGCACGATACAGGTGCTGTTTTTGATAAGGTGGGGCTTCGTCCACATCGACAATGAGCTCGTCAGTAAAGCGTACGGAGCGTTTGTTCGGTCCCCCTTAGAGTATGCCGTCCAGACCTGGCGTCCGTTGTTCGAGAAGGATTATCTGTAGCTGGAACAAGTGCAGGCGAGGGCTACGAAGATGGTCATGAATCTCAGTCATCTGCTTCATGAAAACAGATTGATTGACCTTGGTTCATTTCCTCTAAATTGCAGGCAACTCCGCGATGACGACATCCAAGCCTACCTAATTGTAAGAGACAGTGAGTGCGCCCTGAAATTTAATGAATTCTACTAATTGGTTTGGAGAGGTCATTCCTTTAAACTGCAATGGAATCTAGCCCATGTGGACGTTCGACGAAACGCCTTCTCACAGAGGGTCGTCAGAGCATGTAACGGACTCCCTGACGAGGTGGTCCTCTCTGATAATCTTGAAATCTTAATACGCTAACTTGATTCCCATTCGCTAATAAACTGTGATGGCTATAATAAAAAAAGTGTCAGAAGCAGCCATTAGCAACTGGCTCGCGCCTAGCGCTGATTTAAAGCCTACGTTTGTTTTATGTATTATTGTTAAGGTTAGACTGTTTCGCAATTTTTGGATATGAATAGGGAGCTCAAGGGGGAAATCACTTGGGAAGGACTGGGCGCAGCATCAACTGCGACCACAGCGAGCATAATTTCCCTGCAATTATCAAGCCCGCATCGGACGCTGAAGAGCAAACTGTGGCAATTAGTGAGTCGAACCCGAAGTGCTAAGCCAGTACCGCATCAATCCAAGCGGTAGCTACAGAAGTGAACAATTACCACACACACGTAGAAGATCACTATGAACTATAAATACCGTGCAGCCTGTGCATGTCTCCACCCTATCTGCGTATGACCATGCATGCGTTATCATCACCTATAATTAGGGATTCCCGAATTCCGAAACGTCAGGACACTAACGCTCTTGTTGCAGTGATCGCTTCTTCTTCATCTCCTTCTGAACAACAAGAAGCACTGTCCCGACTGCGGTGTCCGAGGTACCCGTTAGCTTGCAGCCCTTCAAGCCACTGCTTTGAGCACCCCGCGCTAGATTCAAGCGCATCGGATTAATTGTAGTGAGAAATCCTCATGATAATGAGTAAGGAAGTTCGCCAAGGGTCATCCTCACTCTCTCCTCCACCACAGTAACATGCATCCGTCGAGCTGCCGGCCGCCTGAGTTGGGATGGACGCAACGCTTAAACGGAAAACAGATCGGAGATAACCATGGTAGAGCGGATTGAACGAGGAAAAATGAAGCTAGAAAAGGGAACGCAAAATAGAAACGAGTAAAAAAGAGGAGAGTGATAGAGAATATGGCTGAAAAAAGGGAAGAGAGAGGGGGTAAATAGAAAAGGAATGACGAAATAACGAGAGAGATAATAGAGAAGGCGCAGACTTAGATCGAGCAAGTGCAAGAGATTGAGTGAGCACACACACATTGGAGTGATTATAATTTATCAGCGCATGCTTCAGTTGACAAGCTTTCAAGTCACGACTTTAAGCTGCTGTAAAAAAAACACACTGAAAACACTTCCACAAACATACTTCACCCTCACGTATTAGGTGCCGGTTTAAAACACATTTTGTGTTGCGTTCGGCGTACCCTATGTGCATTGCAATTGCTAGTGATATGGTTATGTACTATAGCCTGTGGGATTCTACCGCAGGTGTTCGTGTACGTGCGTGTGATCTATGAGGCCCGTGTGTTGCCTGCAATGGTCGCCCGGGTGTCTAGCAATTTAGCCTAGATGAAATTTCAGACTCGAGTCATCTCATATTCCCATCTGCTATGCTTGTTGCAATAATAGGATGTATGTCAGCTATTGCTACAATTAAAAGAATCTCTTACACGAATATACTATCCGCTGGCCTTAGTAAGCATGTTTGAATCGAGTTAGCACACTTAGCAGTGGTTTATTACATCTAGCAGCAGTATCCTTGCCCACACTTAGTAAACTGTGACAGCATCAGTTTATTTGCACAGAATTCAAGCCTAGCTGGTTGTAACTTCATTACTCAGTTGAGGCACAATTGTACATCGTAAGTTACGCAGTCGGGTCTCTCAGTTTTGATTTTCTTAGCTTTGATAGTGTAGTCTAGTTTGAAAAGCCTGATCTTAACTTTAAGCCTATTGCACTCACAGCAACACTACTGCCCTCCGCTACCGGGCTTGTAGCGCACCTATTTAAAAAGATAATGGTCTGACCTCTGAAAAATGCTAACGTCAGTGCTAGCGCCAGTACTACTACGCTTCTTGCTGACATTGTGGGGAAAGGAGCCTGGTTCTGACTTTAATCAGCGTCATTTTCTGAATGCTACAGTCAAAAATAGTACCAGAAATACTACCACTCAGCTGCATCCCTAGTTAGTTGTATTACAAATATCAATAGCAGTACCAGTCTTGGTTTCCATAACTCTGGCTTGACAGCTGCTGAATGTGGGTATGTACTTGGAATAGCGTTTATCCATATTCACATGCCCTACTGAGATCAAGGTGATACGAGCTGAGGCTTTGTAAAGTCCAAGCTACAGATGCATACTCTAGTAGGCCTATAGGTAGTCTATAGACGGCAAAATGCACAACATGAGGTCATGGTAAGACTTGTGCATTACCCTCCAAATGCTTATCGCTTTGCCCCACACAGATTGAGAGTGTACACTGCGTGCTGTACTTATAGTATATTAGCTACTGGCCTTAGCAACCATGAGTAAAAGATATAAGCATCTTCAGTATAGGCACGTTCCTATAGCAGCAGTATCTTTAGTCCTTACTGCTCGATGGATAGAGTTGAGAGTGTGAAAACCGGGGCAAACGCTCTTGTGCTCAGGGCCCCAAGCACGTATTTTCTCAAAATTGTTTAAACCCAGATTCACAGTCCTTGTTAAGACTTTCAAACCAACGTCACTTTTGACAAATTTGAGCGTCGGAGATAGTAATGATAATACTAAGCCTTGGCTATATTAATAGTCATTAGAAGTAGAAACAGTAGTAGCCGTATCTGTCTCGGCCTCTTCGGGACTGTCTTCACACCTTATATGGGTGAGTTAGTGTAGATGGTACAGTAGGACCTGCACAATGCCTACTGTCAGTTACGACTAAGTTATGCGGTGTGTTGGCTTGCATTTGATAAAGCAGCCTACGCCAAGCCCTGTTTAGTCTTTGATACTCTGGAAGAAAGTGAAGAGTTTGGAGCCGCTAACTGCCTCTTCTACCACCTTAAATCTATCCCCTGAGATCATCACCTTCTGTACCAACCTGTTGGTGCACTTGGTGGACTTCATCGAAATCGATGGTTGAATTGGTTGATGTGGTAATGTATTAAAGCTGGTGAGATTGGTGGAGGGGCATATGATTTATTAGGCCGTATGTTGCCTGCATGTGCGCGGACAGTGCGGAAAGTTTAGATGTGTGTTGCGGTTGTATGGCATAATTTTTGGCACTGGTTCGCTGGTCTCTTTGCGTTGGATTCATAATTGACCAACCACACCGATTTGTGGCGTAAATGTGCGAAAACTAGTACCAAGTTCCGAGCACTTGTAGTAGTTAACATGCTGCTGGAGATAGAAGAGGTTAGGGCGGCCGCAATATCACTCATGTTCGTCGAAAAACGGGCGCTCTCGTCCTTCACTGATTTCCTGAGGCTTTAACAAATTTTTGCCACCGCAAATTGAGTTAACAAGCTAAGTTCGCAGACTCTGCACCTCAATATCCGCGCAAAACTTAACGGTTTTCAACCAAAACTGTAATCAGAAAGGGCTTTCTGCTCTTCGAACCGCGATTAACTAATCCGGGTTTCTGAGTGTTTTAAAATACGGAATGTTACTGAGAACCATCTGCTACAAACTTTTCGAATTCTGTGCAGCTGAGATTGCTGCATTGGACCTGGAGACTTCTTCGAGTTAGTATCTACAAGTGAACTGTGAGGCCATCCAAACAAAGTAAACGTGACTGACTACAGGCTGGACGCACCAAAGTTCTTCCCAAAAATAAATCTGTAAGACCTTGGCATGTTTTTCTTTCAGATATAATTATGCCTGCATCCGTAGAAGCTTTTAATAGGAAGTTTGATCAATATTAGACTAGAGGTGGACTAGAGGTAGAGTATTGAACTCAATGACCAAGGGTCCTGGGTTCGAATCTCGGGGTGACAACCCTCGAGATTGGGTTTGACTGGCTGATGATGGTTGATAAGCCAGAAATGGCCATTCCCGTGTCCCTTTGCTTTGTCAGATCCACTACTTCATTATATCACATTTTCCACTATGTGGTGGTCATGAGGGTTTGCGTTGCGATCTCCTTGGCAAAGCGAAACATAAGTGTTTCTTGACGAGATCGGTGAAACACCTGTATTCATTCAGCGTATTCCAGATTACAACCGACAAAGCAGG
This sequence comes from Ligula intestinalis, assembly GCA_036362985.1. Classification (NCBI taxonomy): domain Eukaryota; kingdom Metazoa; phylum Platyhelminthes; class Cestoda; order Diphyllobothriidea; family Diphyllobothriidae; genus Ligula; species Ligula intestinalis. The sequence goes on along the minus strand of JAYGXS010000001.1, from coordinate 83,487,997 downwards.
GGACCCGTGGACTAGAGGTATTGTCTCGAAAACAATGACCGAAGGTCCCAGGTTCAAATCTCGGGGATGCCAACCCTTGACATTTGGTATGACTAGCTGAAGATGGCTAATAAGCCCGAAATGACCATTCAGGTCTCCCTTTGCTTTGTCAGATCCACTTCATCATATCAACTTAGCCACTATGTGACGGTCATGAGGGTTTGCGTTGTGAGCTCCTTGGCAAAGTGAAACTTAATTGTTCCTCGACTAGATCGGTGAATCACCTGCATTTATTCATTTGAATGCTATTGTCTATTATTAAGTTAAAATTGATTATAGAATGAATTAAGGTATTAACCTTGGCGCACATCCTTGCTGACATTCCTAATAACGATTTTACGCCAAAGGGCATAGATAGATAGATAAAGAACTTTATTTTAAAGATAATATCAAACTTTTCTGTAAGAAATGGATCCATTCACGGAGAGCAAAAAATAATGTGCATTAATGGGTCTAAAAGCTCAAGGGTGAACGGTCGAAGATCACAAAATACCGAAAGTAAGAAATCGAAACGGTTACCACATCAGTTATTGTCACAGGTCAGCCTTCAGCCTCTCAATTTCCGTTTATTCACAGGTGGGAATCGTGCTAAGAATAGGAGTACCGAGTACTGGTAGGCCGGTGTATGACAGGACGCATGACGTAAGCTTCGGCGCATAGTATCACAAGAATTCGCAGCCAGGTGACGAATTAGCAAGAAGGGTCCCGAAACGCAGTTCAAATATAATTTGGTCCATGAATCATGAACACTCTTTGTCTTCCTTGGCTTTGGCTGATATTGAACGCGATGACATTTACATGTTAACCTGGCCTCTCTAACGCCGTTTACCGCATACTGCGCGTCATCTCGCCTTGCGTTTATGCTGACCACATCAGCTGACGTCTTGTGATTTGCATCAACCAGCACAAGTTTTTTTTCGATGATGGGGCCTTTTATCACTCGTTTTACACACTCTCTTGAGAGCGGTACCAATGTGATTGCAATGGCCAATGTGAGGCAAGCGAGATTATTACTTGAAGCTTCGTTTTTCAGCCTTGCCGGCATAAACCGCCTTGCCGATCTCAAGTCATATTACGTAGGCCTGCGACCATTGCTCAGTACTTCGCACCCGTATCAGTCGTTCATCATTCATCAGTCATAGAAGCAGTCCTCTGAACGACAACACTAATTGTGACTTTTTTATCTACAGCCCTGCCATGCAAACCGGACCTTCTACCTCCCCTCATCAAAAGCTTCAGAGCAAAAGTCCCACTCTTCACTTCTGATAACGAGCCGGTGATATGTGGTTCAAAGTTTACTAGTACAAGTCAATTAGCCGAAGACTTTCCTTTTTTCTTTATACTATCTGGGAATGGAAACTTATTCACTTAAGTAAGGAATTATTTAAGAAATTACCAAAAGCATGACACACATCCAATTGACGGAAACACTAGTGTTGAGGACAGACCCAAAACACATTTCTGAGCTTTAAGTTAAGGCCTATGTTTGTATTACAGTATATCAATGCTAAATACATACGCGCAACTATTCGAGGTCTAGATACAGCATGACTTTCATCAACCCCAGGAAGTGAATGATGAAGCTAGGGCAATTTTTTGAGACAAAATTATATTTATGCTTACGTTTTAAAAGCATTCTCTTTTTTATCGTCAGGGCGTACGTCTGTTTTCCTGCCGGCATCGAAGGAGTAATTTTTGCTGCTAGCCTCGTGCCATAGGCGTCCCTGATGCACGCCCGTTGATCGATAACACTGATTCTGGCTGATAAGCGATAATCAGCCATAGTGATCTCCAGAGTTATCGACGCTTTAAGCGCAAACGGGAAGTGTGAAAATGCATTAAAAGGAAGCTAGCCTCAAAGAAAACGCCAAATGAGTAAGTTCCATAGCGATCGTTACCCACCCGTGGACCGCAGTTTAGATTACCCATCAAAACTGACAGGGCAAATTTTCAGTGACGTAGGGCTTCTATCGTTGTATTTCTATTAAACATAGTCATCGCTTAAAATATAGTTGTCGCTGCCTCTGATGCTGCGTATGGCTGGCTGATGGCGGCCAATATGCAAGAAATGATGGTTCCAATCCCCTTTTATTTACCCGTAATGCTTTTCTGCTTACAATATGCTAGCCACTGAGAGGGATTTGCGGGGCTCCAGAGGGCACCACAAGGCACAATGCGACGACAAAGCGGTGAAAACCATATAAAAAACAAATTCCAGCAATGACATGATAAACAAACTATTTAAAATGGTAACACCAGTGGAAGAAATTTTCGCACATATGTCTGCAATGCAGTAGTTATGAATAGCACACGTATGCATATTGGAAAGTGGAAGGAGTTGTGCTCAGTCATCGTCATGGGGCGTATCTGTCTGGACGCGTGCACTACTTTGAACATTCATGCATCATACAAATAACAGTTAGCAGTTAATAACAGTTAACAGTTAACAATAGTTAAACAATAAGATAGTGGATGCAAAGGATTGAATGCTGATAAAAACAGCAGGAGCCTCTTTTAAATGATTTCATCGATGAAAGCAAAATGCAACCTCCGCAGTCAGTCGTGAAGAGAAGCTGCATCCATGACTGACTGCGATAGGGTGTTCCACTGTTGTATGGCTCATTGCGTGAAGAATTTAGAACGGGGACTGGAATCGGGAACTTTCGTGCCCACGGAGGTGTGGTCAGAGTGGAAAGTAAAACATGTCCTCATAGCGCAAGCCTTACTCACGATCATGTATTATCTTGTACACTTATATACGATTCCTACTTTGTCGTCTGCAATACACAGGGAATAAATTAAGCAATGTCAATCTGTTTTTGTAAGAGTGGCTTTTTAGACCTCTTACTAGTTTTGTTGACCGAAGCTGCACTTTCTCAAAAGATTTTGTGTCTTTTGCAAGCCATGGCCATGGCAGGGTGTATTAAAGAGTATACAGGCTGGTCAGTACAAAGTAAAGGATATATGCATATTTTTGCGAAAATTTCCATTGAAAAATTCAGAAGATGAATTGGCGAACATACGTTTGTTTTCGATAATTCTCATCAGGCCTTTACATTTATAGGGTTATTAAGTAAATGGACTATGCAGGTTAGAAGAAAAAAGGAAGGATGGTTTTCAGAAGAGGGGAAATGGGGGGTCAAAACGGGGTCAACATTTGATCCGCGTTAGGGGGAGCTGGTAGTCGGTTGAGGTGTTAAGCTGCTGGCTGTAGGATTAGCAGCTTTTGACCAAGCGAACTTCTAAGGAGGCGCCTGAGTCAAGCTGTAGCAACCACTTTCCCAGCAGCCAACGCCCACGTACTCTTCTCCACCGCTCCCATCCTATATGGAGAGATCAAGGACAAACTGTCAGCCCAGACCACATCCATGTGCATATATTCATTTACCTGTTCCTGTGGGGGGGATACATTGGTCGCACGAGTAGGCATTTGTCCAAAAGAGTCCGAGAACACATCCCAGCATGGTTAGGAAAGGGTCAACTAAAGGGTGTTAACAGTTTCATTCTAGCGCATCTGGTAGACTCTGACCATCGCGTGGATGCCAAAGAGGCCTTCCGAGTTATCTACAAGATACCCTCAAGCTACTCAAAATTTCTTGGACAGCGTCTCTGGGCTACGGCAGAAGCGGCCGCAATCAGGCTACGCCGACCCATCCTTTGCGCCCAAAAGAATTTCGTCGCGGCACCACAGTTACCATGGTCAACAGCTGCTAATCCAACAGCTAGTGGCTTAACACCTCAACCGACTACCAGCTCCTTCTAACGCGGATCAAATGTTGACCCCGTTTTGACCCCCCATTCCCCCTCCCCTGACAATCATCCTTCCTTTTTTCTACTAACCTGCATAGTCCATTTACTTAATTACCCTATAAATGTAAAGGACTGATGAGAATTATCGAAAACAAACGTATGTTCGCCAATTCATCTTCTGAATATATACATGTGTAAATAAACTTTATAAAGTAGAAAAAGCAAGAACAATTGATTAAATAATCGAATTTTTGTCAACAAAAGAGCACAATACAATTGAACTGTGCAATTATCCAACTATTGGGAAAAAATTGAAAAACGAAAACTTAGATTAATTCACTAAAACCATAAATCAAACGTTATTTAAATTCACCTTCGATTAAAGTGTAATACTTAAATAAAAGTGGTGAGCATATTTATAAACTAAAAACTGAAATTAAATGACAAAAAACTAATACAAAGTTGCTGCACATGTAATGGAAGGTGTGCGTGACGATTCGGGCCGTGAACTTTACTTAACTAACTTCAGATGGGTAAGTTTGACCCCAAGTTATTTAAAGCAGATGACCTCCTAATCATTATTTTTAAGAATATAAATATACCCAATAAAGTATTATGTTTAAGTAAGTAAAAGTGTCCAAATTTGTCCCACCCAATAAACTTAAATTAATTTTGGTGCACTATTTTGTCGCGAAACCATTAAATTATTGAAAGCATTTCTTAGACCCAAAACAGCTTTCCACTAAATTTTTTTATCTTATCTCGAGGTTAACATAAAACACGCATTATCAAGGGAGGCAAGTCTAGTTTTAGCTTCTTGATTTCTGTTTATTTACGCGTGAGGTGTAAGTTTGACAACCGTAATCGGTGATGTTTAACATTTGCCTGAGAGCCGCGATGGTGACTGTGGCAAGTTAAAGTGAAGTTAGACGCACCGCCATCTCTCCCACTCTAAACCCTCATCCGCTTCAACCGGTGACAAGACAAAGTCGAGATGACCGAGCATAAATGAGGCGTAAGCCGCTTTCGCCATAAGCAGCCAGGACCATCTCCTAAATTTAGTATTTAATGACAGTCGATATTGCCCAGGTACTACTGCACTGCCTACCTTCACTCACCTTTAGTATGTGTTGAGATAAACTCCATTACGGCAGGGCTGGTACTGCTACTCCCACTTCTGCTTTTTTATAATTCAACTAACAAAGTTGTAGATGAGTGAAACTTTTTTACGGTACCATTAATAACTGTTTTAGAAGTCAGAAATGACGCTGATTAAAGTCGGTACTAGGCTTATATCCATTCAATGTCAACAAGAAATGTTGTAGAAATGGTGCTAGCACTGGCTCCACAATTTGTGAGAGGTGACCCTGTTTAAGCCAACGTAAGGGCTCATCATTCATTAGTCCTAACATTAAGTATGAATCTAGGTCAGAACTGTTTCGGGTAAGTATATACTTGAAGCCCTGAGCACACCAGCATTTGCCTTGATATCCGCACTGTCAACTCTATCCATCAAGCTGTACGGACTAAGATATTGTTGCTATAGGTACGAGGCCTATGCTTAAAGTGTCAATTTTATAATAATCATGCTTACTAAGGCCAGTGGATAGTATACTATAAGTACTGCCTGTGTGTGATTTTTAAGAACTGACAGCCAGTTTGCACTCTCTATCTGTGTTTGGTTAGTGTGATTAGCAGTTAGATGATAGAAAAAAACGTTTGCAGAGTAATGTGCAAGCCCTACCATGCCCTTTGTCGAACCGTTTGCCGTCTTTAGCCTTCAATCAGGCCTACTACTGCATCTATATATTAGTACGGCAATAAAGTATCAGGTAGGCATAGTAGGACGGTCTTAGTCAGTGCAACAAGGATAGGGCCATATAAGTGATGCTGTTAGTATTTAGGATAGCGGTCGTACCAGTACATACAGGCTTTTTTTAGTTTCAACACTGTCAACGCTATCCATCAGGCTGTGCTATCTGACTGTTAACTAGACGTTCCTAGTAGCATTTTGCGTCTGTAGAACGTCCACAGAGTGTCCAGGACTAGGCGGTCAGCCGGCTAAATGACGTCTAGTTTGGCCAAACAAAAGTCATTTAATAGTCCCCTTTTTTGAAGTCGCATAAAATACGTCTATGTTTACTTGTCTAATAGACGTCTATTTTAAGACATATTGAGCAATCGGCGATAAATACGGTTTAAGATTGCCGCAGGATCGCTTTACTGCGCGAATGACCCCTTTTGTACGGCTAACCCCCAGTCGACTGGTAGTAAGTTGAAGTGGGAAATCAGAGACGCAATCTATGCAGAGCAGCTCCAACTGGATTCGCAGACTACGCCCGCGGACGGAAGGAGGGGCATATAACGAGAGCCAGGAGCCATAGTATGCACGAGTGTAGACGAGATAACTATTAGAAACGTAAGATCATAAATAAACGTCTGCCAATGAATGCTCTGTCTCCTTCTGACTTACAACACGGAAATCGAAGCTGAAAGTCATTTATTATAAGAAAAGTTTATTAAAATAAGGAAAAAAGTTTAAAAAAACGTTTAACAGAAGGGTGTCTCATGAGGAAATCTTCGGCCTGGTCTTTATTACTGTGCCGTTGATGGTCCGGCATTGGCGCCTTAAGTCCAGCAGTACTTTAAAAAGTGGTAAGCGCACTTACCACTTGTCTTATTCTTTCTTGTTTCTCTTGCAACATGCTGATTGTGGGTGTCCAGCATGGCCTTATGCCTTCGTTGCATAGCATTATCCAAGTCAGCTGGCTACTATTTGTTATCTTTGTTCCAGTTTTCGAAAACCCCTAAGCATATGCAGTTAAATTGTTAAATCGAGACATACCCAGTAGAACGTTACAAAAATTGGAGTAAAATATGGCCAGCTTATTGTTGTGCCCCTTGCAGTTTATGAACTGGAATATTTTGTCCTCGAAAACTGCTGAAAACATTCGTTTGACAAATTCCTCTATCGTTCTGCCACCCATGCAGTTGAGATATGAAATCTAGAGCAAGTATAAGTAACCAACTGTGCATCTTGCAAGGCTTTTTTTGAATTCCTCTGTCTGCAGCATGTTGTTTAGTTGGCGGAATCCACCACTGATTTGAGTTGCTCTGGAAATAGATTCTGCCGTAGGATGGCAGTGGCCGCTGCATGTACTGTAGGCGACTGACGAACCACTGCGTCAAGTTCCCGCAGGCCAGTCAGTCCTCTCCAACCAACTTCATCCACTCTGCTAAGACGTATTGACATGCCTTCCACGTTTCTGGCCAATTCAGCCATGTGGCGGCACATCAGCAGTAAGACCCTTTTTACATCTAGCGAACTTTGAACTATTTCTGCGTCGTTTGAGGATTCTGCGGAAGGAATTGTGTGTGGTAACTTCTTCACTACTCCCAGGTAAAATAGGTGTAATGGGTCAAGAGGAAACTTACTAACTGAACAAAGCTTTTACGAAAGAAAAGGTGATACTCCCGCAATGTGCTCGTCAAATGAGGGCTGCAGGAAGTCTTCGTTAGTCCTATCTGCCTTGCCTTCGTCTGCAACTTTACCACTATGCTCACTTTCCCTTTCACATCATTCGCACTCATAATAGGCATTTACATTCTTAATCTGCTTCACGAAGGCCCTTGCATGCGCATCGCATATAACCACCTTCACGCGAACTTGAATAGTACGCCTCGTCTCCTCGTTGGCCATTCCACTATCTTGCAGGGGAGCTATCTCACATTTACTAAGCTTCAATAGCCATGAACATTGAAGGGCTTGCTGCCTCCATAGTAAATACCTACTGCGAACACATCGGTGAGATAGGGTCGCACTACCCTGCATAAAATAGGCCTTATATGTGTGTTGGTCTTCTTACACACGGGCAGACCATCAATCGCTGACTTGATATCAACTCAGTCAGCAACCGGAGTCGCATTATTGCTTAAAACTCGGCCCAGTTGACGTTCTTAACCTATGTGAACGTACTTACCATCACCCATTGCGGCTACCTTTACGTTGAACAATTTCTTTACCACTGCTCTTGAATTGGTTGGTAATTCAGGTTACAGTGGCTTAATTATTTCCAGTTGTTCGCGCAAATGCTTGTGCGGTATATGGTTTCGAACTGCCCATTCACGTATTAACTTAACTTAGTCCATCGGCGCAGATTGAGGGCTATTTTCCATACTCGTTTCCTCGGTTTCAGCCTCCTCTTCCTTATCTTCTGTGAGAACCCAATCAGTGTCATTAACGGTTGACGACGACTTCCAATAATAATCGTTCGTTTCAGGAAGCGTCGTACTCGTATTTCCTACATATTGTACAACATTCTCGGCTTCCTTTTTTTTCTTCACGGCCTCCTCTACCGCCTGCCATTACTCGTCTGCATACCTCTTAAGATGGCTTCTTCGTGTTTTCTCTGAATTCCCTTTAAAAATTGTTAAAAATGGCAAAACAATTGCAACTATTATAAAAAAATGTTTAAGGCAGTAGTAATAGAAATATGATATAACAGAAGGCAGCTGGAGTGATTGATAGCTCTCGTGATTGACAGCTCGTGCGCGCACGCCGTTCACGTGAAAAAATGGGGCTTGCGCGCGCTTACGCGTAAGCCAGTACGTAGTGCGCTTAAAGTGCACAAGCCAATAAGATTTTAGATTGCGTGATCGAGGCAACCAATAACGTTGCCTTCTTGCGTACTTCTGTAAATTGCCACTCATACACGTCTAATAGATGACTTGTTGATACTAGGCTTATTCATTAATATCGCAAGTTCTGCTATGCTACATGCTGCTACAGTTTTCATTTGAACTGTTACTATATTACTATTTACCCTCAATCATCCAAAGTAGATGCCCAGAAATATTCGAGGTGCCCGGGTTTCCTTTGTCTACTACTGCAACTACAGTTTATACTGCTGTTTCTAGAGGTGTATATGAGTGACGATAGTGCTTTTATTATTTGATCACAAATGACGTTGATTAATGCCGGATATCTTAATGTCACATAGGAGTGTTGACCTGTATTTTTGCTATTCCCAGTGGAGCAGATGTTTGGAGCTCAGAGAACATCAGTGCTTGTCCTGGTATCCTTCTAAGTTTACACTGCTAATGCTAGAAGACTACTGTTAAAACGGTTAATTCTAGTTATTATACTTGCTCAAACTTTTTCGCACATGTATGACATTTTACCAACTGTACAGTGTTAACTTATAAGGGGGTATTAGTACACTCAAGGTTGAAGAGAGGTTAAGACAGGCTCCAATTACGGTCGCACAAATATCCCAAACACCTTTCAAAAGTAAACTTCATCGAACTTAGCAAAGGCGCTCATAATTAAATACAATGTGTACATTGTGGATTAGGCTTCTTTCTAGCAGGGAATTTCTGGCTTCAATTGACACATAATCTACATGCTGTTGAAGATACCCTTAAGGTTGGTGCGCCTCATCATTATGTATTCTTGCTTGTTATTCTGAACCAATATCCCGACCTTTCAGCATTTCTGCTGGAGAAAAGTTCGCTTAAAAGAAGCTCTCTAAGTAAGTGCTGTTGTCTTTAAGATAGTATCATTCTTTCCTGTTTCATGTGTTCAAGCATAATTGAGAAAGGTCAGGGCGGCGGTAACTTAATACACTTTAATGAACCGAAATGATTTCAGGACTTTAATTTCCACCTCTGCCGTTATTCTGTCATCTTATTAACTTCTTCGTAGTTCTAGCTTCTCACTGCAGTATGACTTATTACATAATCTGACCCTTCCCACGTGAGTGTTCCTTTTGCTCAGACAATGTCTGAGCACTAACGTAATTCTCGAATGCGATGTTATCCCATTGAAATCAATTAAAGTGCTCTGGATCGATTTGCTAATTTATGTGCAAGAGCCTGTCTTTAGAGATGGCATGAGCATTCCATCCAACCAAAGTTATGCGGATCTGTAGCTAAACAACGTTCGGTACCGACAGTAATGCAGAGAGTGACCAGACATCATTATAATGGCGTTCTTATACTTTGCTTTAATTCATTTAATTCAAAGTGCGTTCTTCATTGTCGATGTCCACATTCAACCATCTGTTTCCTTGGTGGAAGCCAGCTTATGCTAAGACAGTTTACTGCGTTTTTTGCTGCCCACAATGTTTGAATTCCTACTTTATTGATTGCCTCTTGGCTAACTCATGTGACCTTGATGGTTTGGATTGATTTATCTTTAATGAATTCAATTCTGCAATTTATCATTCGTTATTCTGTTTATGCAGCGAGCGGAAGTGGCTGAGGAGCACTCACGAAATTTATGGTGCTATTACATTCTGTTACATATGCTGTCTTTAAATTTGTACCTGGGAAACGATGTTACAAATTTATTCTTTAATTGTGCCATATGTATACGTGCTACCCAGTTATTGAACAATTTTATCATTGCAAAGCCAGCCAAATTGCGGTTCAGAATATTCCAAAAAAAATACGAAAAAAATAAATCGGAACCTACGTTTTAAGCCAACCCTATGCGCAAAAATCATCATTGGAGCCGTTCATTTGACAATTCGATCATTACTCACGCTTTTACACATTAACATGTCCATGGAAGCCCATGTGTGGTACTAAAACAAGCTGTGAAGTAACAGCCATTCCTCAATTGGTATTTGTGGAAATCAACTTTAAAGCGTTTCTTTTGGGATTCATTTATGATCAAATTATACTATATATCTACCTCCGATTCTTTTGAGTAGAAATTTGACGATGATTACGGAAGCCATCAGACCGCGTCTGCAGATAGTGAAATTCAGTGAAATAAATGCTTTGCTAATAATTCCCCCAAAATTAATCATGGATTCCTCTCTGGCAGCCGTAAAATCTTGGAATCCCTTCATCTGACAGTCTGTTTTTCTGATTTGTATAATATCTTATACCCTTGCCGGATTAAATCTATCACTTCACTCCTTGCTGTGCGTTAACTCTACTTTGCACAGTTTGAAGTTTTAGTTAATGCATAATTCCAACAACAAACTACTTGGCTAGCAAACGCACAAATAACGTGTTAACTTATGCTTAACATATGCCTAACTTTAACATATGCTTAAGTTTACTTAACTTACTCAAATAATCCACTAAAATTGCATTTCTGCCGATCTCTCAAATAGCAACGTTCGGCTGTTTCATATGGCTTTTATATGCCGATAAGAGGTCAAAGTTATGGTTTGCAATGGGCGGTCCAAGTGAAACAGCGGTCATCCGTCAGTAATTTATTAATTTATGGAGCGTGGCAGATTTGCTTCCATTAGATGCCATCATCCTAAAAAAAACCACCATGTTTGGCTGGATTCGAACACGCACAGCAGCCAAAGCTCTACCACTTGAG
>JAYGXS010000001.1:83466270-83476853 GCA_036362985.1 Ligula intestinalis | reverse complement strand
TTGGCTGGATTCGAACACGCACAGCAGCCAAAGCTCTACCACTTGAGCTACGAAAGCCAAGCCTTGCGTCGTGCATTGTTCAGACGGCGTTAAATAAACCTATTTTTGAGGCTTTTTACCTTTGAGTGGTGAAGATAAAGTTATCGAAGGTGCAAGGCCGCAAACGTTTGTCATATTCTGTTCATTCAAACTATAGGCAATATCGGTATATACTGTTAGCTCTTGTGTGGCTGCCAACTAGGCTTTATTCTGACTGCAAAGGCAACGACGGTGTCAATTATCCATTTAGTGTTCCTTTGAGTGTGATCACCGCTTGAATTTAAATAGCACCGAGGTGATCGCCATGGCTAACGGGCGACAAGTAAGCGAATTGCAAGAACCTCGGCACCCGAGTCCGGCCAGTATCAACAAACAGGTGGAGCGTGATTCACACTATGCCAGTTTACGCGCATGGTCCACTAACCTGCGCCTCGCCCGTAAAACGCAGCAGGCTATCCAGAAAATAACTTCCTCTACTTATCCAAACTATCTGAATGGATAGTTTCATAGAATATCAGTCGGACGTCTGCAGTCATCAAAAGTAAAATGGTGACTGGCGTCCCACAGGGCTCATTTGAAGTCCAATGGATTTTATTTAACTTATAATAAGGTATATGGCCATAGGGCCATATGTTTTGCTGCATCTACTAATGCAAAACGTATGTAAATAGCTACGGAGGAGTGAACTGCAAGCCAAAGTGGTCGTTGCATTTAGAACGCAGAAGCACAATGAAATATCAGCTTTTGCTTGCGCTGTCTAAGCTAAGTTCACACTGTGTATACGGAATAACGTGTGATATGGGAATCAATAGAGCATTATTGTCTACAGGTAAAGCGTAAGCTAAACATCCAACAAACAGTTAAACTTTGGCAATACAGCTGTTATTTGATGATCTGAACCTTCTGATACTTTATCAACTACCGGCAGTATTAATGCGCCACAGGGTGTTCAGTAGGCTTGAGCGATGCCTAAAGTGAAGTTACTAGGGAAGATGTTTAAAGAAGAAAACTTACATCTGAATACACTTGAGAACTCCATTTTCAAAGAATATTATTACGTGATTTTAATCACAGTAATATGTGTGATTTACCAAGTTTATTATTATCTTTAAAGATCACTGCAGAAAATGTTGGCGATGGCATAAACACAGACTACTTTGCACTAAACGAAGCTAACTTTGCCTGTGTGTGTGCAATAGGTGGAATATTTTTTCGCATACTTCCAAGTTCTTTAGGTACTTATGTTTGAACTTTTGCCCTTTAAGTTGTTGGACTGAAGCAGTCTTTATAAAGAATGCAAATTCAAATTGCATTAATAAAATGGCAACACACATTGCACATGGGCAAATGGTCATACCAGTTCTCTTAAATGACAGTATGACATCTATTTATGCCGCATAGATAGAACAAGCTACAATTCAAGGCGATGCAGGTAAAAACAAAGTTCGTGTGTGCCATTTCAAATTGATTTCTGTATACGGGATTCACAGTTGAACTATATATGTCTTGCCATCTTACGTGAGCAAATGTCGGTATTGGCTTGAATTAACTTTGATCATTTCAAAGCCGATTATGATCCAATGATATGAGGCAGTATCTACAAGGTAAATACATAATCGCGTGCAAAATATGAGCATTATCATAGTGCAGACATTTAAAAGTGACAAACAGCAACAATCTTAGAAGGCTGCCGTGCTGTTTTAACTTTACCTTTTTTCTTAATGACAGGCGTTCATTTTTGAATTAGGCAGAAAGTTGCAAAATTTTTTTGAGTGAACAACACGCAGTCAGACAAAATGCCCAGTAAACTTTAATTTATAGATAGCAAATACGTAAGTTGTTGCGGAAAATGTAGGGAAGTTTGTCAGATTTCGGTCGCATAACCTTTTGAAATACTTGCTTCTGTAACGATTTGACAAACTGCTTTGCTAATAAGAAGCGTTTTATAAGGTAGCAAAGATATAGCCTGTATACTGTTAAGTCAAGAGTTATTGCATGCTTACTATTTTAGCTCTAGAACTGTTTGTGACTCACACTAAGATTCTACCTTGAAGACACCATATTTGAACAGATTGGTTAGTTGCGCAGAGTTAAAGGACTCGTCAATCTTTTATGGTGGGCATGTTATATTGTGTTTGGGTTGTGCACAAAATTTAACGACCGCAGGAGTATGTGGGCGGAATGCAGGTATGTCCAAAGAGCACCATATTATTACTATCTTATGCATATTTCTGAAGGGTCATTTATAGCAGACGTATATTCAGCAGACAGCTTTTCAAACTCTGTAAAGGTTCATTTGTTTAGTGCTTGTCAAGATTTTAAAGATACTGTGGTTACCATAAAAATGTTTGGACATTTTACAAGTGCGTATGTATCGCTGTATACTGTTCTCGTGCATGTGTGCCTTTAAGTATATAAGCTTAACAGCCGTCCTTCTGAATTATTTGAGGGTACATTTTGCCACTTTGCAACAAGTAATGTTGTGTATTCTCCCAGGTGGATTTTCCTCAAGCCACCTCTCGATAATTACAAGCATCGGTCTATCCGAATACCTGAATGAGTTTTCCAACGTAATTATTACTCACCCTTCCATCAAATCTGCAGCACCAGACATTTTCTGTGGATAAACTGGATGATACTCACAAAATAACTCTTTTACTGCCAATATAAAGAGAGGAAGGTTGAATCATATATGGATCTATTTTGGAGATCGAAATTCAGAACTTCGTATTTTATGCGTATAAAGGTGATACGTAGGTTTGCTACGCTGATTCTAATGCCATTGACGTTATGACATCAGTAGATCAGCTTTCGTACAATACTATTGGATGCCAACTGTCAGAATAACAATTATATGAAAAGATTTCATTTCCTGATTTCGAAAATCTGATTAAATTATATTTTCCTTCAAGCACATATAAAAGATAATAGGTTGCGGAACCTTTCTTTCAAATGAAGTTCAGTTTATATGCGCAGTGGTAGTCCAAGAGAAAAAGGTTTAATAATGCCGGGAGAACTTTATTGCAGTTACTTAGGCTCTAGCAGGTACAAAGCCTGAGGTCCTGGCATGACTCTTAGATATTGAAATTAAGCCAAAGCCAAAATAACGTTATGTAGATTAAGGCAAACGTATGCGCATATGTGTAGACCAAAACAGAAAGGATTTTATTCATATCAGTGATTAAAATGGCTACATTTAGCTTTTTGATGATAGGGACGTACGCAGAAACGCAAGTTAGGGTAACTGATCTTTCGATGACTACGTAGCCATTCCTTAACTCCACTTATATGTTAGATTAAATACAAAAACATTTAAACATGTCTATTTTGCAGAAATTAGCCCATACGTTACAAGCCTCTAATGATAAAATGTAGGTTTATTTAATGATATATGAACAATGCACGGCGCGAAGTGAGACTTTTGTAGCTCAACGATCGAATTGTCATCTGAACGGCTCCAATGATGACCGTTGCGCAAACGGTTAGCTTAAAACATAAGTTCCGATTTATTTTGTTGATATTGCGGTAGTATTTTGGACTGCAGTTTTACTAGTTTTGAAATGATAAAAGTATTGTTTAATAACTGGAGGCACGTAGACGTATGGCACCGTTTATAATTTAGAAAAAAAGCCACTAGACCTACAAAAAGGCCTTGTAGGACACCGCTCATTGTTTGCATTTTAAATGTTGGACTCGAACCTATGCAGGAGGAACAGAACAAACAGGGAGTGGTGGCGATATTTTTGACTTGACTACGCAGTAGACTGTATGTCAGCACGAAATCGATTCACTGTGTTACCGAGTTCACACCAAACCTTTGGACATTAAAGTTTTGAGGCAATCACGGCCAAGCCAACATATGCTCCTCAAAACCGAGGGAGCTGTCTCACATCCTAGTCCATACATTACTCAAAGCTACAGAGGCCAAATTTATCTTAATATACGAACATAAGCTGGCCTCCACAAGGGTAACGAATTTTCAAATGTGGACATTGACAATGAAAAACGCACTTTGAATTAAATGAATTAAAGCAAAGTATAAGAACGCCATCATAAGGATGTCTGGTCGATCTCTGCATTACTGTCGGTGCCGAACGTTGTTTGGCTACAGCTCCACCTACCTGTGGTTCGATAAATTGAAGTTGTTGCCATTGAGAGCATTTGTGAACATGATGTTACCGTAAAGGCAGGAATTTCGTTTGCAATCTGACAATTTTTCAATTTTTCAGTATTATCATCTGCAATTCCGATTGTTCCTTGATAGCACAATTTCTAAGAAATA
Organism: Ligula intestinalis; assembly: GCA_036362985.1. Taxonomy (NCBI): domain Eukaryota; kingdom Metazoa; phylum Platyhelminthes; class Cestoda; order Diphyllobothriidea; family Diphyllobothriidae; genus Ligula; species Ligula intestinalis. The sequence goes on along the minus strand of JAYGXS010000001.1, from coordinate 83,472,532 downwards.
AGGGATTAGAAGCATCCGAATTGGCTCTATCATACTTCCATCAAATACTGAACTGGCGCACAGCATTTCCATTGAGGCAACTTAATATCACACTCCCTGTTTGGAAGTGAGCCTCAAAGTATTTTCTGACATGTACCCAGATGAATATAGCAGGTGAATTTTACTGCGCTTGTGAATTGGCTACTCACGATAGCGCAATATTAATTGTAAAAATATAAAATCCCGTAACCACTGGTACCCATTTTTATGCAATGATTTTCGTCCCCACTTGAGGAACACTGAATGACATACCTCTCGTTTGAGCATGCAAAATGCCAGTGTAACCCGCGTTTGTTTTCGTTTTCGCTGAAATAGTATCCTGTCATAACATATTTGTGCAAAGCGCATTGGTCATAATGAACGATATACATGAGTGCATTGCAAAAACAGTCACTCGTCACGCGTTTGTGTATTTAAAGGAAGAAGGAGCACTATTAAATACCTTGCACGCCCTAACTTTGCTTAAAAATCCCGCTTAAACATTAATCGGCACAAACAGTTAACTAGTAAAGCTCTGCATTATTTGGAAAGCTTTCAGGTTTACTGGGATATTTAATATCGTAGCCGTTTTTTTCTTATGCAAAATGAGATGAATATACAGTAGTCGCCAAAGACCATGCAGCTTTCATTATGACCGTTGACTTGTTACTTAAGCGTATACTTAATAACACTATTTTTATTCATTCAGTTCATTAAATTCTGCGAAAGCCTTTTACTTAGTAACATCGTCATTTTATTCAAAGAAATAACCATTAATTTTGGGGAAATTGGGAGTAGTCTCATATCGAAGGAATTTCCTATGCTATTACGAAAGAAAGAACCAAAATGCACGTAAACATTGATAACGCTATGAAGGAACTCCAACATAAGTAGAATAGGTATGAAAGATATACCTTCCAGAACAGGAAAAATTGTCCAAAATTGTTCCGATTCAAGTGAAGCCAACTTAAAGGAATCGAATTTTTTTGCAGATTTGTATTTTAGCTTTCCTGTGAAGTTTTTTTCACAAACTGCTGCAACAGAGCGATGTTTGTTTTAATGCACAAATAACGCACAGTTTATCCTTGCACAAAAACAAAATGTCGAGCGTTTGACGCGAATTAAAGACAAAGAAGGCCTTATTGAATTTAAGTCGTGTATAAATATCGATTTTTGTGCACTTTACGTTCCCCTCTTGCGTTATTTGGAAGCAGAACAGACAGAAGAAGTGCTTCAAAAAACAGCAATGTATATGGCCATTTTTTTGAATTCGCAAGATTATATCAGAAATTAGTATACATCTACTTATACGGAAGATAATCCATGTTGAAGAGAAAATAAAGGTTTTTCATCTCCAGTAAAATCAAATCGTTTTTGTTTCTGAAAACTGAAAGAAATTCTCAAAATTCTGAACTGTTATTATGACATTACTCTGGAAAAAATTAATATACACAGAAGTTCGTCAGCGGAATATCTAATCAAAGATCTATCTTAGAGGTAATATTTTGCTTATAATAGCGAATATTCGAGTGCCAGGAAGCAATTCAGAAGACCAAGATGCGATCAATGGAACGAGAATTTGATGTGCCTGACGTTTTTGATTCCCTCGGGAATCCTTAATCATAGGTGATGATACCATAGGCATGGTCATGCGCAGATGAGGTTACCTTTTATGGAATTTTTTTTATTAATCTTAGGAAAAGTAGTTTCAAAACTCTACTGCGGACATGATTCACTCTCGACAGTGTGGTTTTATTGTTTTGAGGCATTTCTTAATGTCAGCAACGTTGCCATTATCTTCACACTTATATCGAAAAGAACGTTATCGTGATAAATGCTCTTTATGTATATCTTATTTAAAGGGATTTGGTGTAAACGTCGAACAGATGCGCCATTTATCAATTTATCAATGAAGACAGTGAAAACAAGGAGAATGATGACATTCAAAAAATTCTTATCCAGTAACGGGTAAATTTGCAGAATATTTTGACTCAAGGAAAGTTTTTTTCTAAATACAGAAAGTGGTTGCTTCAAGTTTTTAACTTAACACAATATATTTGTAAACTGTTCTAATTAAAAGTTTTTTTACGTCTCTAGGCCCACAGGAATATCGGTAAAATTGTATTTTTCTCTACAAATACTAAGTGATTCCTTTAGTTCTTTTAAGTACTGTAAATGCATAATGCTGCTTATAGTTATTTCTAAGTTTTCCTAAATGCATTAGCATTTGTATGCGAGCAATGATCAAACTTGTACAAAGTTATGAAAGTTGCATTGTCTTTGGCGACTACAGTAGTACGCTGTGGATACGTATTCGTTCAGCTTACATATATTTATGGTCACAAAAGATTTGCGCATGTCTGTAAAGTCGTAAAAGGCAATACACACTCAAAATATCCGTGCATGTAGGCAATTCTTCTGACGTCGCATTACTTCCATCGTCAACTATATTTTTCATACTAGGAAGAGTTTACTCCTGCCTGAGTACTCGATTGCATGGTCTGCCTGCATTATTATCATCTATTACTTGGTTATGCGCTTGCGAAGCGCTAGTTTTACTGCCAAAAGTAATGCATATGCGAGTTTCAGAAGGCAGTTCAGAAGAACAAGATATGAACACTGGAGCAAGGTTTTTAATTTTCTGACGTTTTGCATTCAGTAAGGAATCGGTAGTCATAGGTAATATTAGGTGTTGGAACCTAGTGTATTCCTGTGTCAACACCGCTTTGTTACTCCAGTGCGTGTTAGGAAGGGAAGACAAGATAGGCTAAGTAATGCTACTTTACTCTCACTTGTACAAGTAAATGAACACTGTTCCGTGTGTCCAGTAGTCTCGTCTGGTCGTCGCGTGTCCAGCAGCAGTCTTCGCTGGCAGCGTGTCAACAACAGAGTCCCCATTCTGCAAGGGCCTCGCTATTTAAGGGGCAGTCGTCCTTGCTGCCCATTGGTTGTCCATTGTCATCGTGCGCACGCTTGCTTTCGCACGTCTGGCATCTGTCCTCGCGTGACCCCACTGTAGGCAGCAGTCCGGCTGGAGGGCCGTCTGACTCCGCAAGCCTTCTTTATCCTAGCCTGTATGCACCGGACGCCCTCAGGTGACCTCGCACGGTCTGATATCTGGGTGACGAGATCGCCTCCTGTAACAATAGTTTAGTCTGAATCATGCGCGTGACGTCAAAAAGATAAAACTCGTGCTCCGGTGGTCAGGATTTCCTTTAATAGACGTTTCTTGCCGTCCATGTCAACATACATTTATTATTCATGCGAAATTGTGCATTCAACGAACAATTGGAATTGCAGATGATAATGCTGAAAAATTAAACAATTGTCGGAATGCAAACGAAATTCCTGCCTTTGCGGTAACATCATGTTCACAAATGCTCTCAATGGCAACAACTTCAATTTATTCATCCACAGTTAGGAGGAGCTGTAGCCAAACAACGTTCGGCACCGACAGTAATGCAGAGAGTGACCAGACATCCTTATGATGGCATTCTTATACTTCGCTTTAATTCATTTAATTCAAAGTGCGTTTTCCATTGTCGATGTCCACATTTGAAAAGTTGTTACCTTTGTGGAGGCCAGCTTATGTTTGTATATTAAGATAAATTTGGCCTCTGTAGTTTTGAGGAATGTATGGACTAGGATGTGAGACAGCTCCCTCGGTTTTGAGGAGCATGTGTTGGCTTGACCGTGATTGCCTCAAAGCTTTCATGTCCGAAGGTTTGGTGTTAACTCGGTAACACAGTGAATCGATTTCGTGCTGACATACAGTCTACTGCGTAGTCAAGTCAAAAATATCGCCACCACTCCCTGTTTGTTCTGTTCCTCCTGCAAAGGTTCGAATCCAACATTTAAAATGTAAACGGTGAGCGGTGTCCTACAAGGCCTTTTTGTAGGTCTAGTAGCTTTTTTCTAAATTATAAACGGTGCCATACGTCTACGTGCCTCCAGTTATTAAACAATACTTTTATCATTTCAAAACTAGTAAAACTGCAGTCCAAAATACTACCCGCAATATCAACAAAATAAATCGGAACCTATGTTTTAAGCCAACCGTTTGCGCAACAGTCATCATTGAAGCCGTTCAGATGACAATTCGATCGTTGAGCTACAAAAGTCTCACTTCGCGCCGTGCATTGTTCATATATCATTAAATAAACCTACATTTTATCATTAGAGGCTTGTAACGTATGGGCTAATTTCTGCAAAATAGACAGCAATGGGCAATATCGGTCTATACTAGTTGCTCTTATTTGGCTGCCAGCTGGGCTTGATTCTGACTCCGAAGGCAAGGGGAGTCAAAAGTGTCCACTCAGTGATTGGCGTGTGCTCCTCAATGAACACCCATTACCAGAGACGATCGAACACAAAGTTGAGGTATATTTATGCATCCTGCTTGATCTACTGATACACTGCGTGCGACAAATCAAACACGGCGCTTGCATATTTATGTTTTACATTAATTGATCACTGTGGTTGCAGAGTTAGGTGTATTGTAGTCGATTTCTTCAATGTTAAATAGAAGGAACCGATTGAGCATAGGAAGGCTTTTATGTCTAGATTTTCGGCTTTCGTAAGAAACTCAGATGGTGTTACGGGTACGCGTATACCAAAATTTGTAAACAGCTGCATTTCAAATCAAACAGCTTCGTTTGCTTATCTGAAAGCACTGCAGTTGACCATAACTCAAAGATTCCTATATGATCCATGTGCTAAAGGTTCCATGACCCCGAATAAAACCTCTTATACTAATGTCCAACTGCCAGATGAGCTTACAAATTATGGTTCGAGGACGAACATCCTTATCTATGGGGACGTTAATTCATCTACCAGTAAATGGTACAGGTAAAATACTGGTAAGCATGCCTTGATGAACAGTTCGGTAAACATTTATTTAGTAATGGTAGGCATTTACTTACACAGGCTTTCATGGTAAACTCTTCGTATCAATCCTAAACTGGTTTCTTATATTTGCACATTGCTATGAATTTGATCACCGCTTCAAATTGGATGGCACTGAGGTGATCGCAATGGCTGACACAAGACTAGGAAGAGAATTCCTCGAAGCATGGCTTTTCAGCCCTGCCAGTATTAACAGGCATGTGGACCTTGATTCATAGGATGCCGGTTTGCGCGCATGGTCCACTAACCTGCGTCCACCCCGAAAAAACAGCAGGCTATCCAAAATGTTACTTTTTCTAGTTATCGAAACTTTCTGAATGGACGGTTTCAAAGAATAAATGTTGGACGGTAGCAGTCATCAAAAGCAAAATGATGAGCATTTGTCTGCAGGGATAATGTGTAGGTTCAATGGCTTTTATTTTATTTATAATGCAGTATATGGCCATAGGTTCATATGTTTCACTGCATCTTCTTATGTTTCACGCTTGAGAATAGCTACGGAGAAGTGAAATCCAAGCCAAAGTGTCGTTGGAAACGGAACGCAGGAGCAGGATCGAATGTCAAATTTAGCTTGCTTTGTATAGGCTGAGTTAAGGCTCTGTCTACGGAATCACGTGTGATATGGGATTCAATAGGATATTAGTGTCTACAGATAAAGCGCAAGCTAAACATCCGACGAACATGTAAAACATGGCAATAAAGCTTGTCATTTGATGACCTGGAACTTCTGATATTTTAGCTACTACCAGCCGTTAGTACTTAGCCAGACGATTTTAAGTGGGAATGACACGATGCCGAAAGTGAAATAAATGCGAAGAAGGTTAAACGAGCAAACTAACATTTGTATACCCTTATAGCTCCATTTTCTAGGTATATTGTTGCTTGGTTCGAATTACTGTAATTTGTGGCAACCTCAACATACAGGAGGACACAGCACGTAACGCATTTGCCAACATGACATGTCCTTCGAGTCTTTATTTGTGGCATATTTAGGCACTAGATGAGGCAGATGGATGTCTCAATATCGTTAATTGGATAACGAGACATATTTTAATGAATGCTAATTCTTCTCTTAGACGGTTCATTTTCTTTTCTGTTTGGACAGCTCTTCACGTTCAAGTCGGTTAAGTAATGTTTTATAGAGAAAGAGGTAGGCGAACACCGTTGTGCTTACTATTTGTACAAAAGTAGGTAGGAAATGTCCCGATACAAGAGAAAGGTGGAAATAATTATGCAAATAACCTGCTTGCAAACCAAATAGCGGGTAGCTTTCGCCTTGTCTAAATAGTAAAAATACATGGCTACTGAATTATCACAAGTAAAATAATATTTGCTTTTT
>JAYGXS010000001.1:83428311-83457730 GCA_036362985.1 Ligula intestinalis | reverse complement strand
ATGGCATACTTATTAAGTAGCCAGTTTTTTCAAAAGATACTTTTTTGTTGGTAAACAGAACAAAGCCCGTTAAAAAGTTCATATCCTATCATGACGGAATTAATTTTAGAATAGACCACACGATAGTCAGTATTAAAACCTGAGTCAATTCTGATTAGAGAAAAGTATCAATCTTTCGCCTATAGCGAAATGTTGCGTGATCCGTGGCGTCTATGTCTTAGCCTGTATATTTAAGTATAGTAGACATCAGCTTCGGAAACCCTATTTAAATTAGGCAAAAATAAAGTTGCCAGAGTCCCATAGATATGCGTATTCCCGTGATTCTCTCTTACAGTATTAGTGCCTTAGGTGCTCTTTGGCAGCGGCATTTCACAGGCCTATTTACAGGATCTGCGAACGAGTACCATGCCGTGTGCAGCAGGCGTCAGATACGGTCGTCCGACCGACCCAGTATTCACACACGTTCGATGTCGAAGCTGTTCCCTGGCGTGGGTCTGTAAGCGGCAACAATTTAGGCTTGTTCTTCCGTCCGGTTCATTGTGGGTTCCTCTTCGTTTTCCATTCTTGCATTAAGGTTGGTTTGTTCCGTCCCTTTCCCACACAGAGACGCAAGACTTTATAGGCCGCTGGCAGGTCTAGAGGCCTGTTGACTGAATTGGCATCTGAGTACCATGCCCTGAGCGTCAGCCTTCCGGCTTAAGGGTTCCTCGGCCTATGCTAGCCGCTGATTGAAGCCGGAAGTCATAGCCAGTCTCCGCAATGTGTGCTGCCAGTTGCGAGTTTGGGTCCGGTCTCTAGGCCGCTCGTTTATGCTCGCGTATGCAGGTCTGCATTATGCAGCCTGTTTCGCCAAGGTTAAAGCAATCACTCTTGTTACGAATTTTCTTGTAGTCGACTGCAGAGGTTTCTGTGGGACTCAGTTTGTCTTGAGGTTGCATCACCTGGCGACGTATTATCGCTTAAGGTTGATAGGTTCATGCCTACGCCAGCAAGTTGTAAAAGTCGTGAGACTTCGTCAGACATCCCTTTTATGTAGGGAATGACCCTTCAGGCTCTCGGTTGATTTTGTACTGGCCATCGTCACACCCGAAACGAACGGACTGGAAGAGGAGGCAGGGTAACGAAGACCCCCTACCGGGTGACAAGGTGGCACACTTACTGCAGTTCATTACCCCAGCTCCAATGGCAGCTAATTAGCGTACACGACTATAATTGCCTCCCGACCCCATTTACAGCTAATTTCCCTCCTCCCTTATCCTTTGTTATTGCTGTTTCTAACCCTTTGACAACCTCATGATGCAGAAGAAGAAGCGATCACTGGAAAAAGAGGTTTATTTTCCGGACGTTTTCAATCCCCTCAGCAATCCTAAATCATAGGTAAAAGAAGAACAGTCTATGCCATACGCAAACATGACCCTAAATACGCATGTCTCAGACTGTCTTCCTATAACCTATGATTAAAGATTCCTGAAGGAATCCAAAAATTCACGAAAATAAACTTCTTGTTCCAGTGATCGGTTTTTCTTCTGAACTGCTTCCAGGAACTCGGATATGCTTCTCCATTGGCAGCCTCATGCTTTTTGACAGTTGATTGGCCTATGTTTACTATAATTACCTCCTTTTTTGGTTGCTTTCTCATCTCTGAAGATGGACTTCTGTAAGAGATCGAAAGTTTAGAACAATAAACCAATTGATTTGGAGCTCGACACGCCGTCTTCCTCGTCCATACAAAAATCCCACCCGTTTTTCGAGATTCCTAGCAGCCATCTCGTCTCGCTCAAACACAGCTGCGTGGGACCAATATATCGCAGCTGACAAGAAGGTCAAGGTCCAGGTTTAGTAAACAATTTTCAAAATACACGAGCGAATTCATCGAAAAATGCAGGTGAGTAGACAAACAAAGATAAACAACAGGGCAGCTTGAACAAACACCTCGACGGCCAATACCTTATATTGCTGTTGTATTCGGCGAATTCTCTTGACTGTTACTCATAGGCCACAAACGACAGTCCACAGGCAACTCAAGCAGCCTAAAAACCCAATACCCCTTTACCGAAAATACGCTGCCATTTGTTGTACGACCTGGCCGTACACGAATGGACCAACTTTCCTCGGTAGTCGCTCACGTATTGACGCCGGGGCACGGCTTCGATATCGAAGGCCTGGGGAAAATTAATTCGTCGGACCACCGTATATCACGCCTGCTACAGAAAGCACGGCACTTGCATGCCTATCTGACGTCGCGTGAACACATCGATGTCAGTGCTCAAGGTCACTCCCAGTAAAACTGAGCTAACATACAGTAAGTTGCAGACTTTTTATCCCATGACAATGGAGTACGTAAGTGTTCAAAACGTAGGGAAACTATACACCTTGTCCTAGAGAACGCTTTCCCCTCTTCTGTGATTAAATATATTGCTTTAACCATCCCCTAAGGAGGAAGAAGATGTGAAATTCCTGAGACAAATTAATATTTATGTTGACGTGTCAAGAACATACATCACTTTTTATCATCAGGGTGTATTGTCTGTTCCGCTGTTGCCATCGAATGAGTTTGCCTTACTGCTAGCCTCGTTTTATAGTCATGCCCGACTAACGATCTTCGATCGAGTGCACTAATCGATTGATGTAATAAGACGTGTCAGGTCATTCGTGCACCTGCTGATCGATTCCGCCTCCTTTTTTCGTGGCTGCTTACTGTCAGACCTACGCATACTTATGAGCACGACCTACTGCTCCGTTTTGGTTGGTCGTTAGCCTTCTCTGAAATGTTTGGTAGGCGGGATAAATGTCTTTGGCTCTGTTATATGTGTTATTTGAGGACAGATTTTTAGCAGCAATCTGACCATCCTGTCCTCTATGGAAAAAGAGGGCAACAATCAGTTACCCTTACGTGATCTTCAAGTAAAAAAACCTGGCACACGAAAAGATTACGGCAAAAATCTAAATTTAAGCAACGAACACCATGTGCAACCTCTGCTTTAGAGGCAATCGCCCCGTTAGTCCTAAACCCAGTTTTGTTAGGACCCTCTTTTAACGCCTTCAGACACACTACAGGGACGACAGTGAAAAAGGAAGAGGTTTAATATGTGAATAACCTAGTTTTGAAGCTGACAGTTATCTGAAGTGCTTTATACACATGTGCCTTAAGAAACCTTGCCTAAGGCGGCCAAAAGAGGAAAATTCTAAGTTCCCTATAAGACAAAACATATCAGAGGTGGCTGCAACCAATCGAGATCGGTTTGTCTCATAGGCCCGTGTTAAGCATCAGTTAGCATCCTACCATCGATATTCTCAATCAAAACCAACAAAACAACGGGTCGTTACTCAATCAGCAAATGTCGCGAGCTCAAAGCTTGGGAATGCCAACCCTAGGATTGCGTGTAAGTAGTAGCTGACGTCTAAAAGGCCGACAGTGATATTCCGGCATCCCTTGTCTTTGCCACTAACAGCTCGCCAACTCTATGCATTTGCCTAAGAGTAATTACCCTAGTGAATAAGGAGGACGATCGCGTTTTTGCTAATGATACCACGGTATTTTTTGAGTGTGTTTAAGAGGCAACATCGGGAGCAGCACTATTAGATCTCAGCTTCGTTTTGACCGACAGCTTGGCATATTTATTAGGGCTTAACCGCAGCGATATTTTATCAGACTATTTATTTAGGCCCCTTGGCCCCTCTAGCAGTGTGCATTAATAACTGTGCTATCTAATTGTTCGCTTGACGCTGATGTCATCTGCAAAGACGATTCGATTGTGGGCTAGTCTCTCAATCAGACCATTGTAGAAAAACAGTTCACAGGACGACCACAGAGACGCTATCGAATTCCCACTTGACCCAATTTGCCACAAATAATTCCTCTATACAGCTGCGCCCTCTAAACTCACGTTCGCGAAATTTTATTCTTTACCAATAATGCAAACCATTGTCAAAGGCGTTTTAAGGCCGATTCAAATGATACTTATCAGGGTAATCCATTCTGCTGAGCAGGGATATAGCTTCATGTGATAAAACATATTCGTCATGCATGAGAGTTTTTGTCAGACCTCTTGATAATACTCGCCATAATTTAGGAATGCATGCATACTATCCTAATCTGTTCTTACGTTTACGGAGCCCATTGTTCTGGAGGCGTTAACTTGCTATTTTTCAATCATAGGGACACTACTTGGACTAAATTAAAAACTTACCGTAAGTCCTTGAGGTTCAGAGAGTTTTCTTGATTATCTGCCGGAACTTTAACAACTGGGTCAAATGAATGAATAAAAGCGAACAAAGGTTTTGTTAAGCACTCCGAACGCACATTTTTACAGTTTTAAATATTAAATTTTAGTCATAAGTGTTTTATTGCCTTGTCCATGATGGGGATAAAACAGGTCTAATAGTTGGGCTTAAACCCTTCGTCTGCCAAGAATTTGTTAAACTGACTAATGGCATTTTTCGCTCGGATTAGTAGCGCATTTCACATGAAAGACATTATCAAAACTAGAAAATGAACCGTTTCTCAAATAATGCTGAAATATTGTATGCGCGCTAAACAGAGTAAACTGTTAACTGTGCGCAAATTAATTTCTATGGTAGAAAAGGGTTATTGTCCTCCATGCCATATCTTTTTTTGTTTCTTAAAACATTCCTTGAATTTCCTGTGAAGTTATTGCATGAGCGTTTCGACTTATGGGCAGTTACGCAAATGAACGACCATAATGCTAAAATAAATCAAATTTTAAATATCCTAAGTTGATGTTGACTAGCACTCAATCATGCATTTATGTTCTTTATGACAAAGCTGTCTGATTAAGTTGCTTATAAATACCTAAGGCTACATATATGTATTTATGCATCTTTTCGAGCAGGGACTATAAGGTAGGTAAGCCTGATTTAGCTGCTGTGGTGAGGCACGTTTTTTTAAAGCATACGTTTGGTGTCAATGGCCAAAGTTGTTTCTTACCAAATAATAATTAAATATGAATGTAAAAATGTGGAAAGTACACAACGTAGTTCTTTAAATCACTCGGCAAAGCCATTTATACCAATTAAAGACAAAGGACGCAGTTGAGCCGGGATAAACATGATTCGAAAGGGGGCTTTCAGAATCTATGTAAATTCAACATTTAAGAAGCGTACTGATGACAACTGACCGGGAATCAAATCGAAAGTCAGCGTTACATTTGCGGATTTCATATACAGAAATTGTCATCGATATCTTGTCTTATGCATTACTTAATACGCTTCTTTGTTTTCCAGCATTCGACATGCACGGAAGCCAACAAAAATACTGTTGCCTGATCTTGGCTACAATATGTGTATTGAATATCCTCACAGTGAACGCACTTAAGCCGGAGGAGAGAGACTATTTCCTAAACTACCACAATCAAGCGCGCCAAAATGTCACCCCGCCGGCAAAAAACATGAAACCAATGGTAGGACTATTTGCCTAAAATTTCACAATGTTTGATACAATCAAGCAATATACCCAGCTGTTACACTTGGTGCGTTTTTTTAATCTTGGGAAATCACATATGTCATAGTTTTTGTAATTGTGTGCTTAGAAAGACAGGAACACATCCACAGAATCACTAATGACGTGTGGGAATAAGGCATTGGCTAGCTTAGAGTAGTGTGTGGCCTTATGGGACTCCCGTGGTTACTTTACTCCCTCGTACGTAAAAATTGACTAAGTTGAATGTTGTTTATATATATTTCTAGCGCACCTTTACTTTAGTAGGATATGCATGCGTAGAGTCTAATTAAAAGTTGCCAAACATCTGTAGCAGTTCACTGTGGACGATAAAAAAACTATTTCGCTAGTTTTAAGGCACACAAATTGAATCATTCCCACCAATACTTAAATTGCCAAAGAAAACAAATATGCTAAAAAGTCATGCATGAATATGTATTCGGTATTTGGTCGATAGTTCAGTTCAGTATGTTTGTGAGTTTTCACTTAATTGATGCAATAACTCTCAGTGAGTATTCATTGACTTCATTCTCTTATATATACGCTTAAATATTTGAAAAGTTGTATCCTTTCAGCAAATCAATTATATCTGTAGATATTATTTTTACTAGTAAATATAAACCACGGTTCTAATTTATGTTTAGTGATTTGAAAATGCTTTTTGATGAACGACAAAATGACCTTGTAGGCTTACTCTCATTAAGGTAAACGACCAAGCCAATACTCGTGTGACGTTAAGCTTTTATTTGCCAAAGCAGAATGTAAAATAAGCAGCTGACAAACACGCGTATCAGATCCTGGATCTAAGGAAAAATATGCATGCACAATTGAGTAAACAATCTGTGTAAGTGCAGTCGTTTGACACAATTCACACATCCCTACAGTAGTTTAGCATACATTGTTAACTATTGATTTCATTATCTTAAGCCGGTATTCTTGCGTACGTATTTTGTTGAAATTTGCACATGAATATTTATAAGCATCATGTGATTAGGCTCAGCTTTATTTAATTCATTAAATGCAGTTTTTACTTAAGTTAGTGAAGAAAAGGTTAATTCACTCATGCAGTTTGAGTTTATTTCAACTGTAGCCTACTTATTACTTTTTTCAGTTTTTCTTAATTTTAGTTTATTTCTGTCTATGGCTAGTGGGGCTTAGTTAATCCTACTGAGGTTAATGGAGTTCAATTTAAGTTAAGACTAGATTTCATTTTATGATTATATGTTTTAGTTTCAGCATATATTTCAAATGAATTAGTTTAAATAAGTAAAGTGCGACACATTCTAGTTAGTTTAATTTAGCTCTCGTTTATTGAAGTCTTTGTTCAGAAGAGTTTTTAGTTTCTAACTAATATATAAGTTCTGGTTTAGTTGCCCTTTTAGGTCGCTTGAACTGATTTACTTTAAATTCATTTAGCCTGCTAAGTTTGGTCTTAATATAGTTTATTTTTCATCGTATTACTTAGCTTTATTAGTTTTTCTTTTGTTTAATTTTAGTTTGAGTTAATTTTTAATTCAGATGGCATATTTGATTTGTCTTCGATTTATAACTGTAGCTTAACTTTAGAGCAGTATATTTTCACTTTTATTAGCAAAAACGACTGGTATATTCAATTTTGCATGAATGTTTGTTAATTTTCAAGCCCACGTTTTGTTTATTTCCGCCAGTTTGCAGTTCTCTATTCCTATTTTTGTATTATTAATCATAATTATCGCTAAGCAAGCACTCGCTTAGGTTATTTAATATATTGTTTTCCTTCTATGCGCTCTGCTTTTTATTTATATTACTTACCCTGATATGACTCGTCCATGTAATCTTCTGACTACCAGCCCTGCATAGCAAACACCCGCCGTGTGTTGTAACTGTGGTGACGTGTGAACTTCATCCGTACTTTTCAATCATCGCAGATCATTTACAGATCATACTTCTCGTCTTTTGACAGAAATATAACTTAACTCTGGAAAGCATCGCGCAAAAATGGGCAGATAGGTGCGTCTTTGAACATCCGCCACCGTCTAATAGGGAATTTAAACCAGTCGGCCAAAATATTGGTGTGACAGGAAATCAATTTGGAAAAAAAGCTATAATGAAAGTTCAACGTATGTGGCACGACGAAAGACGCAATTACAAATACAAAGAAAACCAGTGCACGAAAGTTTGTGGACACTACACACAGGTAAAATGGTTTTTGTGTATTTTAGGAGACACTATCATCCACAAAAAAACTATTTTTCTAGAAAGACCTCAAAAGCATTACTTGCTTGATCAATTTTATAACTGTATAGGTTTGAGAGATGAAAAAAGCCAATATTATTTACTTTTACTTGCTAGCTTTTACTTAAGGCCACATAATGTGGCTAAACACTTTAAGAAGCTAAAATGTGCGTGCTGCTAGGAGTCCTGATGTTGCGTTTGTTACATTATTGTACCGATTGTGCTACGGAACCCATTACAAATGCCTTTTATTTGAGAAGGCTCGCAGCAACCCGAATTCTAACTCCGCCTGCACTTACCTCATAAGATAAAGACATGTAAGCAACTATCGTGAATCTTAAACACGCCGTTAAGAAAACATCCAAAGCAGTTGCTAGAATAAATCGATAATTTCATAAAAATGCCATAAATTGGCTTTCGGCTGTGAGCACGGGTGTTAAGTGTACAAGAAATCCAAGCCTTTTAACTTTTGATTCGTTTAAGACACTCTGACAAGAACTTACCTGTGACCTGACTACTGCAGTTTCGATGACCAGTGCGTAAATTGATTTTTAAAATTAGCACAGGTAATTATAATTAAGCAATTCTGTCAAACCCCTCTAACAATTACGTGAATCGAAGAAACACTGCGGTGGATAATGGATGGACGCTTAGAAAATCCTGCCTGGTGAATGAGATTTCTGTTGCGCTATTTTTGATTCCATACGAGCGGTAATTTTGGCAGGTAAAATCGATCCAAGCGTGATTATATTCACGGCACATGGTCAGCCTCGTAGCACAATGGATCAGTGTTTTTTGCGCAAAAGCCATCCCTGCTGTGCGGGTTCGACTCCCACGGAAATTTCGAATTTGAGAAAATTTCAGCAACTAAATAAAACACATTTTGTACATCCCCATTACAAAAAATAATAAGTCAATGAGCTTGCAAGCTATTCATTTTTTTAAACTAAACACCTTTAAGAGTTCAATATTTATTGACATTTTTCTGACATTTTCCTCACCAACACTAGATGGTTTGGCACAATTCGGACCAATTAGGCTGCGCGACCAAGCAGTGCGATAATATCTTCCCAGGAATGAATTCCACATTTGTTGTCTGTCAATACTACTTAAGGTATGCATTTAAGTATTTTATAAAATCCCTAGTGCATATAGTAATTGTGGCTTGCACTGAGTGGCCAGCGTTAGGTTGTTGTCACTCTACGTGCTGAATACCGTACAAGCTGATGCTTACTATATCAAATAATGGGCATACTTTATTATCAGACAATCATGACAAGGTGGTCCGTCAGCATATCGCAAATGTTGTGTGCTGTTTATAGTTAAAATCTGCTTTTGACAAATAAAAACCATGATGTTAGTATTTTCGGTGGATAGTTAGAGGTCAGCTTATTTATTTCAATGAACCAATTTGATATAAAAGCGTAACCGATATGGGTAATAACAAAGCGGCTTTATTCAGCTAAACGAGAATGTTAAGCTTACCATTCGGTACACAATAGAGTCCACTGAATATAATATACGCTTGCTTGTGTCTACTCAGGAGGTCGATCTATATAGATTTTATCGTCACGGTAGCCTTTCAAAAGCTCGACTTACAACCTTTAAAGTTTACTTGTCACGCACGAGTAGCTTTCAACCACGAAGCACCCCTGAGGCCTGGTGTAACAAGAAAAGTAAACTTCGGACTAATTAACGGTGTCGTTTCGGCTACTGCATGTATCGCGCGACAAATGCGTCAAACTAAAGTGTAAGTCGGGCTAATCAAGACACCCAGTTAGGTTAATAGTGTAAAGAGTGGACCCTTAAGGCACACGGACTAACCTATTGGTGACAGAACAAAAAGGACAAACAGGTCCTTTGAATCGCTGGCTTTGTTGAAAGCAATATACCTTACCATGCAAACACAAAAACCCAGCACCAACGCTCAAGTGTAGACCAACGGAAGCTCACCATGGACAAATAACACTTAACTACGCTTTCAAGATATGCAAAGTCCTCTACCCATCACGTAGACATGCATTTAGTAATGCTCAATATCTGTGTTAATAACGCTTCGACTCGAAATAATTACCTTCTTCTACAGAGGCAATTACATCGGTCAAAGACCATACGAACGGGCGCCAAAGACTGATCGAGAACCAGAACCGACACCCATTCCAGCTCCAATACCAGCTCCGGAACCAGCTTTGCAACAACCACAACAACCGTCTTGGCAACCAGAAGTACCAAAACAACCTCAGCAGCCGCGAAGAATAGAAATAACTCCTGGACAAGGAAATTAATGATTTAATCAGTTACCAAAGAGTATTAGAAACCATCCGAAAATTCAGAATTTGCTTCGTAACATGCAACCTGGGAAATCCCATCAAAAAATTTTCAAAATAAGCCAGTAAATCAATTGGTGAACCCCCAATAATTGCAAATAAATTGTCATTTGGTGAATTGATTCTTCTCATATCTTCTCTAATTTCATCTGTAGTAATGCGCAAAGGATGGGGTTGGTCGGACGTTTAAACTCCTGTATTAGTCTGCAATTTATGTATGATGCATAATAACATGTCGAGGCTACGGCCTGACGGATTCCAGCAGAAAAAAGGAATACTATTCTTATCCACTTATTATAAGGCTAAAACTATGAACAGTTTTCGGAAAAGAGCTATTGAAAATCAGCATTGGCCGTGGTTCTGAACCATATTTCGGCACAGTCTCGAGCAACAATGCAATGTTTTATGTAGGCTTTACTACGCAAGAATATTTTTTTAATGTTTTTAAATATTTGCACGTGTAACCATTACTGACTTCGTATAACAGAACACTTAGACATGTTATTTATGTGGTCAGTCAAATATAGACATCACTCGCAAAAGGCAGCCGCAAATGTAACATTCTGGGGCATACTAAGCGGGTTTTTGAATCATGAAATTTACGCAGTCTGAGCTTATGCACATCATGACGTTTTGAAGACGTATAAGTCACAAATACTTCTTTCTTCTATCATCAAGCTTGCTAAAACCCAAAAATGGGACTTGCCATGACGATTGATCAAAGCTGAGCACACATTACCTCATCATACTGTGTATCCTGTCATGTCGCACGTAAAGCACCTCCGGTTTGCTCAATCGCTCGCGAATACAGCACGCAGAACTTCTTGAACCAGTTATGGGAACATATACATATACCCAACACTGAGACAAGAAATGTCTACACTATGCCTGAAAACGCAGTGACCAACAACTAGGTCTGCTCGGTTTTCCCAGCAACTTATTATGCCTAAGTGTTTGTGTACGTTCGGTAGCAAATCTGCCTGATCCCAGGATCACATAGCTAAAAGCTCCGATCGGCCGATTGCGGCATAGCTGAACCTATGGAGTTCATCCCAATGGAAATTCGCACCACTATTCTTAACATAATGTTCGACGAAGAGTAAAATGGCCAATAAAATGAAAGTTACGATTTCCCGGCAGCAGTTAAAGTAAGCATATACAAGGACTGAACCAAGTAGTTTATTTTGTCCGAAGTTCTGAATTCTCGTTTGAACCCATGCTCAAATGCAGTCACACAGCAAAGGTGTGGAAACGCACATATTTATGTTTCAATACAAATTTGTTAAAATTTAACAACGTGTCTCAACCGGGATGGCAGCTATCGTTCCTATCGTGGAAGGTCTGTTTTTGACGTGTTGCGAACCTGCTAGCAACCGTATAGTTTTGTAGTCGCTGGTGATTTAGAGGGCAATATTCGCCCAACAGCTTACCTCAGACAAGATACAGCAGTGTGGTGGCTTCGCATAAACCGTCCTGACAATTTATAAGATCAAAGAGGCGGACAATGTTGTGGGTATTAATCGAATGGGGTCAGTCATTGAAGACACAAGCCCTCAGCGGCACATTCGACTAGTTAACCTTTCGGGCTTGTCTGACTCGCCAAACCTAAAAGTATGTCTTAGGTCCCCGACGTTGCAGCTCGTAATAGTCACATATTCGGTCGTGATCGTGTTGCCTATTTCCTTTTTCAGCAGTTGCATCATAGTCACTAAAAGAAATACCCGAGGTTACCTGTCCTGGCAGTGGGTACATCAGTCTGACTAATAGGCAGACGAATTTTGTTTGTGTTTGCTGTGCAACTGTTATTCTGAGTGGCTTGAAAAGTGGCTAGCAGCTTCGGAGACGCTGCTCACTCACAGAAGGTCCAAGTTAAATATACAGTTTCTGTGGTTTAGACACTTCCTTTGTTACTGCATTCAACTCCAATAAATGTGTTTCTGTGCTTATTCAGCCTGAGGAATAGAGTAATATACTTCCAGTCAGCACAAGTCCAGTGATATGTAGTAAAAGGGATAAAGGCGAATGCCCTCAAGCTCCCTATTGATGAACAACAGCTAAGAAGCGCTCTCTGATTATGCATCTGATGATGAATCCGTGATGGAGCTCTAAACGTCAGGCGAATAAAATCCTAGCGGTCGACTCCACTTCCTCTTAGCTAAGAACTAAATTGGTATAGCAAAACAATTCAAATGTGGTCATTGACATAATTCGAGACAATGTCAAGCAGAAGCCGGATGGTTTGTAAAGAAAACACACGTGACTACTTACTACTATTAAGTAATATTATCATATGTTTAAGAAGATGTCATGACCCTGAGTTATTGGTGATGCCAGTAAAAGGAACTCAGCAAAAAGTGCAGGTAATCAAAAAAACTTCCTAGGCATTTTTCGGACATTTTAGAATTTTAAATAACGTCTGAGTGATTTATAGAATAACGGGCTTCTGCTAAGAGTGTTTTTCAAACAAGTTAGGAGGGACGATCACGGCTTTATTAATATCCTACAAGTCACATGAGGAGAAGTTCGCAGAATTCAGGAGAATATCACAGAAGCGTCGCAGATAACCTCTTGATACGCCCTTGCTTGTCGACGAGTCGGCCGAACAGACGACGTAAACAGGTGCTCACCTCTATACTCAGCAGTTTGTTGTGGGTCCCCATTAGTTAGGACTACACAGCAAACGCGCAGCAAGGTGTGTCAGAGGCGATTATTGACGTGATCTTTGCAGTTCGCATAGAGACAAAGAAGATGTAGTCATTTCTGTGTAAAGGGGTAATTATTTATATAGGGAAAAGCCAGTACTTTGTTTTATAACATGCACAGATTTGATGCCAATCTCTAATGATAGCCTTTTATTAGTATCAGATAAGGTGGTTATGCGCATGGCCATACTTGTCTTAATTCATCTTAAACAGGTCCACGAATGCGGCCATGAGAATATCCGTACGAAGAGTATTCCACGCTTGACTTACTCCCTTAGCGATTGATAAATTTTGGGGTAAAATCTTGCCCCAGTCAACGGGTAGCTTGCGAGGATGTCCATGTAAGCTTGTAGTAGTGCTCGTCTGAAAGAGATGGTTGCTTACGTGGCAGCTATCTTGAACATGCAGTATGTGAAATGTCGGTATTTTATCGCCGCAAAGCTGTCTGTAATCCAGAGGAAGCGAGTCCTGGTTGCAGTAGCGTGTCTCATAAGGTAGTCCTCTAGGCGGCATTTCGTAGTGCATCATTCAACACTTTTAATAACGATTCGGGCTTTTACTGTCCACGGTCCCCAGGTTTGTATGGAGAAATCCAATAAGGGTCGCAGAAATATTCCACACACCCTTTGAAAGCATACATTATTGAACTTGGAAAAGAAGCACAGAATGAGATTTAAGGTGATTATTGCAGACTTGGCTTCCTTGAAGCAATGAACGTATATACATAGATATATATATATATATATATATATATATATATATATATTAACATAGGTGAAGATATGAGGTCCAGATAAATTATCCTGATCATCATCCCCCAAAGAAGGCGAAGAAGAAAACGAGGCGCTGTCGTGGACCACACTGTAATTGTGCTGACGTTTCGGAAATACACTATTTTCCATCATCAGAGTGGTGGATTGTGTGTTCCTGCTTGCCGAGAGTTGGAATGCCGCGCAGACCATCTAATGTTGTAGCGATGGCTGACGCACGAGCGCTGGTTAACATAGACGCGTTAACAACACACGGACAGGCAACGGATGACACACACGGGCGCCAGTCACCCACAATGGAGGTGCCGCAGCCAATCAACGGACAGAACGAAGTTCAGCGCTCGTGCGTCAGCCATCGCTACAACACCAGATGGTCTGCGCGGCATTCTAACTCTCGGCAAGCAGGAACACACAATCCACCACTCTGATGATGGAAATATTGTATTTCCGAAACGTCAGCACAATTACAGTGTGGTCCACGACAGCGCCTTGTTTTCTTCTTCGCCTTCTTTGGGGGATGATGATCAGGATAATTTTTCTGGACCTCGTATCTTCACCTATGTTAATTCATATTATGGGCGCACAGCCCTCCGATCAGCACGCAGATGGGAGACTTTTGCCAAACGAGAGTCATCCACCTACGCCCAGCTGAAGTTCCTGCACCGTTGCCTTGATGAGGATGTCCTGCCGAAATGCCTCCGCTACAGCCTGCCAGTTAAGACCGAACTCTGCCGACGGACAATGGCAGAAATCAAAAAGAAGATGATCAGGGTCTTGATACGAGACTGCCATTCTCGGATCCATAAATACGAACGAGAAATACAACAGCTTTCCTCCACTTGCCGGTCGATGTTTAGCGCGCACGAGCTAAAAACTCTAGAAGCCTCAATACTCAATACCGCACAGAGTCACCGACGGCTACGCGACAGCCAACTGCTTCAGAAGTTCGCCAGAATAGGTCCAACAAATCAGTCCCCTGCTGATGGTGCCCTGGTCCATAACCTTTCATCACATCCTCTCACTCCACAACAGTTGGCAGTCTTATCCTACGACACTAAGTTCAACACGAGAGATGCTCGCCCCGTAGACTTTGTTGCATCTTTCGAATCAGCGCTCCAGAAGTGTGAAGCAAACGAAGAGAGTAAGAACGCCATGCGACAGCAAGTGTCAACTCTCCTCCTCCAGCACAAAGCTTTGACGACGATCTCCGAGGCAGAAGTCCGAGAACTTATGCGAATCCGAAAGATGAGGGATATCGTCACCTTGCCAGCCGACAAGGGACGCTCGACGGTTGTCATGGATAAGACTGAGTACATGGCGAAGCTACAAGGTCTGTTGGAGGACAGAAACGCCTACCAGCTTTCGGGAGCGGGAGAGTTCAAGAAACATGTGAACAGCGTTAACAGGGCGATTGACAAGCTGAAGAAGTCCGGGGCCCTCAAAAGAGGAGAAGCACTGACCGCAAAAGCCACAGACGCCGCGATGGCGCGTTTCTACGGTCTGCCAAAAGTGCATAAACCTGGAGTGCCCCTTCGCCCCATCGTCTCCTTGCGTGGTACTCCGACGTTTGGACTATCGAAGTGGCTCTACAAGCGGTTCCGCTTCCTCACCGAGTATTCCGAATCCACAGTTAAGTCGGCTGAACAGTTTCTGCGGAACATAAGGCATCTAGAAATAGATTCAGACGAGATGATGGTATTGTTTGACGTGGTGTCTCTATTCACCTCTATTCCAACTGGCCTCGCCGTAAGCACTATTGATGAACTACTCGCCGAAAAGTATGAGGACGAGGACCAGCAACTTAAACGACAACACGTCACTGAGCTGTTGGAATTGTGCCTCAGAACTTTCTTCAGCTTCAACAACCAGGTTTATGAACAGACGAAGGGAACACCGATGGGCTCCCCCCTGTCGGGACTTATTGCCGAGGCAGTCCTGCAGAGGCTAGAACGACTAGTCTTCCGGACTTACTGTCCGAAATTCTGGACTAGATACGTTGACGACACCTTTGTTCTAATCAAAAGGAACGATGTTCAGAGCTTTAAGACCTTACTGAATTCTATATTCCCTGACATCCAATTTACGATGGAAGAGGAAGATAACGACCGGTTGCCTTTCCTGGATGTGCATGTCAAGAGGACTTCCGAGGGGAGGATAAAAACTACGGTCTATCGGAAGGCAACGAACAAAAAACGCATCCTTCAATTCCAAAGTAACCACCCAATTGGTCACAAACGCAGTTGCGTTAGATCTCTATTCCAACGCGTTCAAAAGCACTGCAGCAATGAGGACGGGAAAAAGGCGGAGGCGAAATACCTCGATTCCCTGTTCATATCTAACGGTTATCCGCGATCCTTCATACGTGAATGCCGACGAAGGCCCATCCGAAGTCGACCAGACGACGAAAAACCAAAGTTCTGGCTAGCAATTCCCTACGTGAAAAATGTGTCGGAGGTGACAGCTCGACTCCTGAACCCTTTCGGAATTGGGGTGGCCCACAAACCCGATTCAACCATACGGCAGCAGATAATGAGACCTAAGGACCCGCTCCCGGCAACGGAACAATCTGCAGTGGTCTACAGCATACCATGCCAAAATTGCGGTGCAAGGTATGTTGGTGAAACGGGTAAACGCCTCTGCACAAGACTGCATGAACACCAACTTGCAGTCGATCGCGAGGATAAACTGTCACAGGTATACGGCCACATGGACCGGGAGAAGCATAAGTTCGCTTTCGAAAACGCCAAAGTCATCGGCCGATCCAACGACAAGATGACCAGATGGGTGCTTGAAAGTTGGGCATCCGTGGGCACAATCAACAGAAATATTGATTTAAATCCAGCCTATCAGGCCCTCCGGACAAGACTCCAATCAGCCCCGACGAGGCCGCCGCCGGCGCTAGCGAGCGACTTGCAACTTCGTCAACAGTGGCCACCGACGCAGCAGAGGAGGAAAACTAATTGCGACTCCAACGACCGACATGAGTCATCGGTCCACCGACGAGCCCAAACATGTGAGCCGGGTCCGCGCTTTGAATGCCAACCGGTCAAGCCACCCGAGTATGGAAGGAGAGCCGATAGTAGCCGGCCAAGTGCACACAATATGCACACAGACCTGATGATGACAACAAAAAACGTACAGGCGACGGGGGATGTAGGAGGACGGGCAGAGAGGGCCCTTCACCGCGCACACGACCGGGAGGACTCACCTACCCCCCGACGGACACCGGGCCTGGAACGAGGGCTGATCCGCGCATCCGGCTCAGAGGGGAGGTCGGGCGGTGGTCACACTACCGGGCCGGTTAACGTAGACGCGTTAACGACACACGGACAGGCAACGGATGACACACACGGGCGCCAGTCACCCACAATGGAGGTGCCGCAGCCAATCAACGGACAGAACGAAGTTCAGCGCTCGTGCGTCAGCCATCGCTACAACACCAGATGGTCTGCGCGGCATTCCAACTCTCGGCAAGAAGGAACACACAATCCACCACTCTGATGATGGAAAATAGTTTATTTCCGAAACGTCATCACATTTACATCGTGGTCCACGACAGCGCCTTGTTTTCTTCTTCGCCTTCTTTGGGGGATGATGATCAGGATATATATATATATATTCACTCAGGAATGTGTGAACACCGATCGAATAGGCTTCCGAACTAAACAAAGTTCATGTGGGGGTGAGAGGTCCCCAACGGGTGACTGCCTGCCAGGCCGATTCCGGCCAAGTCATAATAGCAGTAAGGGGGCTATGAAAGCATTTGGGGGTAACTTGATACATAACTCTTTCGGGGTTATTAGCCTTCATCAGCCAAGCATAACCCTGAGCACCAGCTGGTCGGACAACACAAACAAACGCACTTACAGACGGCGCAGTTGGTCCACCACTGGTGTCTATCAGATGGGTCATAAGCACTCCATCGAACCGCAGTTCATCAGTGCCTTGCCACCTGCCGTTTACTGTCACTGCTGATCGGGTCTATATTCACTCAGAAATGTGCGAACACCGATCGAATAGGCTTCCGAACTAAACAAAGTTCATACGGGGGCCAGAGGTCCCCAACGGGTGACCGCCTGCCAGGCCGATTCCGGCAAAGTCATAATAGCAGTAAGGGGGTATGACAGCATTTGGGGGTAACTTGATACAGAACTGTTTCGGGCTTATTAGCCTTCATCAGCTGCCGTGGAACTGCAGGCAATGAGATGACTGCAGTCATGCGGGGAGATGCCGCAGTCGGGACAGCTGTCGGGTATGGACGAGTAAAGCCAGTGTTGGTGCTGGTGAAGGAATATGCAGCAGCCACTGCGGAGCTGCGCCAGGGTACAGCGAGTCAGCCTTGGAAGATGTCATTCCAAATGTCGCAATCGGAGGTGGATAGCCATCCAGGAGGACCCGGTGGTGGTAGCTGGATTTTTCGTCCACAACGGCTCTCTCGTGAAGGCGCTGGTAGTCTCTCTTAATGGCGGAGCCATCAGCAGGTAGACACAAGAGAGACGAGGTGACAGCTGCTAGGCTCAGGAGCGTTGCAACAATGATGGTTATGATGACAAGGTTGTGAACATGTCCACCAGAACTGCTGGCCCAAGAGTTTGTTGAGCGGGGCGACCGGTGGGACAGATGTTTCTGAATAAAGGTAATTGATGGGCGACATTTTATAGCAGCCCGTGATCGTGCGGAGGGCACTGTTCTGCGCTCACTGGAGGCGGCGGAGGCCCGGAGAAGCAGAGTGTGGGACACCAGATGGGTTTCGCATACGTAAGATGTGGCTTGGCCAACGCTTTAAATGTGGTTGCCAGCGTTTATTTCGAGCAGCTCCAGGATGTGCCCGCGAGAGCCTTGAGGACATTGGTGCATCGGCTCAGTTTGCTTGTGACCTCTCTCGCATGGTCCGCGAACGTGAAGAGCAGATCTAAACGGACGCCAAGGAGCTTGGGCTTACGGACCAGTGGAAAAGCCTCACCATTGACGAGGATAGCCGGGTGACGATTGAACTCCTTTGGGTCCAGCGAGAAAGCGGTGATGACGACTTGGCCTGCTCGATAGGATGGCACTGGCAGAAGAACGTGACATCATCCGCGTATGATACCACTTTGGCGGATGCCGGAGAGAGTAAAAGTACCCGAATGAGGATGTTGAACAGGGTCGGGCTGAGCACAGAGCCTTGATGAACGCTGCACATCTGTTTACGGGGCTTGGAGGGAGTGCCACGGAAAATTACATGATAGTGGCGGTCACGGATGTAAGCCACCAACCATCGGACCAGGCCAGTCGGGACGTTCAGGGAGACCAAATCCTGCAGGAGATGATCGTGGCGGACGCAGTCAAAGGCTCGTGGTAGGTCAATTGACACAGCCACGGTCCGCGAAGCAAACTTTTGTTGATTGGAGCCCTCGAGGATGGTGTCGTTGAGCTTGAAAAGCGCCGTTGTTTTGCCAAGACCCGACCTGAAACCATGTTGATGGCTATACAGATCCGCTGCAGACGTCAGAATTGGCTAGAGAAGTCGTTCGAGAATCTTCGCCAGTGGACAGAGGAGGGTGATTGGGTGATAGGAGGTCGCTAGACGGAGGTTTTTGTCAGCTTAGACCAGTAGGATGATGGAATAGCGCCAGCAATCTGGGATTATTGAACTGACCAGCGAAGATCGAACATGGCAACTACGAAGGCAACCACCTTAGGGTCGATATGGCACAAATGGATAGGTGCCAGGCCATCTGGTCCTAAGGCTTTTGAGGCTTTCGTTTTCTTAACGGCGCTGAGAATAGCATCGGCTGAGAAGAAAATGTCCAGAGGTGGGGCCATATGGAATGGGTGAAGCAGGAAAGGTGGACGTTTGTGAGTCGACATTGAGTGGCAGTATGACCGTTTTTCAAGGTGAAGATGCCGTCCCCCGAAGCTAATGGACTGGTTAGGTGTGTCAGCCCAGCGCTTGGTTGTTTACACTCTTCCGAAGGCTGCCCTCTACTCCCTAGAACGCTGGCCGTACCACCCTGATAGTTGTTATCACTGGTTTTGGCATACGCTTGACTGCTGGATACAGTTGGGGAAACCAGGGACAAAACAGTACTTTACACGGATTCGCCATGCTACCTGGTTACTTTGTCTGATACGAGTATTTTGCCGGACAAGCCAGTGCTCAGCAGGAGTCTCGCATTTGTCTGGATTGAAAGTATTTGACAGTACTTAAACACAAATGCGGAATTGCCGGATCGATAGTGCTGAACATTATACAGAGTACTTTGGCCAGATTCGCCGTACCCAAGGTGTGCAACGTTGGCCGGATTAGCAAACCAAGGTATCGGTATATTTTGAAAAAGAATGCCCAAGGAAGATGGAACCATCAAATTTGGTCAAGGAGAAGCCAAATCCTTGGACACCCATGCCGGCTCTGGTAAGTCAAGCGCTTGTAGCTTTTCTAGATTGAAAAATAGGGAAGCTTTAAAGACCTTAAGAATTGCTCAGCTCCATGCAAAATCTGCTAGATATGGAATAGAGATAGGTAGACGCGAAACGAGTTTTTTTTTTTTCATTTATAATGACTTTAAAGTGGAACTGACTAGATTAAACGTGAAGGACCCGCAGTGGGATATGGAGCTAAATACGCATTTAGTGGCGATATACAGACAGGAAACGGAGCTAGGTAAACGTGTAATGCATCTACATCAACAAAAAGCAGAGCAAGCACTTTTGATTCTTGTTGCCGAGAGAAAAATGGATCCCGCGAACATCGGAATGAAGGCCCCTAAATAAATTTCCAGATGCCTGGGGTAAACGGGAAACTGCTGTTTGCGGATAGTGACACAAATGCCAACCCGGATTCAAACGGGGATTCCGGTTCCAATGTTGGCGGCATTAGCGAAGTTGGTAGATTCAAGGAAAATGGCCTGCATTTTAATGAGATAATAGGCAAATCAGGATCGCTGGAGTTTGTTGGCGATCTTCCCAAGGTTGTAATTTATGCTCCTGTGTTTTTGGCACCCTGCCCTGTGTCCGTTTGTATTGATCTACCTATTGTTTATTTAACTTCGGCTCATTTTGCGCACGTGGTCATTGTTGAAACTCAATTACGGTTGGGCCAGTCGGGAAACATCGATCACGGTTCTGAGTTTGCCCATCATGTGGGCTTACCTCCATCGACTGTTACGTGTCCTCAACTTTTATCTCCTGTTTCCACAGTTGTATCGGCTGAGTCTGAGTCCGTTTAACTGGAAAAGGCTTTTGTAGTTGAAGACTCCATACTGTGCATGGAAACATCTACCACGAAATCGGCATCTTCGTGGTCACATTTGCACGGCCTAAGCCAAAACGAGCTCATCGATTGTAAGGTCAGCCCACCCATGGTAAATGATGTCGGGCAGGCTCTTTAGGTACATAACCAGTATCTGAATAAAATAGGGGGACAATTTTCCGTGGAAACATTGCTAAAATGTACACGTGACAGGCTAAAGCAGCACGCTGTCGATCACCGTGTTGCCAATAAATAGGGGTATGGGATGGAGCAAATTAAACCGATATACGGCTCCAAGTTCTCGGACACGTCGGCAAGGGTCGCGAGACCCTCGTTAGAAAATGCCGTGCACTGGCTATTTCGCGTTCATCCGCTGTGCAATAAACGGAGGCCGAGAATGTCATATTGATCAGGTAGACGCAATGAAGATATTGGTATCCCATCGGACATAAACAGAACTGTCCTGGGTACAGCTCTAGATTTCGGGAATACCTTCGAGTCTGAACAGGCGCATGAACATGTTTTCTGCTACTCATGTCTATGAGGACGAATCTGCGACGGATATCGAAACGTCAGGCGAATAAATATATTGTCTAGCGATCCAGCCTTCTTCTTCTTGCATGACTCTTCGTTTAAACGAGGAGTCAGGGTGCAAAAACGATTGAAGCAAGTTCAGGTTGAAGAGGCTCGAATAATACCACTTACACCAAAGAGTTTGGAATCGAAGCGAGAGGACTGGGGATTACCCAACACTGATGAGTTAAGTAAGCAGTATCATGTGAGCCAGACGCAAGTATGCTAAATAACAGGTGTCCTTTGGCGTCCCTGGCCGAAATGATACCATTCCAAATTGCAACGCAGTACGAAGGGGTTTCGGGCGTCTCGATTGCCGAAAGTACGCGATGTGACCATTAGAGTCTTTGGAAGACGCTAATACGATGAGAGAGATAGCGGAAGGAAGAGAGAGAGGGAAAGAGTGAGAGTGAAAGGGAGATCGAGAGAGGGAGATAGTGTGAGTGTGAGAGGGTAAGATACAGAGATTCACTTGAGAACGGTGGGCGGCGTTGTGAAGAAAGATGCTCGTAAGATTTACTTATTAGAGAGTAGGCAGCAAAAGGGAAGAAGTGGACGTGGGGCTAGCGACACGAATGGATATAAAACTAATGTCTATATGTGCACTTTGCATGAGCTGAATGCAGGTGAATTAACAGAGCCGACGTGGGCAGTTCGTGGAGAATTGGCAGGCAGTTTTATATCTTGCTGAACAAGTTTGGAATTTCCACATCTCTCCTACGAGATTCCCGTCCGACCTACAAAATGGTTGTTTACACTCTTCCGAAGGCTGCTCCACTGCTCTCTAAAGCACTAGCCGCTCTCCTCATTCAAATGCACATGTGTAAATGCTGCCCCCCCGGTCTAGACCGTTTGTTCACACTTTCACATACCAAACTTCACATTCACATTGCGAACATCCTGACGGGACACGGTGTTGTCGGGCCAGCTGTCTCTCCCCCCATGGCCCCAGCGCCCGCGGCTTATCAGACGACCAGTCCTCAAGCCACCACACCAACGTTGACGTCAAATGCTCGCGACCTCTCCCCCTTGCCGGCACAACATTACCTATGTTCACTTCCAACCTCCCCCCGCCTTTGGCGCTGGGGTTTTCAGACCAATGGGAGCCCACAGGAGCTGCCACCTGGGATACTATAAAACCAGATCCAGGGCCTCTTGAGCGACTCGCTTTGCTGTTAACTTGAAATATCCCTTATTAATGTTTGTGTATTTCTATGCTACTATTTCTCTTATTAGTACCGTGCCACCTTGATAGTTGTTATCACTTGTTCTGGCGTACATGTGACTGCGGTATACAGTCAGAGAAGGCAAGGGACGAAAAAAATATCTTCTTTGCATCCTTTTTTGCGGGCGCATGGATCAATAAAATGGACCGATTTAATTTGAGGCAAATGGCAAGCCAGGCTAAATCAAGACCACTTGGCGCAGCCACCACAAACGCCTGACAATAATAATATGTTTATTATGCCATGGAAGCCATGGAAGCAAGATGATTTTCGAAACATTTGTTCAAATGTAAATTGGTCCAGGAAGACGCCTATTCTTCTTATTCCTCACCTTTGGAAGAGGACGAACGTGAATGCAACTATTTGAATAAGCTGTCTGTGGTCCGGCGTTGCAGCTAGTTTCCTAGACTTTCTTGTTTGCTATCTGCTTCATAAACCAGTTTTTTTTTAAAGTTTTGGCTCTTATTTTTTTTTTCAAAGTTCATCTTTTTACTCAGTATAGATCAATTTCTTTACGCTCTATACATATAGGCTGACATTTAATTTGCTTTTTTGAGTCAAAGTCTGTCAATCACCACTTGGTATGCACATACACATGGTTCTGCGAAAACAGCGGCAGAAAACTGACGAAATCCTTGTGTGGGTTTCAAAGTATCAGCTGTGCTTCCGGTATATTAAATTGCAGCATCAATCTATGCAACGTGATTGCCAGCTTGCGGCATGTGTATATTGCGCGGTTATCTACAGGTGACTCATGATGTTCAGCCCAAATATATTTATAGAACATTTCTGTTTCTTGCCTATTATACTTTAAATAGTGGGATCCATGGTTGGCACAAAATGTTATTTCATGGCAAATTAGAAAGCTGAAGTATTCCAATATGTCAATTTTACTTTCTGGTTTGCTGTTGCGCAGCAATCTCTTTTTAATTCGACACTCCTGTCTTCTGTTTCGCAGCATTTCGGTATCATTAGGCAAATATATTTTCGACCCATAGTATGGCTTATAACTCGCATTCGATTTTTTTGGTTGCAAAAAGTTTGAATAAGGATACCGCAAGGTCTGCAGGCAGAGGATATTTAGAAAAGCTACCTTGTTGTACATTACCTCCGCACCGTAGGTTAACGGTCTTCAGACAAGCCAGTACGATGTTCGTTAGTAGCCGGTAGCTAAATGACTTTGATGGCAATGATAATTTAAATACAGTTTGCCTAAATTGTTCCTAGTTTCGCCGGCGTTAATGAATAAAACCACTAAAACTATAGATTCCGAGAAAGGAGATGCATTAATTAGCCTCAAATTTAATTGACTTTATATCAACCCCCTTAATTCGTCGACTCCATGTAAAGAATATATTGCGAAACAGCTACAGCAGTGAAATGATTTGGCATTCTCCGTTCAACTTTACCATTTAACTTATTAGCCTTACAGTACATGGCCTCTTCTCGACAGTCATGACCTGGAAATAAAAGCAAGAAGCAATGTGTAAAAGTTAATAACCCCTCGTTTGTCAGTCTTCTGACCTATTTGAATTTCTTATTCTTGAATCAACATTCAAAAGGTGAAGTCACATAAACAAAATCTTAGGCATTTCGGAAACGGTTGTTTCCGTGCTAATATGATGGGCCTCAGACGAAAGTTCTTTTAAGAACCCGTGGGTCGCCTCTGTTAAGACTGACCTTATCAATTGAACGGCACCAGCTAAGTATTGGACCTACAAATAGCCTTTTGCTTTCCAAAGTTATAATTTATATGTGAGTGTGTCAATCCCTAATTTAATCGCTTTTTGAGGTTTGCCAATGGATGCATTACGTAAAGTCTCAGGCCTCAGTACCAGAACTTGTCCAGTATGCATAAAGACGGCAATGCATTCAGCCAAGAAAAACAGTTGAGCGAAGGTATCTCTGCGATGCAATGCAGTTGAACAGGTGATAGTATTGCGAAATTGAACATTGCAGTAGAAAATATGCCTGAAATCGTATAAAAGGTCTCCAATCACCGTCAGGATCGTCACCACTGTCTTCTTGTACGGGGCTTTAAAGAATCAAGCTCAGTTATTTCCAAATACCACCGCACTTGATTTCTTTTTCAGTTATCTTATATATCCGTTCCATCCAACGGTGGAACACAAAGGTCTGCACTCATATCTGTTCGGGAAATGGTGTTTAGATACCGCAGAAACGCCGAGATCGCGAAATATCAAAATTATGCTAGAATCAAAGGAACGGGAAGGGCCTATGTTACCGTTAAGAAATAGCAACCCACAGCACTTGCATTGAGAGTTTTGTTAAGCAAACCTTTCACCAAGAGAATGACTGGAAAACTGGGATCATATTTCTGAATAAAAAGCGAATAATGACGAGTCACGACAAACTTAAGGCAATCATCATCGACGTGTGGGTCACGCATCCATTAAAGCTTTCCGTATATTGCTTAAAGGAAGCCAAATCCGCAATGTACAACTTGTAAGTCATTCCGTGTTTCTTTGCCGAGTTCGATAATGTATGCTTTCAAAGGGTGTGTGGAATATTTCTGTGACCCTAATTTGAGTACATCATACAAACCTGGGGAACGTGGACAGTAAAAGCCCGAAAAACCATTGAAAGTGTTCAATGATGCACAACAAAATGCCGCCTAGAGGACTACCTTATGAGACACGCTAGTGTAAACATGACGCGCTTCCTCTGGATTACAGACAGCTATGCGGCGATATAATGCCGACATTTCACATACTGCGTATTCAAGATAGCTGCCCCGTAAGCAACCATCTCTTTCAGATGAGCACTACTACAAGCTTACATGAACATCCTCTCAAGCTACCCGTTGACTGGGGCAAGATTTTACCCCAAAATTATCGCTCGCTAAGCGAGTAAGCCAAGTGTGGAATACTCCGCGTACGGATATTGTCATTGCCGAATGCGTGGACCTGTTTAAAATGAATTAAGACAAGTATGGCCATGCGCATAACCACCTCATCTGATACTAATAAAGGCCTATCGTTAGAGATTGGCATCGAATCTTTGCATGTTATAACACAAACTACTGGCTTTTCCCTATAAAAATCATTACCCTTTTACACAGAAACGATTACATCTTCTTTGTCTCTATGCGAACTGCAAAGATCACGTCAATAATCGCCTCTGACGCACCTTGCTGCGCGGTTGCTGTGTAGTCCTAACTAATGGGGACCCACAACACACTGCTTAGTATAGAGGTGAGCACCCCTGTTTACGTCGCCTGTTCGGCCGAATCGTCAACAAGCAAGGGCATATCAAGAGGTTATCAGCGAAACTTCTCCTCACTTCTGCGAACTTCTCCTCGTGTGACTTTAAGGATATTAGTAAAAGCCATGATCGTCCCTCCTGACTTGTTTGATTAACACTCTTAGCAGAAGGCCGTCCCATCACGCATAGACTTCCCTCCCACGAATGGCAGTTTTTTTCTTCTATAAATCACTCAGACGTTATTTAAACTTCTAGAATGTCCGAACAATGCGCAAGAAGTTTTGTTTAATACCTGCACTTTTGCTGAGTTCCCTTGAATGGCATCGCCAGTAAGTCAGGGTCATGACAGCTATTAAGACATTTTATCATGTTACTTAATAGTAGTGAGCAGTCATGTGTGTTTTCTTTACAAAACAACTGGCTTCTGCTTGACATTTGCTCGAATTATGTCGATCACCACATTTGAATTGTTTGTCTATACCAATTCACTTCTTAGCTTAGAAGAAGAGGAGTCGATCGCTAGGATTTTATTCGCCTGACGCTTCGAGCTTCATCGCGGATTCATCATCAGATACATCATCAGAAAGCGCTTCTTAGCTGTTGTGCATCAAAAGAGAGTTCAAGGGCATTCGCTTTTATCCCTTTTAATAGAGACTAGCGGCTTCGGAGACGTTGCTCACTCACAGAAGATCCAATTTAATGAACACTTTCTGTGGTTTAGACACTTCCTTTGTAACTGCATTCAACTCCGCTAACAGGTTCTTCTGTGATCATTCAGCCTGAAGAGTAGACGAATATTCTTCCAGTCATCACAAGTCCAGTGTAATGTATTAAAAGGGATAAAGGTGAATGCCGTTGGACTCCCTATTGATGCACAACAACTAAGAAGCGCTCTCTGATCATGCATCTGATAATGAATCCGTGATGGAGCTCAAAACGTCAGGCGAATAAAATCCTAGAGATCGACTCCTCTTCTTCTATGCTAAGAACTGAAGTGGCATAACAAAACAATTTAAATGTGGTCATCGACATAATTAGAGAAAATGTCAAGCAGAAGCCGGTTGGTTTGTAATAAAAACAGGTATTACTTCTAAGTCATATTATCACACTAGCGCGGAAGCCCGGCTTTGCCTTGGGCTTCCTTACGTGTTGCTGTCCCTTAAGTTAGCAAACCGCATATTATAACTTCTTAAAATGATTATGTCCAGTTAATTTCAGCTTTCTTTGTGAAATTCATAAGTAAATACCTTTGAACTCCCTCTTTGTACATAGTTATGATGCAGAACCTGTGGCGCTGCCAGAAATGGATCAGCGTTGGGTAGGGGAAGACAGTAAAAAAACTCCTGAGGCATTTTCCATAAGTCAAGTTTCGAATGCCGTTTTGCAGGATTTTAAGGAGAAAAACTGTCGAGTTTGAAGCTGGGGCCGGGAGGGGGGAGGCTACGGGCATATGTAAATCAGATGTCCTGCTGCTGAAAGTGTTGGAATCATGTCACGAGGAGGCCATCACGGTTGATCAATACCCTAATGGCCAAATGAGGGAAAGATTGCAATTAGCACGAGAACATCGCCGTATACCGGAGTTGAGCCCATCGTACACCCTTGCTGGTTACCAGGTCTGCCGACCAGATATCGAAGCACGGGAGCCCAACGATCATAACAATTATTCTAAGCAAACAAAGTTCAGTGGCTAAAAGAAATACACTGGACTTGTGCTGACTAGAAGTATATTCGTCTACTCTTCAGGTGGAATAAGCACAGACGAACCTTTTAGCGGAGTTGAATGCAGTTACAAAGGAACTGTCTAAGCCACAGAAACTGTATATTTAACATACACCTTCTGTGAGCGAGCAACGTCTCCGAAGCCGCTAGCCATTTTTCAAGCCACTCAGCATTACAGTTGCACAGCAAACACAAACAACATTCGTCTGCCGATTAGTCAGACTGATGTACCCACTGCCAGGACAGGTAACCTCGGGTATTTATCTTAGTAAATATGATGCAAATGCTTAAAAAGGAAAAAGGCAACATATTTTGAGAAAAATATCCGGCACGATGACGACCGAATGTGTGACTGTTACGAGCTGCAACGTCCGGGCCCTATCGACAAACTTTAAGGTTAAGCGAGTCAGACAAGCGGGAAATTTTACTGGTCGAATGTGCCGTCGAGGGCTTGCGTCTTCAATGACTGACCCCATTCGATTAATACCCGCATTATTGTCCGCCTCTTTGATCTTATGAATTGTCAGGGTGGTTTATGCAAAGCCATCACACTGCTGTATCTTGTCTGAGGTTAGCTGTTGGGTGAATATTGCCCTCTAAATCAACAGCATCTTTAAAACTATACAGTTGCTATCAGGTTCGCAACACATCAAAGACAGCCCTTTCAGCGATAGAAAAGATGGCTGCCATCCTTGTTGAGACAAGTTGTTAAATTTTAACAAATTTGTATTGAAACGTAAATATGTGCGTCTCCACACCCCTGCTCTGTGATTGCATTTGAGGATGGGTTTTAACGAGAATTCAGAATTTCGGAAAAATTAAAGTTCTTGGTTCTGCCGTTGTATCTCCGTACTTTAACTGCTGCCGGGAAATCGTAACTTTCATTTTATTGGCTATTTTACTCTTCGTCGAACATTATGTTAAGAATAGTGGTGCGAATTTCCATTGGGACGAACTCCATAGTTTCAGCTTTGCCAAAATCGGCCGATCGGAGCTTTTAGCTATGTGATCCTGGGATCAGGCAGATTTGCTACAGGACGTACACAAACACTTAGGCATAATAAGTTGCTGGGAAAACCGAGCAGACCTAGTTGTTGGTCACTGCGTTTTCAGGCATAGTGTAAACATTTCTTGTCTTAGTGTTGGGTTTATGTTTATGCTCCCATAACCGGTTCACGAAGTTCTGCGTACAGAATTCGCGCGAGATTGAGCAAACCAGCAGTGCTTGACGTGCGGCCTGACAGGATACACAGTATGATGAGGTAATGTGTGCTCAGCTTTGATTTATCCTCATGGCAAGTCCCATTTTTTGGGTTTTAGCAAGCTTGATGTTAGAAAATATATGCATTTGTGCCCTACACCTCTTCAAAGCGTCATGATGTGCATAAGCTCAGACTGTGTAAATTTCATGATTCAAAAGCCCGCTTAGTATGCCCGAGGATCTTACATTTGCGGCTGGCTTTTTGAGTGATGTATATATTTGACTGACCACATAAATAGCACTGTCTAAGTGTTCTGTTATGCAAAGACAGTACCGGTTACATGTTCAAATATTTGTAAACATTAAAAATGTATTCTTTAGTAGTAAAGCCCACATAACACATTGCATTGTTGCTTCAGACTGTGCGGAAATATTGTACAGAACCACGGAAATGCTGATTTTCAATAGATTTGTTTCCGAAAACGTTTTATAGTTTTAGCCTTATAATAAGCAGATGAGAATGGTATTTGTTTTTTTCTGCTGGAACCCATCAGGCCGTAGCCTCGACATGTTATTATGCATCATATTTAAATAACAGATTAATACAGGCGTTTAAATCACCATCCAACCCCATCCTTTGCGCATTACTACAGATGAAATTAGAGAAGATATGAGAAGAATCAATTCACCAAATGACAATTTATTTGCAATTATTGGGGGTTCACCAATTGATTTACTGGGTTATTTTGAAAATTATTTGATGGGATTTC